>CM055899.1:22712519-23312519 GCA_029582155.1 Panopea generosa | reverse complement strand
GCAGTATACAGTCAAATACAATTCCTTTGAACATATTGTATATATTTATTAGCAGTAGTATTCCGCAGTATAAAGTCAAATACAATTCCTTTAAACATAATGTATAGATTTATTAGCAGCAGTATTCCGCAGTATAAAGTCAATACAATTCCTTTAAACATAATGTATATATTTATTAGCAGTTGTATTCCGCAGTATAAAGTCAAATACAATTCCTTTAAACATAATGTATAGATTTATTAGCAGTAATATTCCGCAGTATAAAGTCAAATACAATTCCGTTAAATATAATGTATAGATTTATTAGCAGTAGTATTCCGCAGTATAAAGTCAAATACAATTCCGTTAAAAATAATGTATAGATTTATTAGCAGTTATATTCCGCAGTATAAAGTCAAATACAATTCCGTTAAAAATAATGTATAGATTTATTAGCAGTAATATTCCGCAGTATAAAGTCAAATACAATTCCGTTAAACATAATATATAGATTTATTAGCAGTAATGTTCCGCAGTATAAAGTCAAATACAATTCCGTTAAACATAATGTAGAGATTTTTCTCAAAGACACTGTTCAATAAAAATTACAAACCACATTTTGAAATAAATATAAAACAATCAAGTTCACATTTTAAAACTCGGTCATTAGTATCACTAGATCACTTCACACCGTTTTATATAAATACACCACATGTGTCACCTACTGGTATTTCAAAATATGACGCAATCGTCACCGTACCTTTTCCGCTGATTATATTTTATAAACTGCTTCGAAACATTACGTTAATTTTCTTGTTTGTGTATAGAGTGACGGTTTCGGTTGTCTGATTACTTTGTTTACGATGTTTACTTACTGATATTTATCTTAAACAAGGATAATGTGAAATACACCGTTCGGACACTATTTTCTATAATTTCATATTGCATACGAGTGTGATTCTACTTAAATACGAATAAACATGTATTTGTATCATTGTTCAAAGTACATTTTAAACATGTTATTTTATATTTGACTATAAATTCTAGTTTTACGTCATTTCTTACTGACATTCTGAATCAATGTTACATCATGGCAAAAAAGTAAACTAGTATTTGTCAGTTTAAGCTCGTGTAATGTCATATTGGAACCCCATTTAAATCAGGTATAATTCATATCATTTAGAAATTAAACATGTACTGTTATGCATGGACCGCAAACATTCTACTTATTTATTATATCAAACTTGAATATGTGTTTATACCACATTCATTGGAATGTTACGTATTATTACCATATCAGGTTCTCAAACATTCCAGTAAAACACAAAAACATGAAAAACACATGATTTTATATCGTTCAACTTCTACGCAAAAACAAATGAATCATAGAAAAAGTAATCGTAGTAGCAGTAGTAGTAGAAGTAGTAGTGGTGGTGGTGGTGGCAGTAGTAGTAGTAGTAGTAGTAGCAGCAGCAGCAGCAGCAGCAGCAGCAGCAGTAGTAGTAGTAGTAGTAGTAGTGGTGGTGGTGGTGGTGGTGGCAGTAGTAGTAGTAGTAGTAGTAGAAGTAGTAGCAGCAGCAGTAGTAGTAGTAGTAGTAGTAGTAGTAGTAGTATTAGTGGTGGTGGTGTTGGCAGTAGTAGTAGTAGTAGTAGTAGTAGTAGTAAAAGCAGTAGTAGAAGTAGTAGTAGTAGTAGTAGTAGTTGTAGCAGTAGCAGTAGTAGTAGTAGTAGTAGTAGCAGTAGTAGTATCGGTGGTGGTGGTGGTGGTGGTGGTGGCAGCAGTAGAAGTAGTGGTGGTGGCGGCGGTGGCGGTGGTGGTGGTGGTGGTGGTGGTGGTGGTGGTTAGTAGTAGTAGTAGTAGTAGTAGTAGTAGTAGTAGTAGTAGTGGTGGTGGTGGTAGTGACAGTAGTAGTAGTGGTGGTGGTGATAGTGGCAGTAGTGGTAGTAGTAGTAGTAGTAGTAGAAGTAGTAGAAGTAGTAGTAGTAGCGGTGGTGTGGTAGTGGCAGTAGTAGAAGTGGTGGTGGTGATAGTGGCAGTAGTAGTAGTAGTAGTGGTGGTAGTAGTAGAAGTAGTAGTGGTGGTGGTGATGATAGTGGCAGTAGTAGTAGTAGAAGTAGTAGAAGTAGTAGTAGTGGTGGTGGTGGTGATAGTGACAGTAGTAGAAGTGGTGGTGGTGGTGGCGGCGGCGGTGGTGGTGATAGTGACAGTAGTAGAAGTGGTGGTGGTGGCGGTGGCGGCGGCGGTGGTGGTAGTGGTGGTGGTGGTGGTAGTAGTAGTAGAAAAAGATGAAAAGAAGTCCTTGTAATAGTAGATAAAATTGTAGAAGTAGTAGTAGTTGTTGTAGAAGTAGACAAAATAACAGAAGTGGAAGTAGTAGTAGTAGAAGTAAAAAATGGTACTAGTTGTAGTAGCAGTAGTAGTAGTAGTGGTGGTGGTAATAGTAGAAGGAGTAGCAGTTGTAATAGTAGTAGTAGCAGCAGCAGCAGTATTATGTGTAGTAGAATTATTAGAAGAGGTAGTAGTACATTGTATTTGAAATAACAGCAGTAGTTGTTGTAATAGTTGTAGTAGTAATAGTAGTAACAGAAGTAGAAGTAGTAGAAATAGTAGTAAAGGTACTTGTAGTATTATTAAGAGTAAAAATAGTAGTAAAAAAGTAGTAGTAGCAATAGTAGAAGTACTTAATAATATCGTTGTCTTATAGCATAATAATGTCTGTATATAGAAATTGTTATAAGGAGAGGTAATAAACTCTATTGTTTCGCTATTATTGTAAAATATTATACCAAATATAAGTTTTAAAAGATAATTCATCATAGAAAGATCAATGATAAAATTATAATCAACGATTGAAATAATAATCATGAATTGGACACCATTTGAAAGTAGGCATTTGAAACTTGTAGGAATAATTATGTGCTGGAATTGGCGATTGTTTCATGCACATTAGTTTAGTTTGATGATTTTAGTTTGAAACAGTTCTCAAACATATATGGTTAGTTTTGTGCTGGAACTGGACTGTGTTTCATGCGCATCAGATTAGTTTGAAGGTTTAGGTTTGAAACAATCTTCAAACATATAAGTGCATTTTTATACTGGAACTGAGCAGTGTTCCAAGCATACCTATTTGGTTTGAATTTGAAACAAGTCTCAAACATTTGCTGTTGTCTGAACAGCTAATATCATCATCTAAAAACGAATGGGATTGTCAGGATCAGAGTTGATGGCTTTTGTAGTGAAGAAAAAGTCAGATTACTTTAGTCGAGAGGAACGTATGAAAAAAACATATGATGAGAGACGGCTGATGGAAGTAGACCAGAAAAAGAAAGACAATGTTCGAGACGAAAATAAAAGGTTGCTTGAAATAGAGCAGAAAAGGGAAGAGCTGGTTAAAAGAAAATATTAATTGAAATAGAGCAAATGGAAAACAGGCAATGCTAAAGCGTGAAGAGCAGGAACGTGAAATAGTACTGTTCAAGCTCAGGGCTGAAACTGGAGGTAAAGAGAGTGTTACACATGAAACTTGATCTAAAGGTTTACGACCGAAACTCCCAAAGTTTGAGGAGCAAAATGATGATATGGATGCGTACATAGAACTTTTCAAACACTTTGCGAAGTCTCAAAGTTGGAAAGAAGAAACATGGGCAGTTAGTTATTAAGCTCTTTGTAAACTTGAAAGGACTTGAAAAGACTTGAAGCGTAAACAAGTATGCCCCCAGAACTTTGAAAAAGGTAATACTTTAAAATATACCAGTTGACAGAAGAAGGGATTCGACTCAAGTTTAGAGAAAGCAAGCCAGATCATGGTGAAACAGTGATTCAGTTAATGGCTTTGGTAGATATAGATATATACATCTGTAGATGAACCGAGATAGCCGAGATTGAAGCCTCGTTTGAAGATCTAAAAGACTTGATAGTTCGAGAATAGTTTGGCGTTGTTTTTTAAGGAAAGAATGCCGAAAGACAGACAAAAGGTACCCAATCTGACCGAACAGAATATCGAAGCACATGGAGGCACGATAACCTCAAAGCAAAGCTTCGTCGAACAGACATATTATATGCTTCGGCCAAACCCTACACCGGCGTTCAAATCATCACCTGTGTAACGTTGTGAGGTGCTTTCTTTGTAACAGAGTGGGTCGCATAGCTCGAGACTGCAGAGATAATGATAAAAGCGAATCGAGTGGTGCTGCAGTTGGGTTTAAATAACATTGGAAGGGTTCAAACGATAATAAACAGCAGTCACAATATAACTGGAGAACGACTGATAGTCGGAAGGAGAAAGCATATGAAGACAGCAAGGTCTCAGCTTTATGTATGACTATGTCAGTGGATGAATAATATTAAAAAAGGTTATCATATAAGGACAATAAGTAAATTGATTATTAAGAAACATCAACTATTGTATGAAAAAAAAGAGTTCATCTCTTCTTACAAATACAGCATTTAGCATTCAAATCACCGTACGGACATCCAAACTAACATTGGAGAGTAGTTAGTGTTGTACTTCATCTCTTATTACAAATATAGCACTTAGCATTCAAATCACCATACATACATCCAAACTAACCTTGAGAAGTAGTTAGTGTTGTACCCATCGGATTATAGTGCTTGTGAGAATGCAGAATTACTGTATCAGTTATAATGTTTACAAAACAATTTATATGCTGTTGTTGACACACATCTTGTGAGATAGAAACATTAAAGTATTGTGTTATAATGGCTAGAGTTTGTTTACAGAACAAATTATCTGCTGTTGGTACAACCCCAAAATTGTAAATTACGAATTAAAAGTGATGACTGAGTTTCCCATACACAGTTTTAATCTAAATGTTTATAAACAAGGGTAAAGAGATAAAGTATGTTCTGCGTCAATACCTAAACGATCTTATGTAAGCTATTAATATACTAAGCTTCTTTCTCTAATTAGTATTGCTTTTTCCCACTGCATATATTAATATATAAGTTAATACTGACTACAAGTAGAACGCAAATGCATTGACAGAGCACTTATTATAATATCATTTGTTTACTGACTTGTCCTTTAAAAAGAAAACAAGAAAAACAACATTGATATATTGTAGTTGAATAGTCTATTTCAGTTGTTAATAAAATAATATTTGTTACAGTTTTTTATGTCTTAATGAACTTGCAATACAGACTGCAGTGGCATTATATACTAAACCTACCATGCATTCTACCGTACTGCAATACTGAACCCACCATACAAACTACCATACTGAACCAACCATACATATTGCCTGCCATACTGATCCCACCATATAGATTGCCATACTGGACTCACCATACAAACTACCATACTGAACCCACCATACAGACTACCATACTGAATCCGTCATACAGAATGCCGTACTGAACCAATCATTCACACTATCATACTGAACCCACCATACTGACTGCCATACTAAACAAACCATACAGACTGACATACCAAATCCACCACACAAACGTCCATGCTGAACCCATCATACAGACAGACATACTGAACCCATCATACAGACTGCAATACTGAACCCATCATTTTGACTGTCGTACTAAACCTACCATACACACTTCCGTATTGAATTCACTATACAGATTGCCATACTGAACTCAACATACAAACTACCATATTGAAACGCCAAACAAACTGCCATACTGAACTGACATATAAAATGCTATACTATACCCATCTTGCAAACTGCCATACTGTACCCACTTATAAAAGAAACAAAATTTAAAATCTGATATTCAACATTTGAATTTCTTACTCGACACTCGACATTTGATTTCCTTGCTTTGCACTTGACAACCATTCTCGATACTCAAATTTCTTACTCGATACTTGACTTTCTTAGTCGACAGTCGACGTTCTTACTTGGCATTCGATTTTTTTTCACTCGACACACAACTTTCTCATTCGACACTACACTTTCTTACTTGGCACTTGTTTTTCTTACTCGACTCTCGACACTCTAGTAAAAGTGATACACACTTAACTTACAATTAAACAAATCCGTGTACAAAATACACGGAAAACGAAACTAGTAATATAAACAGGGCCATGTGCGGTTTAACAACGAAATAAGAACAGTATGTTTAATTATTCGTAAATTTAAGCTGTTATTAAAACATATCAAATTGAATGTTTGTTTATACTTAACCACACAAACTAACACAACGCAGAACGAAGAACATAGATTAAGAAACAAAGTAATGATTGTACAAAATACATGGGAAACGAAACGTGTTTAGTAGCAATAATTCAATAGACATCTAAGTATTTAATATAAACAATCAGAAAGTGACTTGTAAATAAATTGATAAAGTATGTTCAACTACAGGTATCTAGGCTGAAGTACAGATACGTTCAGTAAAGTACAGATTGCTGGGGCCGACATACGGCCCAGACAAGGGGTATAAATCATGAGTGTCCACCACCTCATGGTCAGTCGAGCCTAGAATTTCCTAGAAGTCAACATGGGTGACAGAAGACAGCTTGTGAACCTCTTTGCCCTGCAGAATGTTGAGCTTTTGGTTCATGTCCGCGACCTCAGACAGTTGGAGGAGGAGGAAGACCGACAAGAGAGGCGCCAGAGAAGGTGGTGGACCAGAGAATGGTTGCTGAGAAGACCCATCCATGGCCAGTACGATGCTCCTACAAGAGCTGAGGATAGAGAATCCTGAGGCCTTCACCCACTTTCTGCGGATGGACATGGCGTGCTTCCATTACCTTTTCACCAGCTCAAACCGACCCCGAGCAACTGGCGCCTACCTATGTCTCCTGGACTTAAGCTCGCCTTGACGTTGAGGTTCCTGGCAACTGGAGAGTGCTACCGGTCCCTGATGTACAGTTTTCGTGTTGCTCACAACACCATCTCAGGGATTGTCGCCTCCGTTTGCCAGGCTCTTCTCGATGTCTTGGAAGCTGAGGTTATTCAGACACAAACAGAACCACAAGAGTGGCGGCAGGTGGCAGACCGATGGCAATTCCAACATGGCTTGGGCACTGTTGATGGCAAGCATATTGCTATCAAGAAACCACCCAGATCGGGCTCGACCTACCACAACTACAAGTATTACTCCATTGTGTTGATGGCCTTGGTTGATGCGGACTACAAGTTCCGGGGGATACAGGTTGGTGATGCCGGCTCCAGTTCCGATGGGCAGATATGGGCAGATATGGAACCACTGCGAGCTGAGCCAGTCCATCGGCATCCCAGACGCAGAGCCACTACCACACGATGATGTGGACACCCCATTCTGCCTCGTTGCTGATGATGCCTTTGCGATGAGGACCAGGGTGATGAAGTCATTCGGCCGAAGGGGTCTCGACCACGATGAGCTGGTCTTCAACTAACGCCTCTCCAGAGCTCGTCGTGTGGTGGAGAATGCGTTTGGCCTCCTTGCAAACCGCTTCCGTTGTCTGCTGAGCACCCTGCAGGTGCACATAGATACAGTGAACCTCATAGTCCGGACCTGCGTAGTCCTTCACAACTTCTTGCGGGAGAGAATTGCTGATGCCCATGTGTTGCTTTTGCTTTAAACATATGTTATTGCTTTTTCATATACATGTGATAGCAAAAGGGTTGGGCCACAAGTTATCCAACATTAAAATCGGCCCTTCCCAACAACATATTATTAACAAGTAAGCAATCAAGATGGCAATAAAACATATTCATACAGGAAGAAAGGGTAAAACATGAAATAGGGTGTATTGTTTGAATATACGTTTCCTATGCTGATCTTAAATGAGGGGCTCCACCATGAGGTAAATACTAAGATTTAATAGGATCTATTGTTTATCAAAACGTTTAGTGTCTTTAATGTAAGTTTGGACATTGTTAAATATATTAATATTTTCATTGTCTGAGATATCATCACTCCCGTGTAATAAGGTTTTAACTAAGGATGGCAACGAATGGCAATATTGATATTCGAATATTCGGTCATTCTTTCGAACGAATATTCGAATATATTCGGTCAAGATCTTAAAAATGAATAATCATCAACTTTCTATCCCGAACGTTTTTACTCGCCATATTTGTTACTTTCTCTTTCAGCGGAAACGGTGCTGATGTATAAATACTAAAAAGCAAACAATTGGAATATCATTGTCGTCAAGATTCAACATGACGTGGAACTCGATGATGCATAATTAATAATAATAAATTAATAAATGCTATGTTATATTAGCTTTACTAAGTTAAATATTCGTATGTTTGTATAGTTTATAAGAAATTAACTATTTATAAATGAAATTGAAAAACAAACATAAAAAAAAAAATATATATATATATACATATATATATATATATATAAGTAAATTCGTCTACTACTTGACGCATTTATTATTCACAAGTACATAAACGGCCTTCAAATCAAGGAAGTGTGCTCTTCAATTAGGTATAAAATTGGTAAATAAACAAACTTGCTCTCACCTTTTCAAAACAGGGTGATTTACAACAGACCGTAAAGGCAGATCAATGATTAAAATTGCTTAAGGCAAACAATTAAAGGATTACCGACCAGGACTCCTTATCACCTTGACAATGTCAAATTGACACCCGTCTTAGGAGGAAATCGATAATTACCGTGTCTTAACCTGGTTGATATAGCACCTTTCAAAACCATTTGTGGCAAAAATATTGAAATTGAAAATAAATAAATAAAGAAAACAATTTGAATTTACTATATTTTTTTTTATTGCGAATATTCGAATATCAATATGACATTCGAATATTCGGACGTATGACCGAATATTCGAATATCCGAATATTCGTTGACATCCTTAGTTTTAACACTTAAAGGAAGAAGATGACGTGTAGCATGAAAGAGACGAAGTCGATCATTTAAAAAAGAAGGACATTGCATGAAATAGTGTTCGGCGTCCTCTTTTTCATGCCCACATTTTTCACAAGTTAAAAATAGTTTTAATTTGTTAACAAATAAATCATAATTTAGGTTACTACAACCATTTCTTAAACGTGCATGACAAATAGATAATTTACGAGGACCTGTTAAATAAAAACATGGTATTTTGGTGGGTTTAAACAGATGTTTTATAAGCTGGTGTTTGAATGATGATAGAGTTTCAGAATTGCGTAAGTATTCCGGAAGACCATTCCATGATGAAAAACATGATGGCATAAAAGAATTTTTAAATAATTGAGTTCTAGTATTTAATAAAGAATAATTACTATTATTTCTTAGATTATACGGTGTAGTTATTCCTACAGTTTCAGGAAAAATATTGTTTAAAAATTCTGGAGTTAAGCCTTTTTTTACTTTATATGCAACAATTAATTTTTGATATAATCTTCTATCTTCTAAAGAAAGCCAGCCTAGTTCTTTGTACAGGTTGCGAAGAGAAGTAGACCGGGTTAAACCGGTTACAATACGAGCCGCTTCATGTTGAATTTTTTTCGAGATTGTCTTTTTCATATTGGGTACATCCACCCCACACTACAGATCCATATTCTAAAATAGGTCTTAGAAATGACATATAAATTTGATTTAAAGTCGTTCTATTAACTGTGAACTTGAATTTCTCATCATACCTAAAACCTTTGATGCAGAGTGTAAAATACTATGAATATGTTCATGCCATTTTCCATCGTTGCTTAATGTGAGTCCTAAATGTTTATGATGATCATGTGTTGGACCAGGAGGATGCCAACCACAACGTTGTCCCTTGTGCCTGGCGCGACAATGCCAACCTGCTGGACCTTCACCTAACTCAGGGTGGTAACCGGGACACCGCGGATGCCCAGCTCCAGCGCATATACCTGAAGCACTACTTTGTGTCACCGATGGGATCAGTGGCATGGCAGTATGCCAATCTGCGCCAGTGCTGAAAGGAGAGGGAGTCTAGGGGAACGTCTGTTATTGTTTGTTTGTTTGTTTGTTTGTTTGTTTGTTTGTAAAAATAAATAAGCCAAAACAAATTAATAAATTAATGAGTCATTGAGTCAGTAAGTGAGTCAACGAGTCATTGAGCGAGTCAGTGAGTGAGTCAACGAGTCATTAAGCGATTCAGTGAGTGAGTCAGTGAGTGATTCAGTGAGTGAGTGAATGAGTGAGTGAGTGATTCAGTGATTGAGTGAGTGAGTGAGTGAGTATGTGAGTGAGTGAGTGAGTGAGTGAGTGAGTGAGTGAGTGAGTCAGTGAGTCAGTGAGTCAGTCAGTCAGTCAGTCAGTGAGTCAGTCAATGAGTGAGTGAGTGAGTGAGTGAGTGAGTGAGTGAGTGAGTGAGTGAGTGAGTGAGTGAGTGAGTGAGTGAGTGAGTGGGTCGGTCGGTCGGTCGGTCGGTCGGTCGGTCGGTCGATTGGTCGGTCGGTCGGTCGATCGGTCAGTCGGTCAGTCGGTTGGTCAGTGAGTGAGTGAGCCAGTCAGTTAGTGTACTTACGTACATCCAACTCCTGATTGGCACCCTGTATAAGTGGGAAGACAGAAATTCCAGCTTCCTAGTGAACCATTCCTCCCTTGGCGTCTGTTTCTTTCTCCCACTGCCACTAACGTCCCGGGTGGCCTTGCCGAATGTGGTCCTCATGTTGGCAAACCAGACGGACAGTCTGGCCCCAATACACGGGCTACCTGCAAAATAACAGAGGGGGGAAATTACACAAATATTACGCGAACATTACATACAAAAAATACATACAAATTACGCAAAAATTACACAAAAAAAAGACCCAAAACTTACAACATAATTATGCAAAAAATACACAAAATTTACGTACAGATATTACACACAATTACAGAAATAAAATCTTTTACTCACCATCACTCTCCACGATCTCATGATCCTCCATACCTCTCCGTGGGCCAGCCGCGCCTGAATTAGCGTAGTCTAGCGTAGTTTATCGTCCTTTAATGTGGTTTACCTTACTTTAACGTACTTATCCGTACCCTACTGTGGCTAATCACCCAAATTCTGCAGTACCTTAACGTAGTTTAACGTAGTTTAACGTACTTATCCGTACCGTTCTGTGGCTCATCACCCAAATTCTGCAGTACCTTAACGTAGTTCAACGTAGTTTAACGTACTTACACCACATCTGGCCCATGGCAATCCACCCTACGGATCACTACGTCCACTAACGGCTATGTGACCACACCTTCAGAGTTCGTAGGCGGACATGGCCGTACGTTGTTCTTCTTGATAGGTCAAGTACAAACATTAAAATATTGACCTCATGATCAGACTATAAAGGTGACCTTATGACGTCACAGCTAATAATTGAATTAGATGGTGACGTTTGTGTTATACATACGATGCGTATTTCGGTGTTGATAATAAGACGAAAAAGAACTATTCGTATATTATAGCCATATGCAAATTGTCCATTGTTATATACATCAGGACGGTAGAAAAACAAAAACTGTTGTGCTTTTTTTCTTCCGCTTTAATAAGCACATATTATAACGTGTTGATTCAACCCTCAACATATTTACGGGTTTCAAGTATTCCACTTCTAACACACATGCCAATATTTTCCCTAAACCGTCTGTACGTTTATAAGCACATATATCACTATATCCGTGCTTATCAGATGACCTTCAATATATCATAAAACTGATGATTACAGAGTCAAAAAGGGCTACGTTCAGTTTGGTTAATCGTTTTTTGCAAAAATATGGCATATTCTTCTCATGTAATATTTCCAATATGCATGTATCATAATACCAAGCAAATACTTGTGTTACTGTGCATTACTAAGAGTTGATAAGTACTGTTATGTCGGGTCTAAAAAGCTTCCAGTGTGTATTCAGGAAAATAGTGTAAAACATGGGTAATTGTACAAAATGCAGTCTGTGTTATAAATTTGAACGGTTTAAAATGTCTCTGAAATATCTGGAAAAAAAGCAGGAAATGCATGCCAGAAGCTGAATATCTTTTCGTGGCACTAGCAAAGTTGGGAATGTGCCTCCTGTAAAATCAATCCTTGGCTATGGCCCAGTAATCTCGTTGTCTAAATATTCATCTATAATTCTGTAATTATGATCTGTGTAATAAGTCTATAACTACATAATTGTGTCGTATTATACTGCACATCAAGTGTATCTGTAGGTGAACGCCGACTCCTTCATCTTCTCTGCAAACACGGCATCAAACATTTCACTTTGTGCAACGGTAAACCAGTTCTTCCAATCTCCAATTTGACCTATAAAATAAAACAAACACTTACACGACTGAACCTTAAACATGTGGAATTATATGCCGCACAGGAGACATGGCATTTGATTGACAGCCGCTAAACAAGGACATACAATACACACGATTAAACATAGTTTTAAAACCGGTAAATATCCTACATGCATATAATTTTTTATGATAAATAACATTGATGGTCTCCACCTCGGAACGGTCAGTAATTTGATCACGGAAGCTTCCAACAACCGAGATCAATTTTGAGAGAAGAATAATTATGTGCTTCTTTTATTCCAAGCTTGTTGACTTTATAACAGTTATTGTTTGTCCCTTCCCCACCGTTACACTGAAAATTTAAACGTTAGACGATGTTCTTTTTTATTGATTATATGCACGTTCATAAAGAAACGTTGTTCGTGTTGTGTTTTCTTTCTTGGCATTGGTAGTAATAAGACTTAGACGATGAATAAAATTCAAACTTTTTGTACAACAGGTTAACTTTTAACACATAGAACAATGGTACAATTATTACATCAAAGCCAAAACACAAACTCTTATATTTATAAATTAAGATAGAATAAGCAGGTCATGGTACCTTTTCTGTACATTCCAGGTTTACCATCTTTCCATTCAGAGCTATTTTCCATGGCATCTTTTTCTTTTTTCATTTTACTGAACTCAGTTTTGTCCGCTATCTCTTCTATCCGTTTGTTGTCTGTTTTAAGTCCAAGAAATTCACTTAACTTTGTTATTTCGTTGATAGTGTCCTGCATTAAAATAATGTAATAGAATGTCAATTACGTGTTTGTGTATTTTAGGACCAACGTCGTATTTGAAATTTAGAAAGTATTCTGAAATATCGTATACTTTAGATATATTTCAAATGAATGATACGTGTAAGAGTAAGTATGTCATCGTACGGAGAGTTTTAATTTACGCGTTCATCAGTTACCATTTTTCTTCAAGGATGCGGTCATTTTCATCAAAGAAATTTTGAAACTATTGCACCCATGATTCAATAATCAGATGTCTATTTTTAGAACATCCATATGATGAAATGTCTGTGTTTCATGATGTCCAAAGTAATCTTAGATGTTGGACAACTGTCTCAGCAAATAAAAAGTTGGCCCAGAATTTCCAAAATCGAACGTTCCATTTAACATAGAACGTCAGAACCATCAGTAGATGTTGACCTACTTCTGCAGCCAATGAAATTGTTCCAGAAAAGAGAAAATAGATCAACATCTATGCCCTTTAGAGTTACATTGAAGTTTCTATACAACTTCTAACCTATACATGGATACACTTCTTATTTTTATATTTATTTTGGATATAATTATTTCAATACTTCTTATGGATATTATGATATACTTAGTCAATCCTGGCCGTTATGAGGACACGAGTAATAAACATACATACACTTTTCATGTTTTCGTAGCTCATAACATGTATTGGGTGTCCGGGATTTTCTTGTATGACTTTCTCCCACCCCAGCGTGTAATCGAACCAAGAACCATAATCAACTGAAAATAATTAGAAAACCACAAACTACCGAATCTTAGTTTTACATGTGTAAATATGAATTTCTGCAATGTTTTAGAGTGTTCTACGTCTGCAAAGTATTTCCTATGGTTAACTTTACAAACTACATAAAAAGTAAACAACTAAAATAAACCCAAGTCTATGAATTGAATGTCCGCGTGTATGTAATATATTCTAAACTGTTAAAGAGTTAATGTAATTATAAACGCATGTCTTTCCGGAACTGGATTAGTCTTCTTTCTTACTTTGGAGGATGCGTGCGCATCATTACAATGTCATGTATTTTCTACCTACGCGATAAAGGATATACAGTAAGGATACAATATTAAAAAAAAATCATCAATATATTGTTAATAAACAGCTACCGGAGTGGTCACCTTTATTAAGCAGCCAATTGTCTTAAGCAGCCATATTTGTTATTTCCTTTCAGATCAAATTAACATGTATTAAGTAACAACCTGTCTTAAGAAATGCCACTTTTGCTCAGGACTTTCCTTAACCGGCTGCTTAAGACAGGCTTGGCTGTACATGTACTATGTTCATTCCAAAATGCATACAAACCTAATCCATTTAAAAACCGTTTGACATAATCTTCCCACTTTCCGTTGTACTCGTACTCCACAAGTTTTCTATGGTGATTGAAGAAAGATACACAGAGATCTTTTGGGTTTCGTTGTACGAAAATCACCTTTGATTTTAGTTTTGAGACGTCTTTGGGAAGATAATGAAACGGTATGTGCGTGTTAAGGACTCTGGGAGATGGTATGTTGCTGTATATTTCTTGGGATACTCCTTCCACCATCGATGTTTCTTTTATAAGCTTGATCCGGTCAGCTGACCCGTTTACCAACATTGACGTCACTTCCCATAACCAATGGGTACCTGTTAAGTAAATACAAACAGGTACAAGTAAATAACATGTGTTAAATTTCATCAAATGGTTTAAATGTTTAGTGAAGCAAATATTTAGACTTTCAGATATTTTAGTAGTAGCGGACAATTCGTTAAAGTCGTTTGCTTTTAAATCGTACTTTCTAGCTTACTCATTCTATTAAATCGGCAAGGTCGCCATAGAAAGCGTAGGAATATATACATACCGGATAATAGTCGTATTATCATAGTGCGAACGATTGTATCATGAATAGAATTGTATGCAACCTAAAAACATTGATTAGTAAACTAGGTTTTAGAACCAGATACACTTTACACAGAAATTTAACCGGAGCGCATTCATCGAATATTAGGTGACAAACCACCTGAACAAATATGCAGTCAAAGATGATTTTAAAACCAGATTTAGTATATAAACGCAAGAAACTTTCCCAGCTGCGGCCATAACATAGTGTCGACATACGACTAGACACTGTATAAACGCTAGAAACTCTCCCAGCCAGGGACCATTACATAGCAATACCATACGCCTAGACACTGTAGGAACGTTAGAAACTCTCCTAGATGGGGACCATTACAGGGCGGTAACATACGAGCCAGAGCTAGACACTAGAAATGCTAGAACTCTCCCAGCTGGGGACCATAACATAGCAATGGCATACGACTAGACACTGTAGAAACGCTAAAACTCTCCCAGCTGGGGATCATAACATAGCAATGACATACGACTAGACACTGTAAAAACGCTAGAACTCTCCCAGCTGGGGACCATAACATAGCAATGATATACGACTAGACACTGTAGAAACGCTAGAAATCTCCCAGCTGGGGATCATAACATAGCAATGACATACGACTAGACACTGTAGAAACGCTTGAACTCTCCCAGCTGGGGACCATAACATAGCAATGATATACGACTAGACACTGTAGAAACGCTAGAACTCTCCCAGCTGGGGATCATAACATAGCAATTACACACGCCTTGACAGTGTAGAAACGCTAGAACTCTCCCAGCTGGGGATCATAACATAACAATGATATACGACTAAACACTGTAGAAACGCTAGAACTCTCCCAGCTGGGAATCATAACATAGCAATGACATAAGACTAGACACTGTAGAAACGCTAGAACTCACCCAGCTGGGGATCATAACATAGCAATGATATACGACTAGACACTGTAGAAAGAGTAGAAACTCTCACAGCTGGGGACCATTACATAGTAGTTACATACGACTAGATAATGTAGAAATGCTAGAATTTCTCCCAGCTGGGGACCAATACATAGCGGTTACAAACGAGCCCGCTGGTTGGTCAGTTACTTCAATGGAATTTGAATGTCAATGTACGTCGCCGTTTGGTAACGCATTAGAGTGCTATGAATTGTGGGGTAGACAGGGAATTCCATGTATTTACATTAGGATATAACAGACCTGAATCGAAAGATGTCTGTCAGATACTGGGATTTACCAAGTAAGATTAGATGGTTGTTGCAAAGCTTTAAATAAATTTATGATGTACATGTATATACCTGCTTTTGGATAGGCACAAATCAGGACGTCGTCTGACCGGCCCGTCCAATCCGGAATACTTCGGAATTCTTCCTCCTGGTTCTTAAATACCTATAAATACATGACAAGAGACAAGTCCAAAATTGTAACAGAATACTTGATTCTATGGGTAAGAATTTTTTAATTCATGTAAGGCTATATTTGACGGCTAATTTTCTTCACAGAGTGCATGGACATCATTTTAAGGAACCCTCGTACTTTGATAAATAAATGCAAACCTCTTCCACAAAGGTATTTGGTCGCTGAAACTGACAAAGCGTTTTTCAACATTTAGAAAACTTTGGATTGCAATACATGTTATGGTCTGTAGTAGTTTCTATTGGACTATGACAAACAAATAAAATGTAGCAGAAATAAGAGAAAGGAAACTACAAAAACGCCAACATAGCATAGCCGCAATGTGGGCTATTGTAATCAAACTAGAGGAAAGGACAAGTAAACGTCATCAGCACAGTATATATAGAGGAACTGAAACCAAGAACAAACAAACGGCATTAGCAGGGAAACTCTACAGGAACTGGAATCAAGGACAAGTAAACGTCATTAGCACAGTATTCATGAGGAAACTGAAACCAAGGACAATCAAACAGCATTAGCATAGCAACTCTACAGGAACTGGAATCAAGGACAAGTAAACGTCATTAGCACAGTATTCATGGGGAAACTGAAACCAAGGACAATCAAACAGCATTAGCATAGCAACTCTACGACAGTTGGAATCAAGGACAAGTAAACGTCATTAGCACAGTATTCATGAGGAAACTGACACCAAGGACAATCAAACAGCATTAGCATAGCAACTCTACAGGAACTGGAATCAAGGACAAGTAAACGTCATTAGCACAGTATTCATGGGGAAACTGACACCAAGGACAATCAAACAGCATTAGCATAGTAACTCTACAGGAACTGGAATGAAGGACAAGTAAACGTCATTAGCACAGTATTCATGGGGAAACTGAAACCAAGGACAATCAATTAGCATAGCATAGCAACTCTACGACAGTTGGAACCTAGGACAAGTAAACGTCATTAGCACAGTATTCATGGGGAAACTGAAACCAAGGACAATCAAACAGCATTAGCATAGCAACTCTACGACAGTTGGAACCTAGGACAAGTAAACGTCATTAGCACAGTATTCATGGGGAAACTGACACCAAGGACAATCAAACAGCATAAGCATAGCAACTCTACAGGAACTGGAATCAAGGACAAGTTAACATCATTAGCACAGTATTCATGGGGAAACTGACACCAAGGACAATCAAACAGCATTAGCATAGCAACTCTACGACAGTTGGAACCTAGGACAAGTAAATATCCTTAGCACAGTATTCATGGGGAAACTGACACCAAGGACAATCAAACAGCATTAGCATAGTAACTCTACAGGAACTGGAATCAAGGACAAGTAAACGTCATTAGCACAGTGTTCATGGGGAAACTGACACCAAAGACAATGAAACTGCATTAGCATAGCAACTCTACGACAGTTGGAACCTAGGACAAGTAAATGTCCTTAGCACAGTAACCACGGGGTAACTGACACCAAGAACAATCAAACGGCATTACCATAGCAACTCTACGGGAATTGGAACCTAGGACAAGTAAATGTCCTTAGCACAGTATCGAATGGGGAACTGAAACCCAGGGCAATCAACGCCATTAGCATAATAGCTCTACGTGACTTGAACTAATGACACAAAAAATACATAGCACCGTTGTATTAACGGAACGAAAGTCAAGGATAAAACAGTACCTAACATTGTGGCACTTTGGGAACGGCAACCAAGGATAAACAAATTAACTATGAACAAACAAGTGTACATAGCACAAGAGAACTAAGGTATTCGGACCAAGAACGAACAAATATACGTAGCACAGTAGGCAGTGTGTATGTATCAAAATGGCGCTAAGGGAACTGGTATTAATAACAGGTGAATATTGGCAGCATAGTACAGCTGAGGGAATTGGAGCGAACACAAGAAAACTAAGGTAGTCGGACCAAGAACGAACAAATATACGTAGCACAGTAAGGCAGCGTGTATGTATCACAATGGCGCTAAGGGAACTGGTATTGAACAGCTGAGGGAATTGGAGCCGCTCCGGTACAGTTGCACTAAGGAAAATGGAGCCAATTACAAACTAATGCAATATGCACAGTAGAATTATTGAACTGATACAAATGACAAAAAAGTTTACGCAGCACATTTAAACTCAAAGAAATGGAATTAATAACGTTACACAGAAACACTGAGAGAACGACAATAGCGTGCATATCACAGTTGAACTAATGAAATGGTATCAAGAACAAACAAATGTTTACAGCAAACTAAGGACACTGGACACAAGAACAAACGCCGTACGTAGCACAGCAGAATTAAGGAAATTAGAACCAAGGACAAACAAATGTATGTAGCACGGATCAAAACTAAGGGAACTGCCAATGATTAACAAATGTACACAGCACAGTAGAACTAATGAACTGGTAGCAAGGTCAAATACATATATCCAACACACTTAAATTAAGGTAACTAGAACCATGAACAAACAACGTAGCCCAGCAGAAGCAAGTAAATTAGAACTAAGAACAAACAAGTGTATGTAACACGTAACAGAACTAAGGGTACTGGACTCAAATACAAATGATACACAAGTGTACACAGCACAGTAGAAGCAATTAACTGGTAACAAGGACAAACAAATGTATACAACAGACTCTGAGCTTTCTTCGCAGTCGAGTATAAACTAAAACGTGGTGTGACATTAATTAAATTAGCTTACCAAGTCAAATGTAGGTGCATAATATCCGTCTATATCTAGTACTCGGATGGTATCTCCCGTACCGTCGTCTACTTTTATCACGGGCATTTCTGAAATACAAAAAAAAATAAAGTAATATAAATACTTCAACTGTGGTATTTTTTTTAGAAGAATCGGGTACTTGGTATTAATCAGTCACGTCATTGGTAAATAGTAGACTACTAATTAACATAAGCCATTGGGATAGGCTCCTGTTTCACCAACCTATACTTAAATACTTAAAAATTAAATCTAAGAAAAGCAGTCAGGTGATCATGATTTTAGACTGGTTCCAGTAAAATTGCATTTGGTTTCATTAATATTTATTATAAAATAAATAGATAACCAGTCCAAATTAAGTTCAGTTTTTAAGTATTAAAAGTAAAGTGCTGGTGAAACAGAAGCAGGTTCAAATGGTATTTCCTGTAGATGGACTTTAAATAACCAGTCTAGCAATCGGAAGACACCACCTGTGACGTCGTCTAGTTTTATCACGGGCATATTGGAATACAAGTGAAGCAACACATATATACTTTGGTATGGTATCAATAGGTAACGTGGTTGGATCATCACATACCGACTAATTAACAATGAACAGTTTAAAATGAATTTAATATTTTCGCAACTAGTGATAGACTTTTAACACGTAAAACCCATTATGATTATCTGCACGGAATAACTTTTTTCAAAATAAACTAGATAAAGTAACATATTCCAATAAGGATAGGTAAATTAACTTGAAATAAGACGTCTACCTTAACTACCTCAAAAAAGACATTAGATGTTTTACGCTTTTTAAGCTTCGAAATAATATCATCAGTGTAGTCAAACACGGTTATCCAATATAAGAATGACACTTTGTCGCGTTTCTCACTAAAATCACTGAAAACATCCAGGTCTTAATCACATATTAGAGTAAATTGTTTATATAGATCCACAAACCATCGAAATAATGTCAATATGCCGTTGATATTCTATTAAATGTAACAATATGCAAATATAAAAACGAAGACTTGCAGATGGATAAAGCGTAATTGCATGTTCAACATGAGCCAACATAAGACATAAATTTATTTTTAATTATTATACCTGACGTCACAGTATATTTTGTGAATTCATTTGTCTACTTGAGTCAAACAAAAAATTAATTCATTTGAGAAAATATTGCATGAAGCTTTTCCAGCAAGATGGAAAGTTCTTAACAATTTTGTTCTGTGATCCATTATATAATGTTATATTTTGTTAATATTTAATGTCAAGTAAGCAAGTCCAATATACTTATCTTAAGATATAACTAATGAAGATATGTAATGATTTAAAGGAAATTCGCTATAAATTGATTCTCTTATTGTCATGTTTATGCATCTACTAAGTAAACAAGTAGTTTGTATGTTATCTGTCATGTGAGTTAGTGTATTGCATGTATTATTTTGTAAGTTGTAACGAAATAGTGTTACAGTTTAAGTTAATCAAATAATCTTCTTCTTCTACTACTACTTCCTCCCTCCCTTCATTATTCTTCTTTCTTCCTCCTTCCTCTTTTCTTCTTCACCTTCGTCTCTCTCTTTTTCTTATTTTTAATTTAATTTAATTCTTCTTCTTCTTCTTCTCTATGTTCAATTAGAAATAACAAAGAAAACTCGTTTTGTATACACAACCATTCACGTGTCACACAGCAGAGGGTGACGTCCAGATCTTGTTCATATTTATTTTTAACTCAAATTGAATCCTGTTGAATAATAGAAAAGAACGTTATTTTGGATACATCTCATTCAACTACTAAATATATATTTTTCTATCGAAAATGGAATCAATTATTCACTGATCACTCGCTTGTCTATATAACAATTTGATTATTAAGTCCGGTGATATCACTTCGAAGCATAAACTCTTAAGAAGATATGATGCACTGTGGGAAAAAACATAACTAGATTTCAGAATTGTATCTTTCAGTATCATCTGAAATCGGACTGGTCCGAGGGCTGTTACAAAAGTTGTACCTTTTTTCTGTCCCCCGTTATGCATGTAAATATATCGGAGATGAAATGTACAACATGATTCGTAATAAAATATGAATATACTAATATATTTGTGGAAAATATGTTGTGTTGAAAGTTAGCGTTAAACCCTATTCAAAATAAATGTTGTTGAACGATGTGTTCGCCTCAAACGTTTTTAGGAAACACTTTGAGAACCGTTTACTTGTCGGTGTTTAATTTCAAAATGGAGGGATTGTACCGAAATAGTTAACTTATGCTCTTGCTCAATAGACCGCAGCGTGGTCTAGTGGTAGAGCGTCTGCCTCGCATGCGGAAGTCGTGGGTTCGATCCCCGGCCGAGTCATACCAAAGACTTAAAAAATGGTAATAGAAGCTTCCTCGCTTGACGCTCAGCATTTAGAGGAGAGTTCTAGGTCTGGTCGGCCCGGTGTCAGTATAATGTGACTGGGTGGGGTATCATACCATATGTCTGCGGCATGATACTCCAGTGTGACAGCGCTCAGAATACTGTCTCAAGTAGACACCGTAGCGATATGACTGAAAAATTGTTGAAAGTGACGTTAAATACCATACAACAACAACAACGACAACAACAACTCTTGCTCAATTATAATCGTGTATTTCCCTTGTATTGGTGTTGATAAAAATGTTGTGAGCTTTTTTTATCCAAACTGGACGCATATCAAATAAAGACAAACAATAGACGCCAAATATAGATAATAACTTTCTACATGACCCTCACAGCTCGCCTGTTGTTCGATCGATATCATCAGCCGGAAAATATAGTTTCTTCTGCTTCCACATCGGATTTCCGAGATGCTATGCTAGGTTAATTTACTGAAATCAATTTATCAAGATTCCCGGGAGTTTATCTGGAAGCTTGGCAGACATTAACTTCTCGTTGATCAGTGTCTGTTTTTCTCGTAACTAAATGATTAATATTCCCGCCACAGCCAGACTTGTTTCAGTGGCAGACGACAACACGCATGCTGGGAATTTAATCAGAGTTTATCAAGAAAACAGTGTGACAAGTTAATGTACGGAATAACTTTGACAATCATGTCTTAAAAGACAATAATTCAGCGTCAGAGACAATCCTTGCAATTTAATTAAGCCCCAATGCATACTGGGAACTAATCAAGATTGCGTAAAGAAAATGGCCGCTTAAAGGCATAGACATGGCATGGCATGAACTTAATAGCACCAAAGTGACAATCACTGTGGAAAATTAATTGTCTAGTCTTACACGTAGAGCCCGTGGATTTATAGGAACAGTAAATATTCCATTCTATTAGTTCAATAGAAAATATTGGGTTATAGGACATGTTCAACATTAATAAAATCAATAGCGTCACTGTTTTCGGGTTGATGGCGTATTTTTACGTGACCATGCGCGCCCATAATATCTTTCTCGGCAGACTGAACTTAGTTTGAGGGAGGGGGAAGGCACCATTCTCGTGTAAAGATCAATTGCTGTTGGTATACAACCAGTTTAACAATAATCCATACAATTAGGAGCCGGCATTGTCATACTAAATCATCTTTTAATATGTTAATTACATCCTTTTAACAATGTTTCGCTTCCATATAACAAAATTGGTTAATATGTATATTTAAGTATGCAAAGGGGTTTTCCCCATTTTGGTAGACCATAATACCTTTAAAGTGTCCTAGTGGCTTATTTCGCAAAATGTTTTTGGTTGTAAAGGGATCCATATTCCAAGGTACTTATACTTGTACAATGATAAGATTAATTATTTAAATATAATAATCCCTGGTCATGTTATTTTCAAAAAACTAAAAAAATGCTTCTCAGTTTGTTCACAGTTAATTTCCATGTATCGCAATAGGTTGGATAACGCCTTTTTGTATGCCATCTGCTTTTTCGTAAATTATAACAGTCTGTCGTCCGTGTACCGCAAAATAAATCGTTTTAAAAACACTCGTACAGCATTACCAAAGTCATGCTTCCGGACATGTAAACTCTTGAAAACCACAGGAAGGGTTCGAATCACCGACCTCCTCCCCTACCTTGATCCGCTATTAATACGTACGAGGGGTGATCAAGAATATTTTGTTCATATCAATTTTGTTTGTCACTGATAAGAATCGAAAAGAATTTGCAATATAAATTTTATATAATCTTCCATTTTACATGTCAATTGAAATAATATGGACAATGACTACTACTTTTTTAACAACCATCTCTTATACGTCTATACTAATAGTTTTCTGAGCGGCCCCTGCAGTGTGGTTTGATCCTCGGCTTTTTTTGGACCATGCTGGGTTCAAACTCATACCACAGCTGTGAGAGATATGCGATCTCGTGTATAGTACCATTCGGTCATGGAAGGTCCTCGAGAACCGTCCTTGAAATGAGCAGCAGCTACATGTCAAGTATAATATGTTGTCACTCCAGCACCGTATCATCAAGTGTAAACCGAGGATTGTTATATCTGTGTATGACCTTTCGATAAAAGTATGTCCGGTATATTGGCCACACATATGACACACGAAGATATTTATCACTAGACATGTTTCCCACGCACGAACCCGTACACACCTCGAGCTATAAGCTCGCGTCAGCATAAAGAGATTTTCGGTGAAACATTTAAAACATGAATAACACATTTCACGAGCAGTTCAATACATCCAAATTAATTCGATTCCCAAAGTTTAATTTATACTCGATTGCGGATCGCCTGATTAAATAAGGCTTGGATGGATAACTTTTTAATTATTTGATACCCATCCATATATCTGTCCATACAAATGTCTCGGGAGACGCAAAGTACTCGTATGTCGCCCAAATGTGCGTGCTGCTCTCAGCACTGGGTGTGGTTTATAAGAGGCTGTCGGGCCGAGCCTTGGACTCGCGACTCTGACGTGAACGACAAGCACCACATCCACTACGTCGGTCCCTACCCACCCCTTATTGTGACGTAATAATTCAATTTTAAAGAAAAATTAAGATTTTATGTTCCTAAAACGGATACAAAGTAAGGACACACACGCAGAATGTATAAAGAAGTGTGACTCCAAACGATTACAAACTGCAAAAATGATTTTTATTTTATCTAAGCACTTAACAACTTCCACAGTAAAGTATTCCTAAAGCATATCGATTCATGTTGTTTTTTCTTTATATTGTATGGGTTTTTGGCGCCATTTTCAACACATCTTTCCGGAAATGACCTGAAAACTTTTTCACATAGTAGTTTATGGACCGAGCTGGGCTAGAACCGACGACCTCAGCTGTAAGAAGACATTTGACAACAGTGTCTTAGACCATTACTTGGCCACGGGAACCATAAGTAGATACTTAAAACTTGAAGTATGTTTATGTTTATAGGCATGTATTTGTTTCTACTTATTCAGTTTATCTCTGCATGTTTTAAGTTTTTAAGTATTTCTTAGCTAAGCTTGTGCTGGTTAAGTTCACGCAAGGTAACAATACATTGCCGTACGAGAATAAATACAAAAAAAAGAAATAGAAATTGTAGTGGTAGTGTAGTTGTTGAGTGTTGGACGATCACACCAGAGGTCCGCAACTCGACCCGATGCCTCTCAAAATATCAATACTAATTCTACCCAGGAAGCGGACCCGAGAGCGGTTCCAATAAGCTTTAAACTTTCTTTGCAATCGAGCTTAAATGAGTTAGTATTAACTTAATCTATTGTTTTCATTTGGTGGACTTTTGGTGAATATTCGATAACAAAGAAAATTTATATTATAAAAAGTGACCTTTTCCCATTTGGTGGATTTGGATTATTGAATGGCAATAAGTTATTAAATAAATGAGTTAGAAAACTATACTAACCGGAATTTACTTCACAAACCACTTGTGTAAACACTTAGCATATATACGTGCACTCCCCTTTGTTGGGCTGAATCTCAATATTTATTAGCCGGGCGAATAGGGGAATAATGGGCGCACGTCATACTGGTACAATAACAATATAATCATTGTAAACTCCTGGGTAACCCGTACTCGAGTCCACCATCTCCGCAATGTTACTCAGTGATAACTTCCCCACTACAATCAGCAGTGAGAGATGAATGATAATGAGACGCACTGCCGTATATTAGTTATCACGACGACTGTGGCGGGACGGGGATTCGAACTCATGACACATATATTAATTGTCAGACGCGCTACCGGCGAAGCTAAAACCGGCCCCGGCTATAGTTGAACAGCTGAACACTTAAATAATTAAGTTCATACGCTTTTGAAACTAAATTTGAGGGTTCTATGTTTGAAAGGTCTATGTTTAAATTGTCACAGTTAAGACCAGTTATAACATAATGCAAAGTAGGGTCATACGCGGATCCAAGATGTTCAGTGTGGACAGGGTGGGGAGTAAATAACATGTGTGTGGTAGTATGGGGTGGGGTTAGTGAAAATTATGTTATTTCAGAATATTTTTGTAATCACAGGAGGTTGATCCGACCACCTTGTTTGCCCTCACCCGATTGGCTGTAGAATTGAGAAAGGCGACTAACACTGGTGTAAAACGTATAGACAGATATATAATAGATCTTAATACGGATCAACTAATATAATGATATAATAAACATGTTATAAAAAACATAGAATATAGGGTATTTACAAATTTGAGATTCTCCAGTCGTGGCCGAGTGGTCGAAGTCACCGTCTCAAGATCACGTTCTTCTCACCGCTGAAACCCCGGGTTCAAGAACCCGGCTCGGTCCAAGAAAGTTTGACAGTTACATGCCGACGGACCGTGATTCTGTTCAGGTTCATTATGGGGTATTCCTTTACCAATTAATATGGTTGCCACTGTATGTAACTCATTAAACCATTACTTATAAGGACACCTTTGAACACTTCTAATATAGAAGGCTTTTGAAAACAGTGTAGAAATCAGAACTGGTTCTGCACTGTTTCCTGCTCTATCAGAATCAATAGGTTAAATGTATCTATTCATGGAAATTGACTATGTGTTGCTTTTGAGTTTGGAAGATGCATTAAAATGCATATGGAGTAAAGGATATGAATATACCGATATGAAATATATACACACATAGCCTGATTAAATAAAGCGTGAATGTTTATTATCTGCTGCGTCAGATCGGGAAATATATGCATGCTGGTTTGTGTGGACGTGCATTTTGAAACGGTTTGAAATCGTGCTCTTTAGTTTTACGAACTTGGTTTTAGTTTAAAACTATATACTGCTCCTCCTGCAGAACTCTCAATCCGACATGATAAAGAAATAATAATAATATAAACAGAACTTTTTTCAGTACAAAATACCAAAAGGTCTACCAGTACAATACAGTCATACATAAGATGTCAATGGCGAGTTCGTTCAAAACATAATACAAAGTGTACAGTAATTATTCCACTTTTCTTATCACAAAAACAATGTCAAAAGTATCATGTAATATCACTACCACATATCTGTACAAATCGCAACCATTATCAAATATTATCAGAATATTTACACACAATCAAATATCAATTTATCATTTGTTAACCTATCAATTATCAATTAAAAGAACATTCGATTATCTA
The DNA here is from genome assembly GCA_029582155.1 of Panopea generosa. Lineage (NCBI taxonomy): Eukaryota > Metazoa > Mollusca > Bivalvia > Adapedonta > Hiatellidae > Panopea > Panopea generosa. The sequence goes on along the minus strand of CM055899.1, from coordinate 23,286,031 downwards.
TTATATACGTACACATGTACTTACTCGTGCAGTTTGTTATATCCCTAGACAAAACTTATGCACTATATCAAAATGAATATTGATCCTGTGTACTATTTAGTGTGCTTGTAATATATAAACTATATTTATCTGGCACACAGCTAGTGTAAAGTAATCACTATAAAATAAGCATATACAACTTATCTCTAGTATATGTAACGTTGCTCGCGGCATATATATCTTGAAACGGCGTATCGGGTTACGACGAGGATCGAGACAGTAGAAGGCGTTTAATCTCATTCCAAATTGTACTGACGGATCTAGAGGGGATCCGGGATTCAGAGTGATACCAGTTCCCCCCGAAATTTAATATCTCAAAATGGTACCTTTTTATTTGTTTTTGTCTCTGCGGCTATCTGCACACTATATGTTCCCTCTCCGTATCTGCCAATGAAACATTACATTGTATTGTGTTAAACACCAATTTAAATATTATTCCTGTCATATCATCACAAGGACAGTTACCATTACGCTCCTGCTAGAAGTACCGACTCATCCATGTATATTGTCATAGACACCATCTTGTCTCAATGTACCGACACCGGGTTTTGCAAGTATCGGAGGGACCGGTGTCTTCGATTGATTGATTGAATGAATATTTAGCGTCATGTTTATGCCATCGAGGGTTAACAGACGATAAGTTAACCTAACCACTGTTTCCTTGGATTCTAGAAGGTTAACCAATACTTGAGCACATCCCATCTCCGCAAGTTACTGATAACTTTCCCACTTGAATCAGTGGTGAGAGACGAATGATAATGAAACACAAACACAATGTCGTTTATCGATCTTCACGGAGACTGGCCGGGTGGGGATTCGAACTCACGACCCTTGGATTGATAGTCAGACGCGCTACCAACTGAATTAACCCGACCCGGCATACTCGTCACGTTGGTACGTGACAATGACCTTGACCTAGGACGAATAGTACCATGCTTGTCTCTCATGAGTCCCACTTTGTGCCGATGAAACTTTTTTCTATTTATAGTAACAGTCTGAGTTGATGCAAAGTACGTATATATATTCTTTATAGCCTCCAGTATCAGAGAGCGGCATATATAATATTATATGAAGAACATTTTACAAATGATAATGACAACACATGTCATACAATACAAAAATAAGTCGTTATTACATACAATAAAGCATACAAAACACGTTCGAATTCAACACGTTACATTACATTACGCAATCGCAGACAAACTGGCAAACAATCATTCGCGCACATGCACACGACATAACAGACTAACGTTTATGAATTTGATTGTGAATATGTAATAACGGCGCCACAGTTAGACAGACTGACACACAAACTGACTGCGAATAGGTAATAAAGACGCCACAGTTACACAAACTGACCGTGAATAGGTAATAAAGACACCACAGTTAGACAGATTGACACACAAACTGACCGTGAATAGGTAATAAAAACACCACAGTTAGACAGACTGATACACAAACTGACCGTGAATAGGTAATAAAGACGCCACAGTTAGACAGACTGACACACAAACTGACCGTGAATAGGTACATGTAATAAAGACACCACAGTTGGACAGACTGACACACAAACTGACCGTGAATAGGTAATAAAGACACCACAGTAGGACAGACTGACACAAACATTGAGAACCATTATCAAGATTATTTTAACAAACAATTCTGCAGACTTTTGAATCCGAGAGTATATATTATAGAGTATTACCTGTACCAAGGATCCAAAGAAACCGATACTATATTTTCAATGATAATATCTCAAATGAAAAAAAAAAAAAAACACGAACTGTAAACAAAATTGATCGATGTTTTTATAAAGATTATATCTCTTTTTTTCTATTTGGTACGAACATAGCTAATTCAAAAAGTAAGTGGAGAATCCGGGTATCGATCCCGGTACCTCTCACATGCTAAGCGAGCGCTCTACCACTTGAGCTAATTCCCCGTCTTACTAAATGTTGTGGCACGATTTGGGGAAAAGTGCAACATAAGCACGATGCTCCAGTACCAACAGATCTCACCCAACGGCGGACATACTCTTAAAAAATTCGGCATGTGTGCCCGTTCAGATTTTGTGTTGCGGAACCTAAGTCCGCCCCTCTCCTAAACTTAATTCTGGATCCGCCCCTGCCACGGGCCTGTTTTTGTCCAGAAATACATTCGACTGTTAACAGAAATTCTCCTTTATAATAATGTATTTTATATTTATATTTTAATACATGTATCAACAACTATACTTAAATAGCAAACGACACAATCATAAAAGTTGTTTTTAATAAACGACGAAATGATTTCAGTATACAAAGAACATTATTTAATGAAAAGCGTTACATACAGTTGAAAAGTGAAGATAATAGAAATGTCGATAAAAACATGGCCAGTGTGGGGGTCGAACCCACGACATTCGCGTTATTAGAACAACGCTCTAACCGACTGAGCTAACCGGCCTGATTTTGTTATATCAAATGTTTGTAGACACTGGGGAGTTGTTCCTTTTAGTGTTGTTTTCGTGTATAAATAGCAAATGTAGCTATGTGATTTAAGTGATAAAAGTAGTATGGTTTATATATGGTATTTTGTATTTAAACGATTTAAAGGGTTATATTTCTTAATTATATCTGATAATGTTATTGAAAGGTGTATCGCCGTAAAAATGTGAATCCTCATTGAAATAAGCAGTTCTATGTGATGAAAGAGTGTATTATATTTTATATTTAAAAGGCTTATTGAACTCATTTGAATTGTATTACCTTCTAGTAGTCATTCCTCAGTGTATTGTCTAAAATCAACCGACTATCAATCAGAACTTAGAGCGTTTTCACGGGCAAACAGAAGGCTGTGGAAAAAGTAGTCATCCCATGAAAAAAAAGTAGCCATCCCGTGGAAAAAGTAGTAATCCCGTGAAAAAAAGTAGCCATCCCGTGATAAAAGTAGGTCGTGTAGACGTAAAAATGTGAATCCTCAGTGAAATATGATGAAAGTGTATATCATATTTAATATACGAAAGGCTTATTGAAAGCATTTGAAATATATTACCTTTTGCAAAAAAAAATGTAGTGTTTAAAGTTGGAAACGTTTATCAAACATGAAAGAAATACGACCTAGAATGTCGAATATTTTTCTGATTATATGCAGATAACTTTACAAAGTAGAAGGGGCATCTTTCCATGAGAAATTATATTTGCTTGTTCGAATCATGGAGATTGAACCGGTTTGGGACAGGAACTCAGCACAACACCCCTGTATGAAACTAGACAGACGCGCTACCATCTGATCGAACTGGGCCCGGCAGAAGACGCCGTACCTTCTTAAATATTAACATTAGCACCATGCCTAACCTTCATCGGTTACAGCCAACTACCATGACTCCCCCACCCCACCCCCCAAAAAAATAGACCCAAGGTAGCTTGACCCTTGTTTTAAGTCGAATTTTCGAACGTTAAACACGCCTAAATTATAATACAAGATTTACACTTGTTCACTTACAACAATAAAATTAACATACATGTATTAAATATATATCAAGAGATGCCGCACCATCTCAGGTGTTGCATTTGTTTATGAATAAAAGTAATGTTAATGTATACATTTTCATCACGTAGACCTACTTATGTCACTGAAGATTCGCATAATTAGACGGCGATAGAACTTCCCAAAATATCTGGTAGTATTAAGAAAACTGGTTTCTTTCCATAGTTAAACGACAGTTGGATATTTTTGTTCACAGCAGATCCTAATCTAAGCAAGAACAAAACGACATGGGCATGTCTGTATGTTCGTCCGTGCTTTTTATTTGCGACCTACTTTAAAACGAATGACTACTTTTTTCACGGCTTTCTATTTGCCCGTGAACACGCTCTGATTTGTTTGATAGTCGGTTGATTTTAGGCAGTACACTGAAGAAAGCTTTCCAGAAGTGTTACCATTCATACGATTCATACAATTCAACCGTTTAAATACAAAATACCATATATATACCATACTACTTTTATCACGGATAAAAGCTACATTTTTCACGGCTTTCTTGTAGCGTGAATGATCTCCATTTACAATCTATCACCGCCTTTCTAATATGCATAACCCCGCCTATGCCAACGCACATGCGCATACATGACGAAGTTTACTTTTTTACGACCGACTTTTTTCACGTTACACCGGCACAACCATCGAAAGTTCCCGATCGCCGTGTTTTAACGTATTTTTTGTATTAACGTTACGTGTTTGCTTCAACAAGAACGTTGCAAAATGACGTATATAACGTCATCGGTATGACAACGACGCCAGTGTGAAACTAACTATTGTTCAACGAACATCATGGATTTCAAGACAAACATGTAAGTAGAATATATTGTTTCTAAACATTTGAGTCGTTCAACGTAAAACAATAGACTATAATTAAAGAGGTCACGACAAATTCGTTGAAATTGGTTAAGGAAATAACGACATTCTATCATCATATATTCATTTATCTTAAATGCTAAGTAGATAATATCACTGTATTCTTTAAACGAAGATCCAACTTCTTGCGTGACTGTCAACACTATCCACTATACATACCGCTGATATTAATATACGACATACCCGTCTACCGATCATGTTAAAGGGGAACGCAACCCTGTGTATAAAACAGGATAATATGAATAGCTATGAGTTCAGCTTTCTATTAATAGTATTATTATGCATAAATTCGAATCCATAAAGATATATCAGCTCGTTTTGTAACGGTCATTTTCGCACATCGACTTTGTGGTGGAAGTCGCCATATTGGATACTGCGTGACGTCATAACCGCACTTCCGGTTTAAAACATAATTGATTTATACGCTACAGCAGATATAGAAACGTGCAATTATAGTCACCGGTAAAAGTACTCGCAAGAATAATAAAATGGATTTTAGTAACGGAGAAGGACTTGTGGCCTACAACTTTGAACCAGAATTTTCAGAAGCTTAGTTAAATTAATTAGAAGACGAGAGAAATAGTGAGACGGCACAGTTGTTCACACATGTGAAAGTTTTTTGCAGCTGCGGAAACTGTGTAATGATGCTTTCGTCTGACGAAAATACGAAAATATAGAAGATTTAGAATGAATCACAGAAATAATACAGAGATGTCACAGCAATGTCTTATGAAGTTTTCACCCAAAAAGATGATAACTGTTAAACAGTCACACCGATCATTAACCAGAGATCAAATCCGAAACCCATCAATCACGACTCTGACATCTTATCATGTAGCCTAACATTGATGATTGAATTTTGGCTTGATAAAAAAAGTAATTATTGCCGTCAGTGTTGATGTAGACCCAGGCGAGCCTGCACATTCATGCTGTACTATCAGGGTATATACTGTTTGCTACTCAGTCAATACATTATCAAAAAAAAAAAAACACTAATTAGACCAGGAATGGAATTTAAGGGAAAATGTTTTGTTACATATATTTACCTGTCTAAGAGAGAATAAGAAATAATATTATATCTCTTTTCTTATCGTGTTTAGCTGGTGCGGCCATTGTTGCGTACTGAGAAATGGCTGATAAAATTTTGATTTCATACCCTTTTTAGTAAATTTAGATGAAACCTGAATGAGTTGGGTTTTTTTGTGTTGTTTTACATAACTGGCACTGTCTTTTGGATTTTCAAATGGTGTTACTACCCAATTTGATATATGATGATTATCTATTCTACCAGTTCTCTGAACATATATGAATGTGTCTCCTTATAGGGAGTGTCATATGGAATATAATGTCTACAGGCATATTGCACAAAGTGTATGTTACTGTCCAGCTACTGGCACCCTGCTGAGCTTTCATAATTCACCCACACCACATTCACACCATGTGGTAATGAGAAATACCCTGCCACAGTGTGCATATTGTACCCTAATAAGCGTAATCACCCCAGGTTTAATGACCCTATGGTTTATGACAGGATGTTATATCACAAAGTATTATGCCTTATTACTTATTTAAACATTTTCAGTTAATTAGGGTTTCAATATCAATGCAAACTTACACGTAAAAAAATATGTTATATGATTTTATGAATATTTTTCATAAATTGTATACCAGAACACTATTTTAACAGTAAAAAAAACTTTTCATGTATTAATGAATAAATAAAGGAACAAAGGTTTTACTCTATCTTTTTTCATTACGAAGTAGAGGTTGTTTAAATGTCTATTCAAGAATAATGACCTAGTTGACTGTGAAAAACCCATATATCAATAAACTAAATTGCCTATTAATTATAAAATTAATAAAATGAGTTTATGAACAATTAATGGTTGACTGAATATTTAGCATCATTTTTTGCCATCAAGGGTTTATTGTAAAGATGTTCAGTTAACCTAACCACTGTTTCCTGCAAAAGTTAACCAGTACTCGAGCACACCCAACAACCGCAAGTAACTGATAATTTTTCCACTCGAATCAGCAGTGAGAGACAAATAATATTGAGACACAATGTTGTATGTCAGTCATCACAGAGAATGTCGCGGGGTGGGGATTCAAACTCGAAACACCTGGATTGATAGTTAGACACGTAACTGACTGAGCTAATCGGGCCTTTCACAATTAATTGGCCTTAATTTGTATTTAAATAATAATTTTTAGAAACCATGTCGTTTTCACACCTTATGTTTTGGCATTAACCTCTTGTTTTTATTGTTAATTGGATTATCACACCTGTTTAAACAGCCTGCAATTATAAGATTGTGAAAGTTTGCTATATCAATTTCGCAATAAGGAAGAGTATATAAAATTACAAATTAAATTTCAGAAATCACCTGAGCTATATGTTATTAGCACATTTTTAAGAGCTTCCCACTGGATAATATACACTAAGTCTATATGTATGTCGCATATGGTCATCTTCGTACTGAAATCATCAGAAATTGTATGCTTGGGTAATAGTACGCCAAGGCATTGGTACGCTTCATTCTGCAATCTTAAGTCCTACCCCAAAGTATAAAGGCGTTTTGCGCGTGATGTCACCAGAAGCTTGACACTGAGGCAATGAGAAATCACATATTAGGAAAACTAAACACAACGCTGTCCACAAAACATATCGCATTACTCCACCCACTTATTCCGCTGGAGAAAACAATGTTTAATGGGTTAAGTCCTTTAATTCAGAATCGTTTTCGCGTTTAATTGTCTACCTTCGATGTTCACTAATGCACTGTATATCTGTATACAAACTGATTACGTATATTAGTGTATATACATAAGAGTTTCAGTAGAGAGCAGTCACTAACGACACAATACAATTTGCGCGATAACTAGAACGGAAGTGCAGTTATGACGTCACCGAATACCTCCATCACAAAAGAGCTACAAAATGGCGGCGCCCATAGCATTTAGGAAACGCTTGAAATCATGATATTTAATGTCATTTTTCTCATTTGATAAATTTCGTACAATTAAAATTTGTTGATTTTTGTGTTATTTACATGTCTATTTAACGATAAATAGCCATTTATATTCTGACGTGCGGTACCCTTTAAATATGCAGATGCATTTACCCGAATTATATTCCTATCCCTTAAGGCTTACCCATGTTATTATGATGCACCCAAACATATATTCATTAAAAACTACTCATGGTGCGGCATTACCAATTATTGCCGCATAATCATTTCAAAGCTTTTCTACATATTTAGCTAATTTCCAAACATTTTTTACATTAATTTTATTTTGTATGTCGCAACAATAATTTCCCATTTGTTCTTGTTTTATACCTGTCTTATATTCGGACAATACTGGATTTTGTCATTTGTCAAACAAATCAACATATTAGAATTGATTACAAGTTTTGTTAAATATTTAGCCGCACCAATATCAAATCCGTGTCTACACTCCTTTGGAGATAGGTCTCTATTTGTGGTTAAGACTAAGCCCGTGTATACATCGACGTTTTAACAAAATGTGATATTTAAACCGTTCACAAAGCATCAGTGGTAACTAAAAAATAAAATTTCAGCTTCGGTACAAATTAAAGTGTAAATGTTTTGTGAAAACACTGCCAAAATATTTAACTTAAAACTGATATTTCGTATGATGTTGACAATTTATCTTTCAGATCAACTTTCCAGTTCTGTCCAAATGCAGCTTACGAAGCCTACATGACGGAGAGTGGATTCAACGTGAACGTCCATAAAGCAGTAAATCATTTAGCTAATATTCAAAAGGAGGCAAACTTCGATGATAATATCAACATGGACGGCACTCCGTTTAACGTGAGTTCCACAACCAAGATATGTCACTCCAGAGCCAAGTTATCTAGGGTGGTGCCATCGGACACACTTCTGCCTGTGCCAATAAGAAGCTCTGAAGAACTTATAAGAATCGCAAATATGTTCTTTGTTGGCGACATCAAAAAAGCCAAACGGTCAGTAAGTGATACCATTCTTGCCAAATCTCACGTCGGTAAACCCGAGGTGAGGTCCAAGACCGAGATGTTCAGACAGAATCGTGCACCGAGAATTCACCCTGCTGATCTGCAGCCAGAAGGAAAAGAACCAAGAAGATCTGCAGCGGACATGAGTCGCATAGCCAACATGTTTACGGCATCCTCGTTCACGGAGCTGAGTATTGATGATATTGAAGTTAATACGGCGACAGAGATGCCGAATACATTTGAAGAGGAAATTATTACCGTGATAAGAGACGGAACAGACGGCAAGAAAACCAACACAAAACAACCAAATGCAGTTGTAGCCTGGTTCAAAAAGTTACTGAAAGTTTAATAAATTCATAAAACGATTTAAAAAAAACCTTAAAACTTTAATGTACCTGATTAATGTTTTATTTCAATTATTGAAAATCATACATTATTAATTGTAATAAATTATACTTCCAATCATTTAAAGTTAACGTCGTTAGTCTATTTTAGCTATTGTTTTATGTGGATTAATGGTAGAATCCCCGAGTCGTCTGTGAGAGTTTGCACTTTAGTTACATTGTAATTTGTTTTTTTTTATTATTCTGTGGTGTTTAAGTCATATACTTGAGACAGTTTTGTGAGCGCTGCCACACTGGAGTATCATGCCGCAGACACATGGTATGATACCCACCTAGTCATATTGCTCTGCGATGGGCCGACCACACCTAGAACTATCCTCTTAATGCTGAGCGCCAAGTGGGGAAGCTTTTAGTACCGTTTTTCAAGTCTTTGGTATGACCTGACTGGGAATCGAATCCATGACATTCCACACGTGAGACTGACGCTCTATCACTAGACCACCGATGCGAATATAGACTATGTTTTTGTACATGGCAAGCGAGCCCTTTTCTTCTTTCCTGCCGGTCATAATCCACATACCTTAAAACTTAATGCATTCGTTTATACACATAACGTCTCTTGTAGTTCTTTTAAGATTAGCTTATGTTGTCAGTATGTGATTTATTTTTATAAAGTATTATATGACTGTATATACGAGTATGATGAGAGGTTAATGACATATCAAAATATATATGATTTTTTTGGATGTTGTTGTATGGTGTTTAACACCGCTTTCAACAATTTATATCGATTCATAATTATCGTGAATGTGTCTAATCGAGACAGTTTTCTAAGCGCTGCCACAATGGAGTTCCATGCCGCAGACACGTGATCCGATACCCCACCCAGTCACATTATACCGACACAAGGTCGAGCAGACCTAGAATTATCCTCCAAATGTTGAGCACCAAGGAAGCTTCTAATACCATTTATCAAGTGTTTGGTATGACCGAGCCAGAGATCGAACCCACGACCTTCCGCGCGCGAGACGGATGCTCTATCCATAGATCATTGCTATGGTTTAAATTGATTAATAAAGTACACCCCGTCCAATGTATACATTTATTATAAGACTACCAAACGCTAAAATTTGCTTAGTACGTAGCATAAGTAGATGCCTTGTATATTGCACGCTATATAAGTTGAGGCATTGTATCATTCAGCGGTATTCTAATTACATGTACATGAAATACTACTTCCACCCAATTATTTGAGGGTTGTTCAGTTTTAAATTATTTATAAACGCCATTATGAGACTTCCCCACAGAAGCGCATCCTGTTCCCAATGTGGTGCTATGCCATAGCGTGTTATAGGTGTCATCCCGCCATTGATTTTTGTTCTTTATTCTATAGTAAATAACAAAAGTTTGAAGGCTTGTCATTCATAGAGAATCCCAAATGAAAGAAGTGAAACCTACATATTACTGTTTGTCAACCTCTGCACTGTCAAAATATGATGAGAAAAGTAGGGGTCATATGTCATATAAGAGATTTTTTTTCTGCTCAGTGTGTACAAAGTGAAAGTAGACTTCCGAAATCATGTATTCATACCCCAGTTTCCGAGCATCAATATTTTTTTCAAAATTTACAATTCAAACATGACAATGCTATCAAAATGTTCAAAATACATCAATAATGCCATTCAAATAAAAAAAATGAGCATTAAAATAAGGAAAATGCATTTTTAAAGAAGAAGAAATGAGGATTATTTATAACCGCCATCATGCGACTACCCCACGGAAGCACTTCCTTTTTTGCAAAGGTGGTACTATGCCTGAACGTGCGACATTTGTCAGCAGATGGGTTTGAAACATTAACGTATTTCACCACTATTACATTTCCTATATGGGTCAATTGTAACATTTATGTCCAAAACTCAGCGAAAAAAAACAACAAAATTGCAGCATGTGCCTTGGCTCAATTTCTTTACTGTTTCAAGATCATCGCCCAAGAAATTAGATCTGTGTAAATCGGTTTGGCATTAGATCTATTTCTGTTGAAAATGCATGTAATTGTCATACCTTTTTTGTACATAAAAGAAACATTTGACACATTTTCATGAGTTCTGTAAAATTTTAATGACATTGGGTACTGCTTGATGATTCTTGCATACCGGACAAGGATTTCCGCGTATTTAGTACCGGCTACGGAATTTTCAACATACACGCCCTCCGCGCGCTTATCCTACACTGCTGTGGCGTTGGAACAATTTTTTTTTTTTTTTAATTAAGTTTATTTTTTTTTTACAATACATAAAAGTAATACATACATTCAATAAATGATCAAATGATATCTAAGTAACAGAATAATATAATACATGTTTATAATACATTTATGCATCCCCAAAAAAAATTTTTGATCATAGAGATGAGTGTAAATATAGAATGAAAGGAGGATAGAAAGGAAAAGAAGAAAAAAAAAAAAAAAAGAAAAGAATTAGAGACAGAATCTATCCTACTATTTGAATACATGCGCTGTTGTGTATATTTTTTTCCCTTTTGTCTATGAACCAATAACACAGTGGGTCAATGGACAAAAATGGATTCAGAATTATCAAAATCTTTCCATTTTTCGTTGTGGACATCTAATTTATCCTTTTTAAGAGCTATGATTTTTTCTATCTCTATTCTTTTTTGTAGATATTGGAACAATTTATGACTTGACGTATTAAAACATAATTATGACATTGTATTTTTTATTTGGCGTATAATGATAGTCGTTAAGTTGAACGTGCTCTTTAGTTTCTAATGAATACTGTACTGCTCTTGCGCTTGATGGTATTTTATTTCTAGACTACAGATATAAAGCAAGGGCGGATAACTTTCACCGGGATTCGAACAAGAATCGCCTGAATAGTTATCCTCAACTATATCTTCTTCACTACAGAAGAAAGTTACGATACCATTGGTATTAGAACAGATATAAAACCATCTTTTATCTGAATTGCTTTTTGAGTCCGCGCTATGGTTATTGTATGAACCATTATAAAAAGAATAATTATCAATAAAAAAATGCATCAAAAAAGTAATATGTACGGAAAATAGCTCCAAGATGACGGCAATTTAATCCAGACTGACTAAGGATAATCGGCGAAGATTCCCGAATAAGTGGATATGTATAAACTTCACTTAACTGAATTTTAACATTAAATAAAGAGGTTTCATATTTGCCATGCTTGATTCTACTTTTAACAAGGGATCTCTGCGACGGATTGTTCAAAGGAGCAGTCGACTAGTGACGGCCTATCTCTCGCCGTTAAAACCGTAGGTTCGAGCCTCAATCGGTCCAAAAACTCCAACGGAGAAAGAATACGATTTACTTGCGGAAGGAAAGTGGTTCTACTCAAATCTATCTTGAGGTCTTCATCAACAAATAAAACTGGATATGCAATACACAATCAGCCATTTGTTGAAAATGACGTTAAGCACAATTGAGGACCTCGGTGTAGATTGAACTTATATCAACCTTGGAGTTTAACGTAAAATAAAGAAACACACAACATTATCAATAGTATTAATGTTTACTGTCATACACGTATATCAGTAACTTATATCATGTGCCTGTGTTATCTATTATAAAAAAATGTATGTTAGTTTAATAGGGTTAGTATTTTCAATAAGATAAAGTCATAAAATATTTATATTATTTAATTTTTTTTTTTCGCCTTCGCTGCGGATTGAACATACGACATTCTGGGTGACAGTTAAAGGCGTATGCCACTGCGCCACTTTGGAGCCTAATAATAATACAACAGTTACACCTTATAAAGTTGTTAAATGATGAAAGGGGCGTCATTCTAGTTGACCGGAACTGGAATTAATTCATACGTTTCATATACGTTTTATGCTATGCAAATTGTTGTAACCGACTAAAAGGTTTTGCTGGTGAGTATAAAATACCTCGAAATGTGTACAAAGCATCCATTTATATCTGGCGGTTTGCTAGTACAGCAGATAGCCTAGTTTTCAAATCCTCATTAATTTGAGTTTAACCCATCTTTTGGGATGTGGTTGCCATGCAATTGCTACAATCACCGGTCGTGGATGATTGAGTGTCCCTTTCACCGTCTTATCTCTATATTTCTTCTGTCAAATAAAGTAACATTCTTTTCTTGTGTTGGAAGAAACCGGTTTGAGTCCATATTTTGGTAACTGGTTATTATAACACTGGCATATTTCAGTATTTTCTACTAAATTTTCTTTCTTTATTGACTGAGAGTCAATGTAAATGCCGACTGAGAGCCAAACCATATCGATATTGACGGAGAGCCAAACAAAGTAGATAAAGACTGAGAGCAAAACAACAAAGACGTAGACTGAGAGCCAAACAATGTAGATGGAGATTGAGATCGAAAAAACGTATATTGAGACTGAGAGCCAAACAATGTAGATGCAGACTGAGAGTCAAACAATGTAGATGCAGACTGAGAGTCAAACAATGTAGATGGAGACTGAGAGTCAAACAATGTAGATGCAGACTGAGAGTCAAACAATGTAGATGCAGACTGAGTGTCAAACAATGTAGATGGAGTCTGAGAGCCAAACAATGTAGATGGAGACTGAGTGTCAAACAATGTAGATGGAGTCTGAGAGTCAAACAATGTTGATGGAGACTGAGAGTCAAACAATGTAGATGGAGTCTGAGAGTCAAACAATGTAGATGTAGACTGAGAGTCAAACAATGTAGATGGAAACTGAGAGTCAAACAATATAGATGGAGTCTGAGAGTCAAACAATGTAGATGGAGACTGAGAGTCAAACAATGTAGATGGAGACTGAGAGTCAAACAATATAGATGGAGTCTGAGAGTCAAACAATGTAGATGGAGACTGAGTGTCAAACAATGTAGATGGAGACTGAGTGTCAAACAATGTAGATGGAGTCTGAGAGCCAAACAATGTAGATGGAGACTGAGTGTCAAACAATGTAGATGGAGACTGAGAGCCAAACAATGTAGATGCAGACTGAGAGTCAAACAATGTAGATGGAGTCTGAGAGTCAAACAATGTAGATGGAGTCTGAGAGCCAAACAATGTAGATGGAGACTGAGTGTCAAACAATGTAGATGGAGACTGAGAGTCAAACAATGTAGATGCAGACTGAGAGTCAAACAATGTAGATGGAGTCTGAGAGTCAAACAATGTTGATGGAGACTGAGAGTCAAACAATGTAGATGGAGTCTGAGAGTCAAACAATGTAGATGTAGACTGAGAGTCAAACAATGTAGATGGAGTCTGAGAGCCAAACAATGTAGATGGAGACTGAGAGTCAAACAATATAGATGGAGTCTGAGAGTCAAACAATGTAGATGCAGACTGAGAGTCAAACAATGTAGATGCAGACTGAGAGTCAAACAATGTAGATGCAGACTGAGAGTCAAACAATGTAGATGCAGACTGAGAGTCAAACAATGTAGATGCAGACTGAGAGTCAAACAATGTAGATGGAGTCTGAGAGCCAAACAATGTAGATGGAGACTGAGTGTCAAACAATGTAGATGGAGTCTGAGAGCCAAACAATATAGATGGAGTCTGAGAGTCAAACAATGTAGATGCAGACTGAGAGTCAAACAATGTAGATGCAGACTGAGAGTCAAACAATGTAGATGCAGACTGAGAGTCAAACAATGTAGATGCAGACTGAGAGTCAAACAATGTAGATGCAGACTGAGAGTCAAACAATGTAGATGGAGACTGAGTGTCAAACAATGTAGATGCAGACTGAGAGTCAAACAATGTAGATGCAGACTGAGAGTCAAACAATGTAGATGCAGACTGAGAGTCAAACAATGTAGATGCAGAGTCAAACAATGTAGATGCAGACTGAGAGTCAAACAATGTAGATGCAGACTGAGAGTCAAACAATGTAGATGCAGACTGAGAGTCAAACAATGTAGATGGAGACTGAGTGTCAAACTCTGTAGATGCAGACTGAGAGTCAAACAATGTAGATGCAGACTGATAGTCAAACAATGTAGATGGAGACTGAGTGTCAAACAATGTAGATGCAGACTGAGAGTCAAACAATGTAGATGGAGACTGAGAGTCAAACAATATAGATGGAGTCTGAGAGCCAAACAATGTAGATGGAGACTGAGTGTCAAACAATGTAGATGGAGTCTGAGAGTCAAACAATGTTGATGGAGACTGAGAGTCAAACAATGTAGATGCAGACTGAGAGTCAAACAATGTAGATGCAGACTGAGAGTCAAACAATGTAGATGCAGACTGAGAGTCAAACAATGTAGATGCAGACTGAGAGTCAAACAATGTTGATGGAGACTGAGAGTCAAACAATGTTGATGGAGACTGAGAGTCAAACAATGTAGATGCAGACTGAGAGTCAAACAATGTAGATGCAGACTGAGAGTCAAACAATGTAGATGCAGACTGAGAGTCAAACAATGTAGATGCAGACTGAGAGTCAAACAATGTAGATGCAGACTGAGAGTCAAACAATGTAGATGCAGACTGATAGTCAAACAATGTTGATGGAGACTGAGAGTCAAACAATGTAGATGCAGACTGAGAGTCAAACAATGTAGATGCAGACTGATAGTCAAACAATGTAGATGCAGACTGATAGTCAAACAATGTTGATGGAGACTGAGAGTCAAACAATGTAGATGCAGACTGATAGTCAAACAATGTAGATGCAGACTGAGAGTCAAACAATGTAGATGCAGACTGAGAGTCAAACAATGTAGATGCAGACTGAGAGTCAAACAATGTAGATGCAGACTGAGAGTCAAACAATGTAGATGCAGACTGATAGTCAAACAATGTAGATGCAGACTGAGAGTCAAACAATGTAGATGCAGACTGAGAGTCAAACAATGTAGATGCAGACTGATAGTCAAACAATGTTGATGGAGACTGAGAGTCAAACAATGTAGATGCAGACTGAGAGTCAAACAATGTAGATGCAGACTGAGAGTCAAACAATGTAGATGCAGACTGAGAGTCAAACAATGTAGATGCAGACTGATAGTCAAACAATGTTGATGGAGACTGATAGCCAAACTCTGTAGATGTAGACTGAGAGCGAAACCATGTAGATGGAGATTGACAGCCAAACAATATAGACGGAGACTTAGAGACAAACAATGTACATGGAGACTGAGAGTCAAACAATGTAGATGCAGACTGAGAGTCAAACAATGTTGATGGAGACTGAGAGTCAAACAATGTTGATGGAGACTGAGAGCCAAACAATGTTGATGGAGACTGAGAGTCAAACAATGTAGATGCAGACTGAGAGTCAAACAATGTAGATGCAGACTGAGAGTCAAACAATGTAGATGAAGACTGAGAGCCAAACCATGTAGATGTAGCCTGAGAGCCAAACCATGTAGATGGAGATTGACAGCCAAACAATATAGACGGAGACTTAGAGACAAACAATGTACATGGAGACTGAGAGTCAAACAATGTAGATGGAGTCTGAGAGCCAAACAATGTTTATGGAGACTGAGAGTCAAACAATGTAGATACAGACTGATAGCCAAACAATGCAGATGTAGACAGAGCCAAACAATGTAGATGGAGATTGAGATCGAAACAACGTATATTGAGACTGAGAGCCAAACAATGTAGATGGAGACTGAGTGTCAAACAATGTAGATGGAGTCTGATAGCCAAACAATGTTTATGGAGACTGAGAGTCAAACAATGTAGATGGAAACTGAGTGTCAAACAATGTAGATGGAGACTGAGTGTCAAACAATGTAGATGTAGACAGAGCCAAACAATGTAGATGTAGACAGAGCCAAACAATGTAGATGGAGATTGAGATCGAAACAATGTATATTGAGACTGAGAGCCAAACAATGTAGATGGAGACTGAGTGTCAAACAATGTAGATGGAGTCTGATAGCCAAACAATGTTTATGGAGACTGAGAGTCAAACAATGCAGATGGAAACTGAGTGTCAGACAATGAAGATGGAGTCTGAGAGCCAAACAATGTTGATGGAAACTGAGAGCCAGACAATGTAGATGGAAACTGAGTGTCAAACAATGTAGATGGAGTCTGAGAGCCAAACAATGTTTATGGAGACTGAGAGTCAAACAATGTAGATGGAAACTGAGTGTCAGACAATGAAGATGGAGTCTGAGAGCCAAACAATGTTGATGGAAACTGAGAGCCAGACAATGTAGATGGAAACTGAGTGTCAAACAATGTAGATGGAGTCTGAGAGCCAAATAATGTTTATGGAGACTGAGAGCCAAACAATGTAGATGGAGACTGAGTGACAAACAATGTAGATGGAGTCTGAGAGCCAAACAATGTTAATGAAGACGGAGAGCCAAACAATGTAGATGGAGACTGAGAGCCAAACAATGTTAATGGAGACTGAGAGCCAAACAATGTAGATGGAGACTGAGTGTCAAACAATGTAGATGGAGTCTGAGAGCCAAACAATGTTTATGGAGACTGAGAGTCAAACAATGTAGATGGAAACTGAGTGTCAGACAATGAAGATGGAGTCTGAGAGCCAAACAATGTTGATGGAAACTGAGAGCCAGACACTGTAGATGGAGACTGAGTGTCAAACAATGTAGATGGAGTCTGAGAGCCAAATAATGTTTATGGAGACTGAGAGCCAAACAATGTAGATGGAGACTGAGTGTCAAACAATGTAGATGGAGTCTGAGAGCCAAACAATGTTGATGGAGACTGAGAGTCAAACAGTATAGATGCAGACTGAGAGCCAAACTCTGTAGATGCAGACTGAGAGCCAAACAATGTTTATGGAGACTGAGAGCCAAACTCTGTAGATGCAGACTGAGTGTCAGACAATGTAGATGGAGTCTGAGAGCCAAACAATGTTAATGGAGACTGCGAGCCAAACAATGTAGATGCAGACTGATAGCCAAACAATGTAGATGAAGACTGATAGCCAAACTCTGTAGATGAAGACAGAGAGCCAAACCATGTAGTTGGAGATTGATAACCAAACTATATAGACGGAGACTGAGAGACAAACAATGTAAATGGAAACTGATAGCCAAACTATATAGATGTAGACTTAAGAGCAACACTATGTAGATGTAGACTGAGAGCCAAACAATGTAGATAGAGACTGAGGGTCAAAGAATATAGACGGAAATTTAGAGACAAACAATGTAGATGGAGACTGAGATCCAACCTATGTAAATGGAGATTAAGAGCCAAACAATGCAGATGTACACGGAGAGCCAAACGATGTAGATGGAGATTGAGATATTAACAACGTATTTTTACACTGAAAGCAAACAATGTAGATGGAGATTTGGTGTCAAACAATGGTGATGGAGACTGAGAGCCAAACAATGTTTATGGAGACTGAACGCCAAACAATGTTTATGGACACTGAAAGTTAAACAATGCAGTTGAAGACTGACAGCTAAATAATGTAAATGAAGACTGATAGCCAAACTCTGTAGATGTAGACTGAGAGCCAAACCATGTAGATGGAGATTGAGAGCTAAATAATATAGACGGAGACTGAGAGACAAACAATGTACATGGAGACTGATAGCAAAACTATGTAGATGTAGACTGAGAGCCAAACTGTGTAGATAGAGACTGAGAGCCAAACAATATAGACGGAAACTGAGAGACAAACAATGTACATGGAGACTGAGATCCAACTTATGTAGATGGAGATTTAGAGCCAAACAATGCAGATGTAGACGGAGAGTGAAACAATGTAGATGGAGCCTGAGAGCCAAACAACGTATATTGAGACTGAGAGCCAAACAATGTAGATGGAGACTGAGTGTCTGACAATGAAGATGGTGTCTGAGAGCGAAACTATGTTTATGGAGATTGAGAGTCAAACAATTAGATGCCGACTGAGAGCCAAACAATGTACATGGAGATTGAGAGTCAAATAATATCGATATAGACGGAGAGCCTAACAATGTAGATAAAGACTGAGAGTCAAACAATATAGACGGAGACTGATAGACAAACAATGTACATGAAGACTGAGAGCCAAACTTTATAGATGTGGATGTAGACTGAGTGTCAAACAATGTATATGGAGACTGAGTGTCAAACAATGTAGATGAAGACTGATAGCCAAACTATGTACATGTACACTGAGCATGTGGCATGGTTTGTCAAAGTATAACGCAATGTAGTGTTTACTTAGATATAGTTATTGTGTAAAGAAAATGACGACATCGATACATTTTGGCGGTTAGCTAGTACAGCATATAGCCTAGCTTTGAAATTCTTACTAAATCTAGTGGAATGTTGTTGTTTTACAATTGCTACAATCGCCGGTCGTGGATGATTGAGCGCCTTTTACTGTCTCTCTCTATCTTTCATATGTCTAATACAATAACCTCATGTTCTTGTGAAATTTATTCAGTTTTCTTTCTTTTTGATAAGCCTAGAATTCCACCAAATTTACGTGAACGTGCTATTGGCATGCTTAATGCTGGTATTGCGACGAATGACGTTGCTAGAGTTGTTGGCAGTTCTAGCCGTGCTATTCGAAACCTTAGGCAACGTTTTTCAGCAACATTTGGACGTATGGAAGATTTACCACGTAGTGGACGTCCGTGCGTCACGACACATGGGCAAGACCGCTATATCATGAATACCAACCTACACAATCGTTTTCAAACTGCCACTGCCACTGATGCTAACACCACTGGTACACATAACAACCGAATATCTGACCAAACTATAAGCAATCGTCTGCGCGGGGGTGGTCTTCTTGGACGTCGTCCTTACGTTGGCTGTGTTATGGCGCGACGTGGCCGTGTAAATCGTGTTAATTGGGCACGTACACACCATCACTGGGAAGGCAACAATGGAATAGCGTTCTCTTCTCCGACGAGTCGAGATTGTCCATTCATCGAAGTGATGGCAGGGTTCAAGTATACCGTAGAAGAAATGAACGTTATGCCGACTGCTGTGTACTTGAACGAGATCGTTTTGGGGGCGGAGGTTCCGTCATAGTCTGGGCAGGCATTGTACATGGTTATCGCACACCTCTCGTTGTGATCAATGGGAATTTGAATGCCCAACGCTACCGAGATGAGATTCTTGCGAGGCACGTCATCCCACTGTTTTAAAATAATGGCAATATCACTCTGTTTTAACAGGATAATGCCACAAGGCATACAGCTAGAGATACTGCGAATTTCCTCAGGACAAATATCATTGCGTTTATTGATGGCTGGCTCGTCAAAAGCCCAGATCAGAATCCCATCGAACACATGTGGGATAATTTGGACAAGCGTGTTAGACGTCACACTATTCCACTGCCGAACGCCGATGAACCAACACAAGCCTTAATTCAGGAGTGGAACAACATTCCACAGGCTGAAATCAACACACTTGTCGGTTCTATGCGCTACCGATGCCAGGCAGTCCTCGGTGCCCAAGGTGGCCATACCCGGTATTAATGTGTGATTTTGATGTACGACCCCTACCACATTAAATCAACCATTTCATCAGTTTTCCGTAAACGTAGAGCGATAAAATTTTCCTCACAAATTCACATTGAAATACTCTTGCAATACATATAAAAATAATTTAACCCTTGTTTTCATATTTACATATATCTGCACTTAAACACAGCGGAAATTACTTATTTTGTTCAGTATATTTACAGTCAAATATGATTGAAGTGAAATAGATAGTATATGCGTTTTGCAACTACATGTACTTTTGTTATGTACTTATTAACACATATAAACATATAAGGTAAACATGGGTTACAACGGCAAGATACGTGACTTATGACGTTTTATTTTAACAACTTCATTAATTTTGGAATGCATTCATTTCAAACATCATTAAATTGAGCAGAATAATTGGATGTTCACCTCATTGTCAGATATGTGGTTCCAGTTTATATCTAAACAGCAAAATATATATATCAAATTTTCGTTGTTTGTTATTTCTGAAATTAAAAGCCACTATAGATTGGACAATGAAACCAAATCCTCTTTTATAATGAATAAGGTTTTACGGGTACCAACAACTTTTAAATTATTCGACACTAACAGGAAGGAAGATGCCAAGTTCACTCTACATGTACAAAAACAAAAAATTAAAAAAAGCTTTTATAATATATATTTATACATATATATTACTTGGAAAAACATAGTAAAATAACACTCATTAAATCGGTGCCTTTTAAGCTAATTTATTTTTTGTAATTAATATGCATTTCTAAACATTAACAATACACCGTTTACAAATGAAATAGAAAGCTTTCAACCATATAGAACCACCATGGATACCAACGTCGTTACGATGTCAAAATGTCATACCGTGAAAAAGACAGTGTTCAGTTTTCGAATGGTGTCTTTAAAACATCTGAAAATTATTGATCATTTACAAAACAGAAATAATATGGTATAAATATGATAAAAACAAGAAGACAAAACTCCATGTAAAAGCTTTTTAGGCTGAACAATGCATTTCGTCTATACAGCCTTCACCAGGTTCAAAATACATATGGTATACATGTAAAACAAATTCATATTTATAAATTAATTGAACTTCCACTATAGAACTTTTTTCAGCTTATTGTATTTCTTTGTTCATGATTTAAGTCATAGTGTACCTTGCCCCAGTTTCACTAATATCTCAACTTCAGATTTTCCGCAACTCAATTTTTTTTAAATGTTTTAACTTTATTTCTATCGATCATTTTGCACGTTATGTTTTAACTTTATTTCTATTGATCATTTTGCACGTTATGTGTTAACTTTATTTCTATTGATCATTTTGCACGTTATGTTTTAACTTTATTTCTATTGATCATTTTGCACGTTATCTTTACCAATTAGTAAAGATTTGTTACGACTTTGATTCTATATGTCCATTTAATGTGTATCAAGTTTTAAGAAATTGAGATTTTTGAGTGGAGATGTTTAGTGAAACCGGTCCCTGACTTTGTATCAACTTTTTTAGTATGTCAATATAACCTTTATTATCATTAATAAAATAGCTTTTAGTATAGATATAGCTGTACATTTCTAGAATTTATTTTGTAGAAGACAAAACCATTTAAAGAATTTTTGTTGGGTCATTATTCTTAAACAAATTACTGTCACCTTCTGTAAATACAATAATAATGTGTCCCAATATCAACATTAAACTCTTTAAAGCAGCAAATGTTTCCAGTATATTCTTTGTTTATATGTTGGAATTTAGTTCTAGTATCGTCTCTAATAGATTCGTCACACAATATTTCAAACATTTGAAAGTATCATATCAGTTTATTTTTCACGAAAAGGAATGTATGTTCTAGTTGTGAAGTATCATCTCGTAGATTTGTCGCACGGAATCGTACACATCCATTGCACGTGCCTTAAACGACAACTGAAAGCAGAAAGAAACAATATTTCATTATAATGGACAGATGAAATGCATGTCAGCTGTAACAAATTACAGTGATATTAGGTATCTTGTATTGGAGACTCAAAGAAACAACAAATTAAAACATCCTAAAATATCAAATTACCAGATTTTCCCAGCAGGGACTTGTTCTAATTTTTCAACACATCAAATAATTCATTTTGTTTTTAAATTATAAACAGAAGCTTTGTATTCATTTTAAAATCATGCAGATTTTTTTTTAGACATTTACAGAAAATTTTCCTGATGTACTGAAGTGTGAAGCATGTGGGTCCAGTGGTAAATCATCGAACCCATAACCAGAGGTCCACCATGACTATGTGGGGTGTTCTTGAGCAAGACACTTTATCCGCATATGCTTTGTAGTGGTTCTACCGAGGAAGACTTTGAGCATGATTTGTTTAAGTTGTAATAACTTATTCACAATAATTATTGAAGTCAAATAAATAAGTTTAAACTGAAACTAAAAGAAGTACTTACCACAAAAGATGGGTTCATGGGTTGTATTTTAAGTTCTGCCAGAACCCAAATGCCATTAGATAGTTTCAATGACTGATACAGCATATCTTGTCCTTCTACATTTCTCTTGGCGATTGTGAAAATATTGTTGTTCCGCAACTTTTGTGACACCGTGTCTGAAAAAAAAAAAAGAATGCTAAACAAAGTGCAACTGTAACATGTGCTAAATCAGACAACGTCTAGACCGTGTTCAGTATATTAAACTTTAACATGTTACAATGCATTTATACACGCTAGTGCTCCTAAATTGAACAGAAAGTGGTCTGCTGTCACAGTTCTAAAATATGTTAAGCAAACACATTGTTAAGTTGACTTGTGTTAGAATATAAGAAACTAACATAAGTTTGAGGTTCTGATAGAAAATTCTGTCCTGGTGGATAACTGTTTTGGCAGGAACAAGAGTTACCCCCAGGGAACAGAAACAGCAAGTTTGATAACTTTAACTGTTTGTATTCATGGCAACAGAAACAAGAGTTGTCAGAAGACAACAAAGCTCGCCTATGGTATAAAACTCACCACCTATGCAAAGAATGAGATTGGAGGCAAACACCGAAACGTAAACGCAACTAAACGCAAAAGTTTAACCTGGCTGTCTACAGACGACGCCAACGAGGCCGGGGTCATGACAATATCTCTCCTGGACATACATCCCAGCGAGTTAAAAATATTTCAAACGAAAACTCGCCAATAGCTAAAGGTAATAGATCACTAGATTGACATGTGTACAAAGTTTTGTTAACAGTTACCTCAAACAGTTTTAAAGTTGTGCTTTCAGATGCCTGCATACACATATGGTATTCATTTTAATATCCACCGCAAAATTGCAATTGTTATTTTTACTTAACTAGGTTTTGAGGGTGAAACTTTCACATAAAATTCTCATTCATCCATACACCACAAGTAGATAACGGTAAGGAATATTTTATAATGCTTGGCACAAAGGAGGTTTATGCCTATGACTTACCAGCATTGTGTTGGACATTATTTATTGTATATTGGACCTCATTCTGTGAAGCAATATCCTTCCAGGTGGCCAGGAATATTTTCTTGTCCATTTCCCCGTCCTCGGTAAACAAAATGTGAAGTGGCATATTGGTGGAAATATAAAATACATCTATGTTGTTCTTCACTGCAACCTGTTAATGAAACATAGTTTAACTTAGAATTGTATTGTAATGCATGGTGTTTAGTTTTGCTTCCATTAATTTTTCAGTGATATCCCCATGGAGCTGCATGTATTGTAGTTTATGTCATTTCATTTTAGCTTGATTGCAAACAAAGCACCAGAGTTTATATGAATCCACTTCCTGGGTAGAATCAGTATTGATTGTTTTTTTTTAGATGCATTGGGATCGAGCTCACAACCTTTGGCGTGAGCGGCCTACACTCTATCCACTACACTACCTTCCCCAGTATTTTAAGCACAAGTATTTTTAACACATGATACAATACTGCCATCCAGTCACATTATACACACACTTGTCTGACCAGTCCAGCAACTATCCTATAAATGCTGAACACCAAGCGATAAAGTTTCTAGTACGATTTTCAAGTATTTGGTATTGCCCAACAGGGGATCAAACTATTAAGGATATTAATGGAGGAAACATGATACAATTTAGTGGATATTACTGGCAGGTTTGGGACCTTCGGGCAAAGTTTTTGAAAGATCTACAAGAGATTTATTAAAGGTCCAAACTTTTGTGATAAAATGTGCAATGTGTTCTTTGTTTTTGACAGGCTCCATTACAATAAGAACTTTTGAAATGACATCAATTAAGCTAGTACAACCATGGATGATTGATACCATGTTCATTCAGATTTACCTTATTTTTCAACTCCACTGTGCACATAAATTAAATTCTGGGAATCGTTTACCAGCTCTGGTCACTGCATACATGAATGCTGCACTAAATAAGTTACTTAATTTTTCTTTTTGGTCACTGCCCAACTTGGTCAATGGTTTCATTATTGGAGATGCAGAAAATAAAGGGTCTTGAAAAAAAAAAAAATTTGAACGATGGACTTATCTCAAGTAAAATTACAAGGGTACATAAACAAAAAGCAAGGTCCTGGACCTTGGACTTGCACAAGTGGTCAACCCCTGTACATGTATGATATCAACTTGGTGACAACTTGCCTGTAACAGTGTGAGTGGCTCCATCCTCTGTACAGGACCTTGAGTATTGAGAGGTAAAGATGTGCTGGCACTCTGATTGGGTTGCAGGGGAGATTGAATGGTTAAAACCTGTGCTGGCATTATTCCAAAACTAAAAGGAGAATAGAAATAATGAATGAATATAATATTGTTAAAAGAATTTTTAATTACTAGAAATTTAATATTGGTGATTTTTTTAAAGTGTTTTTTTTTTTTTTGAAAACTTAACAAGGATATCACTTTAACTGCTTTAAAATTTTATTGATGTGACAAATATCGACTTTGACGTGCATTTTGTAATTATACAGCCAAACACCAAACAATAATTAAATACAGATACCCTTTCAGAAGTTACAGATTTGAAATAAAAAATTCATCTTGGACTCACAGACGGACGGACAGATGGCCGGACATCGTTAACACTCATTGTTAATGTAGGGAATCGGAAATCACAATTAAGTTATAATAGATTTTCTATATACATGTACAGGTATATGATAACTCGAAATGACCCCAGGAGTCTGATCCTTTTAGTTTTCCCTGGCAAGGGATAGAATGTTTTGTCTTTGTCGGTCATGTTGGTAAGTTGGCATAGGTGAGTTTGATTTGCTGTCTGACTTTATTTTTGCCCAATCAGCATTCAATTTACTTAAAGAGCAACTATTACAATAATTATATCATTCATTGATAAACAAAAATCCATCGTCGTTGAACTTACCAGCGGCTGCGCGATCAATCAGAACAACCCTACTAAATGCCCATTCATCATTCCATAACAATACAAAAATATGGACATACCTATTTTTATTAAATTGTATGGCGAATCCAGTCATAGGTTGCATGGCTTTATTTGTAAAGGTCAGTTCCATGGTAATTTGTTTGTTCTTCCGTGCAAATGTGCCAGTGATTTCTAAACCCTTGCCCTTCTGTGCAGGCAGCCAGACCTCTTGTGGGGGTATATAGGATTGTGTTTGTGGCATTCCAAATATATCACCTAGACCTCCAAGCATATCAACACCTTGTGGGGCACCACCTAACTGTAAATTTGAAAACATACAGGTTTTTTTTTTTGGTCTATAAATTATAAAAACTATTTTCAATATGAAATACTAAGATCTCTGTCAATCATAATTTATATCAGCATGTGCTGGTCTGCCACCCAACTGTAAATAAGAATAAATTGTACAATCATTTATTTTACCCCATAAAATATGCAAACAATGTTGTCCATATCAAATCAAGACCCCCAACCATACCAACACTTTGTGGTGCACCACCCAACTGTAAATATGAATAAATAGTACAATAATTTCTTTTACCCAACAAATTATGAAAACATCAAATACCAAGACCTCCGAGCACAACCCAATTGTAAAAAATACAAATCAAAGGAATAAGGTCCTGAGAGTCGCCATTTGTTTGTTTATTTGAATATTTAGAGGCCTCATTATGCCATCTAGGGCTAAAAGACTATCAGATAACCTCACTGCTCTTTCCTGGGAATCAAGAAGGTTAACCAGAACTCAAGTACTCATCTCAGTAAATAACTGATAACTTTCCCACTTGAATCGGTGGTGAGAGACGAATGACAATGAGATGTAATGTCATATATCAATCATCACGGAGACTGTGGCCAGATGGGGATTCAAACTCATGAACATTAGATTAATAGTAGTCCGCTCGCCACAGGAAATGCATGAAACAATTTACAGGATGGGTTGAAAAAAATTAAAGTTTTGTGTTCATAATTGCATCGTCTGATACCCAGGTGTGTCAATTCCGATACTCTCAATCCATCACGCTGTATAAAATTGACACTCGGGGGTATCTGGTGATGCATAAATAGTGCATTTTAAGTATATGTTTCTATTCTATATTAGAATATTGTTGCCATAAAAACACTGTAAATAAAGAACTGTTTTTTTAATGGACAACTTTGTCACATTTCAAAGTAAATACAATTGATAAGATTGTTTCCATTTTTTAATGTTTGATAATAATTTCATTCGTTATCTTTGAATTTTCCAAATAAATATAAATTTCATAAAAGAAAAACATTAATAGTTAAGTCTTAATACATTCCTAATAAACGGGACCACAGTAAGCAATCTGCCGGCTTTTAGGATCCGACATTTAGACCGGGTTTCTCTATTTTGTCAACATCCTGTAGGCAACTTCCGGGAATTTTCATATTTTTTGCTTCAAAACCAATTCTTCACTTATTGTACAAAATAACCCACTTCAAGTGGTATTTTATCTTATGTTTGTCAAAATAATATGTTGAGAAAACTTTTAACGATTGTGTTGTTTTGTTAACTTGTAAAATGCCCTCAATAATACATACGATTAAAATTAGTTTGACGAAAGAGGTGAGCTCCAGATACTCGGCGACTTTATTGCCCTGCTGAGTTGTTCTAAATTTATAGATGATTTTTAAAAAAAAAAAGATGTCCTACTAGCATAGAACAATTAACACATTATGAAACTTTTATTCAGAAAGTTTAACATAAAACACAATCTAAACTATTTATCGGATTGTTTATTTTGAAAGTTTTCTCTTCAAGGGAAAGATGATGAGTTGTCCCTCCACTTCCCATTAAGTCATGTGATTAAACACAAGCAAACAGCTCGTGGAGGTGTTTAATCTGTTAGCAAACAAACATATATTTCAGTTCACTTCTGTTATCAAACGTTTGCAAACAAATTAAATGTTTTAATTAACTGAACATAGCCCTTGTAACAAAACATGGTTTAACTTTCTCACTATGTTGTTTTGTTAATTGACAAAATTGTATTGACAAATTAAAAGCCTAACTTCCAGGTTAAAATTTATTCAGCTGGATAAATGAGATGTCACTACTGGCTTTAATTCTCGGATAATATAAATACCGTACCGATACAAGGAATAACCAGGAAGCACTATACTTTTAAATTCATTAATTTGAATCTACATGACATAAGGCTTATTACAGCATATTACATAACTTTTCTGTAATGTTTAACATTTCTGAATCGAACATCGATTTGAAATCAATATTGACACATCCCTCAGTAAACCAGAAAATAATCTTCCTTTGCTCTGGGCAGTGTTCAGTTTGATTAAAATTTACTGCGTTTATAAACAAAAAATTGCTCAACCAAACGAACAGAAAGTGGAAATCAGAATACATCGGCGCTCCCGTTCCATTTCTCTTTAAGTCATGTGATTAAATATCTTTGAGAGCTGTTTGCTTTGTCAGCACACAGTGAACATGTCGTTCAGTTGATTTGTGTTATCAATTGTCAAAAATCACACAAAACATTTTACCAAACTAACACAGCCCTGTACTTTTATTTACAATCGATTCAACTACAACCTTTATATTTTATTAAAAGACCTAAAAATCATACCAAATTATCGAGCCCTTCACCAAATATATCAAGCCCGCTGGAGGGCTGTGCGGGTGCCATGGGTTGGGCAGGATACATCTGCTGCTGCTGCATTGAGGGTCCACCCAGATCCATATCTAGCAAGTCCCCAATCAGAGAGTCAGCCCCGGGGATCACTGTTGGTGCTGGGGGTTGTGGCGGTAGGTTTTCTACTGCTGCAGTGGTTGGTTCAGCGAGGTTGCCTCCCCTACAAGAACAAAACCAACATTGTTGTAGTTCCATAACCATGGTGGAGAACACAAGTGACTTCATGATATGGAGTGGTTTAACAAAATGAAAGAAAAGTGTCCACTTCAGGTAACATTTTCTCAATAGATATAAGTTCCATAACCATGGTGGAGAACACAAGTGACTTCATGATATGGAGTGGTTTAACAAAATGAAAGAAAAGTGTCCGCTTCAGGTAACATTTTCTCTATAGATATAAACCATCAGTGCTATCAAGTGGTCATTGCATAAATGCAACAGCATCTTTTGCTCAGATTTAATGTTATGGTAGGGAGTTATGCAATTTACAAACAATACGCCGTTTCATTTTTTGCAAAAAATCATGTGTTGAATAGCACTGATGGTTCATCACTATACAGATGGTGTTCATTGTAGTATTGTGTATTTTAATTAAATATCAAATGTTACCTGAAGTGGCTACTTGTCCTCCGATTTTTTAACACCACTCCTTATTATTAAGTGAAAGTGTTCCTCCAGGTCAAATAAAAAAAGAAAATATATCTTGTTAAGCAATTAAAGGATATTCCTATTCATATTTGTTTTTTTAAATAATGTATGTACCTGTTAATATGAAAACAAAGGCCAAGCTTCCAATCAAAATTAGATAATTGGACAATCTGTTATAGTATTTCTTCATCCCTTCTGCATTCTAATGATAGATAGTTCCATACTAAATCATAATAATATTAAACTCTTGAAGGAAGAATTTCAGCAATTATATACAACTAAAAATTTGTTTTTCAAAAATAGGAAGTGGCCAAAATAATCCTGACTAAGTGGCACAGGAAATTATTTTAAAAGGATAAAGCTATGGTAGCCATAACTTTATCATTCCACAAGTACTCACGACTGTGACTTTGGTGGCAATACCCGTCTCAGGCCACCCTTCCCTTCAACAAAAGCGTTGGGAGGCTTGTGGTAGACCGATGCCAGACTGGAAATGTGACAAATCAGCTCATCAAGCAGTGTTGGCTCTATGAGGTCTGTCTCCTCGGAGATGAGAGGTTTCTCTGCAAGAACAACTTCCTTGGCTGCAGCAGGGTCTGTGGACAACAGACGCCAGTAGATGTAGCCACGATCTCGAAGATCTGGGTTGTCGCTGTCCTGTAAAACAATGGTCATACAATATTATACAACTACATGTACTGTATTCCCCCAATATGCACTCCCAGCCTAATAAATGCCCCTCACATATCAATATGTCAGAAAAAAATTTTGAAGTGTTATCCATAAGATATTAGAAGTGTCATCAGTAAAGAGAAACCTTATTGTTATGTGTATTTGTTTATGAAACAAATATCAAATACAAGATTGTTTGTAATAACATTTCGAAAATAAGAAAAAAAATGTTGGACCTTAATAATTGTCCCCCTTCCCTTTAAAAAGTTCACTACATGTTTATCATATACTATATGTTCTGCCTTTATAAATAAAGCCCATGTATTCATATAATTTAATACTATAAATCATCCACCTACCTGTGTAGACAGACTGAGCACTTGCTGTACCAACTCTTGTGTGTCAGTTGGTCGTTTTAAGAACAATTTCACAATAGCTGTCAACAACTGGAGCTGTACTTGGGCGTTCTCATCTTGGAATCCTTCCAGGAAGCTCTCGAGCAGTTCATCTGCGTTGTCAATTCTCTCTGCATACTCCCCAATGATCCAGATCATGGAGGCCCGAGCTTCTGGTTCATCAAGAGTGTCCAAGTTCTCACACAGGGTTGCAATAATGCTTTCATATTTGTTGGGGTATTTGCGGAAAATGTCCTGAAAATGCGAGTCATAAACATAAATGGTTTCCACCCAGAATATAGCACAAACATTCCGTAAATTATATAAAATAGCAAGGACCACATGGAGAAAGACGACCATCAAAAATAATTTTTCAGCAATTTTTATGTAAATATTTCAAGATTTTAATTAATAACATATAATTACTGAGAACTCTTGTATCGAAAATGCCAATTTCATAATTACCTTGCTGTGTAAAACCAGCTCAAATGATTGATTGGATATAATGTGTTATTTTTATGCCATCGAGGGCTACAGACAATCAATTTACCTAACCACTCTTTCCTGGTATCCTTAAATATTTACCAGTACTAAACAACACCCATCTTCCTAGTAACGGATAACTTTTATCAAACTTATATCAGCAATTAGAGATGAATGACAATAAGACACAATGTCGTACATGATCATCACAGAGACTTTTACCAGACAGGGATTCAAATTCACGATCCCTGGATTGATAGTCAGATGTGCTACCGACTGAGCTAACAATGCCCAGTTAACCAGAATGAAGCAAATTCCAATATAATTCTACCTCAAACCTGGATTAATACTTTCAAATTCAAGGCCAAGACAAATTTAATTTGTGTTTTTATAATACGAGTCCTGGAAATGGTATTTGAGAACAAATTAGAGTTGAGCATGAAACAATTTTTATAACCTAAACCTAATTTTTAAAACATTTGCAACAAATTTCTATACATTAAAATATTGCAAAATGTCTTTTAAGCTCTGTTCACGATTGACAAATGACAAAATACTGAGTTTGATACATGACATATATATGAACAAGAAAACCCCCTACATAAATTAACATACCATAGAAGTTAACAACACAATATACCTTGATGACCACAATGGCCTCCTGAACAACATAGTTGACCTTGGTCTGGATCAGATCTAGAAGTGTGCTCACACAGCGCTCTGCTGCCTGCTCTACCTTGATTGCACATCTTCCAATGGCGCGGACAGACTTACGAACAAAGTCTACATCCACTTCTGTTGCATACCTGCATGAAAGAAATAAATGGTGTGACAAAAGGTACTATATATGATGTATAACAAACATTACATTTAACTTAGGTAAAACAGTTTGTTTATTTGAATATTTAGCATCAGTTTTCGGCCATTTAGGTTTAACAGATGATCTGATAATTTTACTACTTGAATCAGTGGTGAGAGATGTATGACAATAAGATGCAATGTTGTAAATCAATCACCATGGAGATTGTTGTGGGTGGTGGGGGGGATTCAAACTCATGACTCCTGGATTGATAGTTGGACACGCTACTGACTGAGCTAACTGGATCTGGCTAGGATAAAACAGATACATAAACATGAATTTTAAATGACTGAGTAGGACCTTGGCCAAGATATTAGAATGGACCCTTATCGTCGGCTTGCCATACATACCATCTCAGGATCATTTACCTTACAATGCTGAGGTTGTGGGTTTGAGCCTCAGAACAGCAGAAAGGAATTAAAGCAAATTTGTTTGCTTTTTTTCTGCTGAGGACCATTTATTATACTGGTAATCAGCATCATTTTTGTATATGCAAAATTATTATGTACCACTCATTTTTTTCATCAAAAAAATAAATAAAGATACATAAGATTATGTGTAAAAGCACACATTGTGTCTTTGAAATTGTATTGTTTGTTAACAGACAAGGCATGTTTATATTGCTCCTGTTGTTGTATATTAAACATTATGTCATTATCCTGAGACTTACTCTTTCAGCTCAGCCAAGACTTGCGCAATGTTACTCTGCTGCGTTAGTCGGATCATGATGTCAAGCTTCTCCAGTTTCACGTAGATCGGGTCATTGTACTTCACGAAGAAGACCTTCATCTCATTCTTCAGGATCTCAGATCTGTATATGTAAATATTGACATTGCGTTTAATAGGTAATAGTGTAACAATAATGAGAGGACTTAATTTCATTTAGCTGTTAGACTTAATCCTGCTAATACATTAAAGATGAACCAAACCACGACAAGAACACTGGCTTTTTCACCCAAAAAGTCAATATGAACTTTCTTCAATATACTACAACAAACACAACTTTCAAATATTTACAGCATTTGTTTATAACATTAAGCATCTTTTTATTCCATTCAGGGGTAACAGGCAATCAGTTAAACTAACCACTCTTTTATGAGATCCTGGAAGGTAAACCAGTTCTTAGGCACACCTATAACTGTTAACCTTCCCACAAGAATCAGTGATGAGAGCTGAATGACAATGAGACGGAATGCTGAATATCAACCATCATGGAGACTGTGGCCATGCGGGGATTCAAACTCACGACCCCTGGATTGATAGTCAGATGCTACAAACTGAGCTAACAGGACCTTGCCCTACAATGACAGATTACTGATCACGAAGAAGCATTTCAACCACTCAGCCACATTTTCACCAAACCATTTTATTTACAAATTCTCATCCCTGGAAGATTGTGCATGTATCTCCCCAACCCGGGAAGACTGTGTATATATCTCCTCATCCCTGGAAGATTGTGCATGTATCTTACCACCCCTGGAAGATTGTGCTTGTATCTTCTCACCCACTCCTGGAAGATTGTGCATGTATTTTCTCAGCCCTGGAATACTACGCATGCATCTTCTCATCCCTGAAAGATTGTGTATGTATCTTCTCACCCCTGGAAGATTGTGCATGTATCTTCTCACTCCTGGAAGATTGTGTATGTATCTTCTCTTTTCATCCCTGGAAGATTGTGTAGATATCTCCTAATCCCTGGAAGATTGTGTAGATATCTTCTCACCACTGGATGATTGTGTATGTATCTTCTCACCCCTGGAAGATTGTGTATGTATCTTCTCACCCCTGGAAGATTGTGTATCTTCTAACACCTGGAAGATTGTGTATCTTCTAACCCCTGGAAGATTGTGTATGTATCTTCTCACCCCTGGAAGATTGTGTATGTATCTTCTCACCCCTGGAAGATTGTGTAGATATCTTCTAACCCCTGGAATATCATGTATGTATCTTACCTTTTTTGCACAATCAGGTTGATGTTCCTCAGAGCCACATATTGTATTTCTGGTTCTGCAGACAGAAGAGTGACCAGGGGCGGTGCCAATTTCTTGATGAGCGATGTCACATATTCACCAGATGTGTCCAACATTTCCATTAACTTCATCACAACCTGAATAGACAAGTAAAATTGTTCATGTGTTTTAAGATGAAGTCAACTGGTAAAGCATTATACTTCAAAAGTTTTGTTACATTATCCAGACAAGATCATTTTCATGTCCCACAATACCCATAAACTGTCCCCAAGGCAACCATACATATTTCAAAGGGCCCTTTAGGGTTGGGCGCTTGTGACAGAGATCGTAGGTTCCATCCCAGGTTTGATCAAATGTCCTCTGAGCAATGTGATCGGTTTTGGTTTTACAGACTCAAGAGCTATTCATATATTACACGTAGCTCTGAACTTACTTTGCTATTAAGCTAAATAAGATTAATATAAAGTTAACTAAAAGGGGGACCTTGATTAGAGATAAAAAAAAATAAAATAATGTTACAATGTGGATTGGATACATTTATTTTAAAGTATTTAACAGATATCCTGGTGAAATTTTATTTTGATTCTGTTTCTGTAGGGGTGGGGTGCTTTTATAAGGGATGGTGCCTTTCGTGCGAATTTTACGATATACATGTATATATATATATATATATAAAAATCTGTGAAATGTGGAAATGAGAAAAAAAGGAAAGAACCTGGCTATATACATAGTTTTCAAATAATTGTGAGATCAGCTCGAAATGTACAAAATACTGCTGGGGTAATCAACACAAAAATAAGTAATGTACATGTACTTTAAAAGATTCAAAACTTGTAAAACAACAACAAATATTCGAACCAAAGTGCCTGTTTTTTTTATATGCTCAAAGATTCCTGCATGATTCCTCCCCCTGATATCACTAAATATTCTGGCTTGTGTTTCACCAAGTATAATATACTTAAATACTTAAATTAAAGAAAAGCATCCAAGTGATCATAAATTTAGACCGGGTCTAGAAAAACTGCATTTGCTTTCATTGATTAAATAAAATTGAAGTACATGTACCCAGTCAAATCAATTACGTTTTTAAGTATTTATCAAATAAGTAAAACTAAAGAAAACATTGGTGAAACAGAAGCCAGATATAATGATAGTAAATGTACCTTCACAGCAGACAATACAACAGCAGCGTTGGCGTGGGCGAGGCGAGGGGTCACTCGTTCACAGATACTCTGGGCCTCCCTATCATCTTTGGGTGTGTAGTTGGAGATGGCGTCCAGTATGAACACCTGTCCCCACCTGTAATAGAGAAGATAAAAGTTGCAGAGAAAAATACTGAAAATCTATTTGGGAATGTATATGCAAAAATACTGAAAATCTATATGGGAATGTATATGCAAAAATACTGAAAATCTATATGGGAATGTATATGTTTTTATAGGCCAACAAAAAAAAATAATGTTTGTCTGCCAATCCTGGTTTTCAAAATTAGTAAAATATTAATTCATTATCAAAAAAGATTATTTTGAATCACAATAAAAATTTCATTGAGGTGAATTTACAATGTGGTATTATCATATACAACATTTTAAAAAAAAAT
This sequence comes from Panopea generosa, assembly GCA_029582155.1. NCBI lineage: Eukaryota > Metazoa > Mollusca > Bivalvia > Adapedonta > Hiatellidae > Panopea > Panopea generosa. The sequence continues at coordinate 23,251,081 of CM055899.1, read as the reverse complement.
GTCCAACACAATCATGTACATTACTGAGAAAAATATTTCGAGTACCTGTCCTATAGGCAGTTTTTTTATGGACATGAAGGAGAGAAAGTACAACAGAAAACATGGACAGGAAGGGGAGATAGTACAACAGAAAACATGGACATGAAGGAAAGATAGTACAACAGAAAACATGGACATGAAGGAGAGATAGTACAACAGAAAACATAGACATGAAGGGGAGATAGTACAACAGAAAACATAGACAGGAATGGGAGATAGTACAACAGAAAACATAGACATGAAGGAGAGATAGCACAACAGAAAACATGGAAATGAAGGGGAGATAGTACAACAGAAAACATGGACATGAAGGGGAGATAGTACAACAGAAAACATAGACAGGAAGGGGAGATAGTACAACAGAAAACATGGACATGAAGGAGAGATAGTACAACAGAAAACATGGACATGAAGGAGAGAAAGTACAACAGAAAACATGGACATGAAGGGGAGATAGTACAACAGAAAACATGGACATGAAGGAGAGGTAGTACAACAGAAAACATGGACATGAAGGGGAGATAGTAAAACAGAAAACATGGACATGAAGGGGAGATAGTACAACAGAAAACATGGACATGAAGGGGAGATAGTACAACAGAAAACATGGACATGAAGGGGAGATAGTACAACAGAAAACATAGACAGGAAGGGGAGATAGTACAACAGAAAACATGGACATGAAGGAGAGATAGTACAACAGAAAACATGGACATGAAGGAGAGATAGCACAACAGAAAACATAGACATGAAGAAGGGATAGTACAACAGAAAACATGGACAGGAAGGGGAGATAGTACAACAGAAAACATGGACATGAAGGAGAGATAGTACAACAGAAAACATGGACATGAAGGAGAGATAGTACAACAGAAAACATGGACATGAAGGAGAGATAGTACAACAGAAAACATGGACACGAAGGAGGGATAGTACAACAGAAAACATGGACACGAAGGAGGGATAGTACAACAGAAAACATGGACACGAAGGAGGGATAGTACAACAGAAAACATGGACATGAAGGAGGGATAGTACAACAGAAAACATGGACATGAAGGAGGGATGGTACAACAGAAAACATGGACATGAAGGAGGAATGGTACAACAGAAAACATGGACATGAAGGAGAGATAGTACAACAGAAAACATGGACATGAAGGGGAGATAGTACAACAGAAAACATGGGCATGAAGGGGAGATAGCACAACAGAAAACATGGACACGAAGGAAGGATAGTACAACAGAAAACATGGAAATGAAGGGGAGATAGTACAACAGAAAACATGGACATGAAGGGGAGATAGTACAACAGAAAACATGGGCATGAAGGGGAGATAGTACAACAGAAAACATGGACACGAAGGAGGGATAGTACAACAGAAAACATGGACATGAAGGGGAGATAGTACTACAAAAAACAATATTTTAATTTTTCACTTACTGGTGAAGCTAGTATTATATAAATGTTGATGGTCATGTTTTTCAATATACCAGTACACCATAATCATTGCTTTGTTAAAAATACCTAGTATACCATTATCCACACAACACATGCAAGTTCTGGTGTGTTATTGTGAAGATGAGATTAAGAATGAATAATGCCTCTACACGCCATGCAATGATCTGTGACAGGTACTGAACCAGTACATGGCAGTTTTACAAGCCTGCAAACTTGATCAATTTGATTCTAATGCTTGGTTGGTGGACTGGTTGGTAGACTGGTTGGTGCATGGGTCAGGACCAAAATTTAGATATTATTTGTTGGCTCTCATACATGTAGTATTTTTTTAATTTCAATCTGACAGTGATATGTATGTGTATAGCATCACCTTTATTGTACCTTTTGTATAATATTATTCCATATGAATCAAAATTAAAATCCCAACTAGGAACAGAAAAGAACAAACAATCGAGATTTCACATCTGGTCACACTTTAACTAGCTGTATAGGTATACTTACTCTGTGCATTCATTCAGAGCAGTAAGCAATTTGTTGATGGTACCAGAATTCATCTCAAGTACCTGTGTCGCAGTTGCTGAGGCATCCAAGATCTCAGAGATAGCTGCAACAGCATTGGCAACCACCTGAAAGGATATCAAATGTACAGTAACATACAGTGCCAGTATTATGATGTTGTTTACATAAATATGGGCCCTGTGCTATGCAGTGGTGTCCAGCATCACTTTCAACAGTCAAGCCTATCTTCAGCAGCCAGTCTAAGGAAGTAGCTCACGTGGGCTTTTAGACAGGTTGTTGCTAAATACAGGTTAATTTGCTCTGAAAGCATAGGAATGGGAAATAGCAAAAGTGGCTGCTCAATAGAGGTGAACACTTACACAGAATGAATGAATAGGGTTTTATGGCGTACCAACACATTATAAGTTATTCGACGCCAACAGGAAGGAAGATTCCAGGTTCACTCTACATGAACAAAAACAACAAATTAACATACAGATTAAAAAAAAATACATCAACAAATGAATATGCAGAATGAACCTTGATACCTGCAGAACTGCAGAATTTCAGCAAATTCTATCGTATTACTCAATTTGTCGCTTCTTACGACATGCATAAGCCACAGTGATCCTATTCTTGCCATCACTCATGGCTCCCTGGAACCACAAGGGGTTGATAATTTAACCACAATAGTGAACATGACAAAAAAAGATAAAATGAACATGACACCCATTTGGAGGATTCCTACCCCTCTGCAAAGATCGACAGTGATTCTATTCTTAGCCCGAACCACACGGGCTCATTTACAAAGGTTTGACTGTATATGACAGTGGTGTCTATATGAGAAAGTATATGTCACACTTGAGTATCATGCTACAGACATGTGAAGTGGACACTCTCCCACTAGACCACTACTGCGGTTGACAACTGATAGATGAACATGGACACTCAAAATAGAAATTTAATTTTTAAAGCTTTAAAATTAAGTCAAAACGACTGATTAATTTTCTGGTCAATATATTCTAATGATAAATATTGAATAAAACAACTGAGATGTGAAATATTCATTTAAACCGTAACAAATATTTTGTCATAAATTCTCAAATTAACACATATCTAGAGCACATCTCATGTCTTACCATGGGGTTGGAGTCTGACAACAGATCTCTGAGCAGGTCAAGGAATCCCTGGTCTTCCACAAGTTGAGCATTAATATCATGCAGCTTGGCCACGCAGACAGCTGCCGTCTTACGCACATATGGATCTTCATCCTTCAGACACTTGCGGAGTGGTTCACACAGGTACTCGGTGATCTTGTCTACACGGATACATCCCATCGTGCGCACGGCTAGTGCACGAATCAATGGGTTTGAGTCATCACAGTCCTGCAGAACATGAATGCCAATACAAGCAGTCATTCACAGTACTTTTCATCAGGATATGTTTCAATATTTTTGGTTTTACAAAAACATTTTTCAATGGGGGTCTTCTGCCATTTTCAATACAATACACATGAAATTATGGTGACCAGTTTTATTGTTTGAGGAATGTATACAAATGAATCTGAGTATAGCGATCAACTTTCTGCGAGAACCAGCATACTTTCTCACATACATGTAATATATATTGACCTCAAAAAGTGACAGGCAAATAACCTTGATATTATGGTGCCTTAGACCACTCGGTCATAAAAGATCCATCTTTTCTGGACTGACAGAAGTGACTGTGGGAGTAATAAGTACTTGTACAGCTTTTTGAAAATACATTTGGAAATAGATCACACATAATAAAAATTCTGATTGGTTAAAATGGTTAAGTTGCATGCAAAATTGTATTTGTACAGCCAAGAGAAAAATGTTGGATACTGCAATAGCATCGAAATTTTACATTAAAAGCCACTGATATTCATATAAGTATATGACTCAAGAATTGTTAACTGTCCACGATCCCAGGGAAGAATGGTTAGGTTTACTGATCATCTGTTAGCTCTCGATGGCAAAAAAATAATGATAAATATTCAAACAAACAATATTTAATCTAGCTAGTAGAAAAATCAGCAAATATTCTTTTTTTTTTTGGCCTTACAGTTCTTTCAAATATTAATGATTTCACCCAGAAGATTTGTTGTAAATATCAACCAAGAATATATTGCTAAATGTAGCACACAAGTCCATGTTTAACATTCAATGTATGATAGCGTAAACCATTTACAAAACAAACCTTGACAAATGTGTTGACAGCCATGATGGCCATATCGGGCTGACTCTTGGCATAGTTCATCAAATAAAGATACACCAGCTTCTTCAGCTCTAGATTGTCTGTTTGCATACAGTTAACAACATCTGGGAACAGGGCACTGAAAACGGACAGCGAATTTTAATCACAAATTGAACAAAATTGTTAATGGAAAAACAGCTCTTTAATTGACATGAATGGTTAGAATTACTCACATCTGTGAACAGGTCAATACAAAAAGAACTTGAAGTTAGCAGATAGAAATAACAAGAGTTGTCAGAAGACAACGAAGCTCGCCTATGGGATAAAACTCACCACCCATGCAAAGATTGAGATTGGAGGCGAACATCAAAACTTAAACGCAACTAAACGCAAAAGGTTAACCTGATTGTCTACAGATGACGCCGACGATGCCAGGGTCATGGCAATATCTCTCCTTGGACATTCATCCCAGTGAGCTAAAAAGTAAGTCTCTATAATAACCCAGCAATGGACTGAACCCACAACCTTCCACATGCGAGATGGATGCTATACCACATCACAGTCATTAAAAACTCATATAAAATGATTTTTTTGAAAAAGACACCAGATAACAACTTTTTAATATAGGTATCAATTTTAGAATACATTGCGGCTTGAATAACAGTTAACACACTTGGTAACTTATATACATGTACAGCAACCTGTCTCTTCCAAAATCTTTATTGGTGAATATTCTGATACAATTTACAGATCTGACAAAAGTACTAATTGTCACACATAACATATGCATACATCTTTACAAGAGGTAGTATATCAGGGGAAAATACTTTTTTTAAATGGATAAAAAGCATCTCATTTAATCATTAATAAATAAAATCCAAATGTTTTTGTGCATTAAATTCAATAAAACACGACAAAATCGATATTTCAATCAGAGTGGCAAACTTCACTCTTCAAACAGACAGCACTTAAATACTTATAGAGGGTATTCATTCTGTCATTTAAACTCTTTATAATATAAACAGTTTTTACAATGAGTAGCCGGGCCCGATTCGCTCAGTCGGTTACGCGTCTTACTATCAATCCAGGGGCCGTGAGTTTGAATCCCCCGCCCGGCAACAGTCTCAGTGATGATTGATATACGACATTGTGTCTAATTATCATTTGTCTCTCACTACTGATTCAAGTGGGAAAGTTATCAGTTATTTGCGGAGACGGGGTGTGCTCGAGTACTGGTTAATCCCAGGAAACAGCGGTTAGGTTACCTGATTGTCTGTTAGCCCTCGATGGCATAAAAATTACGCTAAATATTCAATCAATCAATTACAATGAGTAAACATGATTTAATCATATGACTCATTTAATACAATAAATATTTTAGTCTAACATAGGCACATAGCCCAAGTAGGAAATTCCTAATACATGTATATTTTAAAAATATTATTTTTATTTAGCATGTATAAATATATATGCTTTTGGCAATATGGGGTCTGTGAGTTTATATTGGCATCATATATATGAAAAAACTGTTTTTAGCCAATTCAATTTTTTTGAAAAATCCTGATAACTATTATTACAATGTATATATCTGTTCCACAAATATTACTGGCATTACACAAAAACCTTAGTGTTGGTCCTTATGTGTTTATATTTAATCAATATTGGAATCAATGAAATGCATTGAATGAATGGTGTTTTTATTGCATGTCAATGGATAAAATGAATAAATGGTGTTTTACGGCATATCCATGGAATGCAATGAATGAATGGTGTTTTAGGTCACATCCATGGAATGCATTGAATGAATGGTGTTTACTTGCATGTCCATGGAATGCAATGAATAAATGGTGTTGTTAAAGCACATCCATGGAATGCAAAGAATGGTGTTTTATGGCATGTCCATGGAATGCAATGAATGAATGGTGTTTTATGGCATGTCCATGGAATGCAATTAATGAATGGTGTTTACCGGCATGTCCATGGAATGCAATGAATGAATGGTGTTGTTAAGACATATATCAATGGAATGCAAGGATTGAATGGTGATTTACGACAGGTCCATGGAATGCAATGAATGGTGTTTTATGGCATGTCCATGGAATGCAATGAAAGAATGGTGTTTTATGGCATGTCCATGGAATGCTATGAATGAATTGTGTTTTATGGCACATCCATGGAATGCAATGAATGAATGGTGTTTTATGGCACATCCATGGAATGCTATGAATGAATGGTGTTTTATGGCATGTCCATGGAATGCAATGTATGGTGTTTTATGGCACGTCCATGGCATGCAATGTATATTGTTTTATGGCATGTCCATGGAATGCAATGAAAGAATGGTGTTTTATGGCATGTCCATGGAATGCTATGAATGAATGGTGTTTTATGGCACGTCCATGGAATGCAATGAATGAATGGTGTTTTATGGCACGTCCATGGAATGCAATGTATGTTGTTTTATGGCACGTCCATGGCGTGCAATGAATATGCTCACCTGACATCCTTGCCAACTGTCATACTAGCAATCACCTTCTTCACTGCTTCCTTCTTCTTTTCTTTCTTGTCACTGTTCAACTCAGCTTTCAGCTCAAATATCTCACCTGAGTTGTGTAAAGACAAACAAATACACATGAAATATCTCATCTGAGTAGTGTAAAGACAAACAAATATGCCTGAAATATCCCATCTGAGTGTAAAGACAAACAAATACACATGAAATATCTCATCTGAGTGTAAAGACAAACAAATACACATGAAATATCTCATCTGAGTGTAAAGACAAACAAATACACATGAAATATCTCATCTGAGTGTAAAGACAAACATATACACATGAAATATCTCATTTAGGTAGTGTTGAGACAAACAAATACACATGAAATATCTCACCTGAGTAGTGTAAAGTAAAACACTTACAAATGAAATATCTCATGGGTGTGTAAAGACAAAAAAATACACATAAAATATCTCATCTGAGTGTAAAGACAAACAAATACACATGAAATATCTCACTGGAGTGTAAAGACAAACAAATATGCATGAAATATCTCACCTGAGTAGTGTAAAGAAAAACAAATATGCATGAAATATCTCATCTGAGTGTAAAGACAAACAAATATGCATGAAATATCTCATCTGAGTGTAAAGACAAACAAATACACATGAAATATCTTATCTGAGTGTAAAGATAAACAAATATGCATGAAATATCTTATCTGAGTAGTGTAAAGACAAACACATACGCTTTTAATATCTCATCTGAGGGTAAAGACAAACAAATACACATGAAATATCTTACAGTAGTGTAAAGACAAACAAATACACATGAAATATCTCACCTGAGTAGTGTAAAGACAAACAAATACACATGAAATATCTCACTTGAGTAGTGTAAAGACAAACAAATACACATGAAATATCTCACCCGAGTAGTGTAAAGAAAAACAAATATGCATGAAATGTCTCATCTGAGTGTAAAGACAAACAAATACACATGAAATATCTCAAGGAGTGTAAAGACAAACAAATACACATGAAATATCTCACCCGAGTAGTGTTAAGAAAAACAAATATGCATGAAATATCTCATCTGAGTGTAAAGACAAACAAATACACATGAAATATCTCAAGGAGTGTAAAGACAAACAAATACACATGAAATATCTCACAGGAGTGTAAAGACAAACAAATACACATGAAATATCTCACCCGAGTAGTGTTAAGAAAAACAAATATGCATAAAATATCTCATCTGAGTGTAAAGACAAACAAATACACATGAAATATCTCACTGGAGGGTAAAGACAAACAAATATGCATGAAATATCTCACCTGAGTAGTGTAAAGAAAAACAAATATGCATGAAATATCTCATCTGAGTGTAAAGACAAACAAATATGCATGAAATATCTCATCTGAGTGTAAAGACAAACAACACATGAAATATCTTATCTGAGTGTAAAGACAAACAAATACACATGAAATATCTTATCTGAGTAGTGTAAAGACAAACAAATACACTTTTAATATCTCATCTGAGGGTAAAGACAAACAAATACACATGAAATATCTCACCTGAGTAGTGTAAAGACAAACAAATACACATGAAATATCTCACCTGAGTAGTGTAAAGACAAACAAATACACATGAAATATCTCACCTGAGTAGTGTAAAGACAAACAAATACACATAAAATATCTCACCTGAGTAGTGTAAAGACAAACAAATACACATTAAATATTTCATCTCAGTGTAAAGACAAACAAATACACATGAAATATCTCACAGGAGTGTAAGGGCAAACAAATAGATATGAAATATCTCACCAGAGTGTAGAGACAAATAAATACATATATTTCTCTCTAAAGCCATAGAAAATTAATTGCTAGATTATTATCCCAGCCCGCCCCCTAATTTTCATGCCACCCCGACCCTTTTTATTTTCATAAAAAAAAAAAATATTAAAAAAACATCAAAAATTTTAAAAATGAAAATAACAAAAAAATCCTTCCACCCTCCCAATTTTTAAGAAAAGTTTAAATGATTATCTAGCAGTTAACTTATAATGGCTTAAGGAGTTTTAAGCTATAATAATTATTTATGATGACATCAATAAAAAAAGTATGATTACCTTTTTTGGTGGTTGTGAAATATTTTGAATCCGTCATTTTGCCGGTTTATTTATGTCACCTGAAAAATAAGAACCAATTGAAATATGTTAAGTGTTCTCCACAGGGCTTTAACACATTCAAAGTTGAAGCCAGTTTGCCAAAACCAATAATCATTCAACATGCCGTATTTGCCTAATCGACATGCCTTGATTTTTATAAAGCTCTGTGTTTCTACAACTCCAACAGTCAAGCCCCAATGCTGTGTTTTAACATCTTGACATATTCCCCTAAAGCAGATTGATTTTACTTGTGTATTCGGGTTGATAATTACAAGCATAATTGACTCGGGCCAAATGAAAAAATAGTTTTGTTTCCTGTGACCCGACCGATCGAGTCTGTATTTTAAACCCCAAGTCAGACTTTTTATTGAATTGTTTTCTTAATACATGTATTTGTTTGTTTTTTGTTCCACTTTGCTCTACGAACCATGAACACGCCTACGTTACATAAGAGGTGACTACGCCACATTTTTGGCACTAACTGTGCATGTAAACAGTACTTCCTGTTATTTTTGTGCATGCAGTTGGGCAGTGAGGTAAGACAATCTCATTATTTCCATATTATTATAATTCGTTACAAATCAAAGATATAGCAGATAAGAGCGGCATTGTATTTAAGTTTCAAGCGGGCATGTGTTTTTGAACAGCCGATCAGGTATCCAAATAATAAAAAAGCTGTCCATCCACACCTTATCATATCAGGCTACCCAGGAAGCAGCTTTGAAAGCAACTGACAAAAACTAAAAGTTTACTTTGCAATCTGGCTAAAATGAATTATCATAAAGTGAAGTTGTGTTGTTATATATCCCTTTTATACCTAATACCGGGAATGCCCATAAAATAACAATATCCCAGACATGTGCTAAGCTTCATTTGTTTACATTTTGTACAGGCAACTGCTTATTACTCAGCACACATCAGTATTTTTATTACTGTTTATTATTGATGCCATCATTTACATGGTTGACAAAGATTTCGACTTGCGGTAATAGGTATGACCGCGAGTCTAAATTTCTTTCAACCATGTAAAGAATGGCGTCAATAATAAACAGTAATAAGGTTACTCAAGAATGCTGAGTAATAAACAGTTGCAGATATGAAATGCAAACAAATGCCGACGGAAATGGAAGTTGGACGAGCTTTGCACATGTCTTCCCTGATTGTTTATATATGGGCATTCGCGGTAATAGGTATATTGCGGTATTAGGTATATAAGGGATATATATATATATATAAATCTCTGAATTTAAGTGTGGTGTGTCGTGGAGTGGAAAGAGTGCTGTCCACTCATGACAAGTTCCGGGTTCTAATTACATCTCAATCCAATGCCTCTCATAAAACAACTCAGTACTGGTTCTCAAGAACAGAGGATATAAACTCTGCACTTTCCTGGTTCTCAAGAACAGATGACATAAACTCTGGACTTTCCTGTTTATCAAGAACACATGACATAAACTCTGGACTTTCCTGGTTCTCAAGAACAGATGACATAAACTCTGGACTTTCCTGTTTATCAAGAACACATGACATAAACTCTGGACTTTCCTGGTTCTCAAGAACACATGACATAAACTCTGGACTTTCCTGGTTCTCAAGAACAGATGATATAAACTCTGGACTTTCCTGGTTCTCAAGAACACATGACATAAACTCTGCACTTTCCTGGTTCTCAAGAACAGATGACATAAACTCTGGACTTTCCTGGTTATCAAGAACACATGACATAAACTTTGCACTTTCCTGGTTATCAAGAACACATGACATAAACTCTGGACTTTCCTGGTTATCAAGAACACATGACATAAACTCTGGACTTTCCTGGTTCTCAAGAACAGATGACATAAACTCTGGACTTTCCTGGTTATCAAGAACACATGACATAAACTTTGCACTTTCCTGGTTCTCAAGAACAGATGACATAAACTCTGGACTTTCCTGGTTATCAAGAACACATGACATAAACTCTGGACTTTCTTTGCAACCAAGCTAAAATAAATTGGTATAAACTCTGAATTTGACTTCCAATTTTATTGATATTTGAAGCGGATATCTGTATCTATAATGTACAGCTATTACGTGTAGTAAATCGCCAGACAGTAGTGGAAAGAGAAAAAGTTTGCCAAGCTGCAATTTAAATTTATTTCACAGGGGGTGTGTCTAAGAAAGACATTTTGAAAATATTAGATCTGGTTAACTATTAATTTAAACAAAATTATACCAATATTTCTGCATTATCATTAAATGTGTAAAGGCAACTATAGAATAATAAGAACTTACACACAATTGCTTAAATCGAGATAAAATGACATAAATTATTGACAAATCAACATACCGGATATGGTGTATTTGGAGTCCGATCCGATACTATATGCACGGCAAACGTGTCGAAAAGTGATAGGAAACTTGCACCTCTCTACATATAACGGTATTCTGGATTGGAACCAATTCCTCATACTGTTAAGGGAACTAAAAACAAACATGTCATTAAGAAAGAAGTGAAGATATATCTATTACCACAAATAAAAAAAATACAGCATGTTTTCATTTAAAGCTTAGAATGTATTATGACTGTGTTACCGGTTTTCGATCACTTAATAATCGCTGCTAAAATATTTCAATGCAAAACGGGTTTTGACACTAAATGCTTGTATACAACGTTAAAATAACTATCAAATAATTATTTTCTACAAAAACAATTACAAATACATGCCCATTGACTTCACCATTCACGTTAGATCATGGTGACCCAGTATACGTTCAATAAAATGGCGGCACCTGATATCGAGCACATGATGGGATGATGTAATGTGTCAAACTAAAGTGACACATGGCTTCAAAAGCACAAATAAATGAAAGTAGAGAAAACTGCATTACCTTTAACATGAATAAATATTTCTCAATAGGTTAATTTCATCATAATATAAAAAAACTTAACAGCATGAGGTTTTTAAAAAAAAATAATTTTTATTTTTTTTAAAAATCATAGTAACCAAATAAAAACACTGATTTAAAACATATATATCTTCTTTTTTATTTGCTACTTTATTATTTATTCTTTATATAACCACCTCTTCTTATCCACTTCTTATAACAAACCTTTTCAACTGTTTGCTTGATTTTATTCTACATTTAAATGTGGTCCTGTACTAATTTCAATCTCATTCTTAAAAAAAAATCTATAAGAAGGTCACTCGTCCGGAACCTCGATAATTTCTGACATGCACAAGCGAAATATTTTATAACTTTCGACCTTGATCTATATTGCATCAGTTTTCAGCAGACGTGTATGAAATCGATATTCGTAAACAAACCTAGCATTTGTCGAAGTTTTATGTAAACTGAAAAATGGACATAGTGAGAAATACATTTTTTCAGGTCTGTACCATAAAATGACTTTCTCACTTCTATCGGAAGCATTATTTTTGATATTTTTCTTTGCATTCAATGACCATTTGGATACTGTTTGTAAATATTGCCAATAGTGTAGGAAGTTGAAATACGCGTGTGCTATATTCGTAATTCTGGGAAGTGATCGATTTCAGGTGGCGCTCGAAAACAGGTCACGGCACCATACTGTTATCAATATGGACTTATAGCTGTGATACATAATATCAAATGCTAGATAAATAACAAAAGTATAATTTCTTTGATATGAACCTAATGATATAAACATAACTTTTGTAATAAGAGCCAATATTTTGATCTTTGATAGTATACTAAAAATGACCCCCTTGAAATAAGTCGTTAATCTTTATGGGTTATCCTGTGGAAATATAAATGTCTTAAAATTAATAAATATTTACCTAAGTCAAATATCTTTGTACACAAGATAAAATATTAAATCTGTGATAGCTGTTATATTAAATGTTTGAATAGTTAACTCATTTAAGATTTTATTTACAATATATGTTAATGCTTATGTAAATATTTTATGTTAATGGACTTGATGTCTCTTTTATTTCGCATGATTTTGTGGGAATACACAAGCGTTAGTAACATCTCAATCAATTGTTTTTCCTACTCTATATAAGTCCTTAGTTCAACCTACCAGTAATTGTGCATTTTAATGTGCAGATACATTCCTGCTATGAAAAAAAAGCTTTAAAAAAATAATCTATGTGGAAATTTGTTTTACCTTGGACATCCTAGACCTTATTTTATATTGAACAAAGAACACAATTCAACTGTGTAGTTAGGCCTGAGTGCTAATGATGAGTATCAATATTTATAGAAGCTATCTTATTTTTACACTAAATAACATCTAAAATGAAGAAAAATTTCACTTAAATTCAGTGCTGGCGTAAACTGAAAAAAAAATACAACAAACAATTACAATATTTAAGCTATTTTTTTTTTGTCCCCTATTTCATTACTCCATTTACCCTTTTTTATTTCTTAAATTTGTTTTAAACTTATCTATTGTACATCGATTGGGAAACAAGTTCTTACAATTCACAACTGACGCCTTCTTATTCAGACCCAGTATCAAGCTCATGCGGATAAAGTGTCCTGCTCAAGGACACCACACATATCTGTGGCTGAGCATCAAACATACGATCCTCCAATCCGGGACCCGATGCTCTACCACTGGACAACGTGCTCTACACTTGCGTTTTATATTAACATTGCGATAACAAACAATATATATTTTCCTTTTCCTTATGAAAGTCGTCCTTATTATGCTTTAAAGTATGCACGTATATGGTATGAAAGCTGTCAGATGTTTGGGATTCGTAAAACGAAATATCTGCACGATAAACGTACCGATAGACACTTTATTAATATTACAAAAAATAAAATATCCAACTAATTCAATGGAAGGGAAAAACAAGATCTATAAGTTGGCTTAAAATGTTCTAACAATTTTCACTTGAAATATTACATTTTTATCAAAAAAGATGATGAAAATGAAAAAAAAAAACGACCGGTGTTCTGTAAGGAATACAATACCGTACGATTTGAACTATTTTGAACTTTGGTCTGTAAACATAATGTAAAATGTGTCACTAAGAAATCATATAATTTCTTGTAAATCAAATAATGGCAGAAGGAGCACACTTTACATCTGCTGTAGCTAGTGACAAGCCGTCTATTTTTGAAGTTTTAGCACAAGAAAGCTTGATCTCAACAATAAGACCAGCTGTGAAACATGCTGTCAGGGTACAACACTTCATGTTATATTATTCTAGATTGAACTCATTTATTTTAGATAGAATCTTCCTGGTTAGAACCAGAAATGAATGTTTTTTTATTGAGAGGCTGAGCTGGGGATTGAATCCACAATCTCATGGTCAGCTGATGGTGAGAACGGCCAACTTCATATTATATTATTCTAGATTGAACTTATTTATTTTAGATAGAATCTTCCTGGTTTGAACTGAGTGTTTTATTGAGAGGCCAACGGGCTAAGCTGGGGATTGAATGGCTGATCTCATGGTGAGAGCGGCCAACTTCACTCTATCCACTGCATTATGTATTTTTCTGCCAACATACATAACCCATATCCATGATAGTTGGAATATATAATCTATTTTTGGCAAAGAGGTATGAAAATCAGAGACCGCATGTTTTTATAAAATTGTCTGGCACAGTTCTTTCTTATTCTTATGCAACATATTGCATATCTCTAATTAAGGAGTCTTTTAAAGATTTTTTATTTTGCATCTCCAGAGTTATGGACAGCAGATCAGAGATTGTTATAATAAAAAAGCTGCCCATTTACGCTTTATTTAATCAAACTAAGTTCTTTCTGTCTTCTGTAACTTCCAGCAGTCAAGTTCTGACTATTATAGGTAGCCTCGTTTCAGAGGGAGGTTTACCGGCATTTGCATCACTGATTAACATAGAAGTTCAGTGAGATATTTTACATGCACTGGATATGGCCAGGGGCGGAGCCAGTATTTTAGTTTAGAGGGGGCAGACTTAGGTGGCGCAACACAATATCTGAACAGGCACATATTTTTCTGTAGAAATACAGTGGATTTTAGTAAAATACCGGAATTTAGTTTCTAGGCAGAATGAGTGCTAAGCATATGTGAATAAAGTCTCTTGCTGAAGGACACCACTTCTAGCCGTGATGGAGGATTGAACCCACTTCTGTCTGATCTTAGCTCCAATGCTCTACCACTGGACCACACCCTCTACGTGTATTGAGTTGTTATAGATAAGAACAAAATTAGTGTAACGTGAGGAGAAAAATATGCAGCCAGTCCGGGACATGAACTTGAGACCTCATGCTTACAGGGTGAACGCTCTACCAACTGAGCTAGCCAAATTGCTTCTATGAGTTTCTCTCCTAATATGTTACTTACACGCTGTGACATACTCCTTCCCAAATTTGGAATTTGTCCTTGAATTTTCACAGAGACCAGAGAATCATGTTATGCTGATATAATGCAGATGCTGAGTACTTTTTTTTTTTTAATTTTTTATTCTTTTTTTATTTTTAATTTTTATTTCTTTTTTTTTTTTTTTTTTTTTATTTATTTAATCTTTTTTTTTAAATATGTTTTCCTTAGAAATACTGGTTAAAGTTTTGTTTGCAACTACCATCAAGTTCATATCTCAAAAATCACTTAATGTATTTGATCGAAACTTCACACAATACTTCCTACAATATTTCTTAGTCATTAAACTTACTGCATTAACCAAGTTAAGATAACTCTTGCATGAATATAATGCAAATTCTTGTGTCATATTTTTGCAAATCGTGGCTGTTACTAAATTCATCAAATCAAATAACTATTGTAAATAACCACTCTTTAATATATTATGGAAGTTGTTATGTCATTTCTCTGTTACCTCTGGATTAAAACAATAATTTATGAGCATTACAGATACATGCGGCCATTTTTGTCATTGTATTTTCATTTTTTTCTCTCCCATGTGTATATTAATGGTCAAAACGGACACGGCAAGACATATCATTCCACGGAATTCTTGTTCTCCTAACAGGTTACTAGTGTACACTGTGACATTAGAATATTACTATCAGTATGGAATATGTCATTGTGAAATCATACATAAATATTTATAATTTGATTATAATTTAGACTTAAGGAATGGTCATAAAAATAATTGGTTATTCATTTTCTAATCTAACAATGAAGCTTATTTTAAAGCAGGTCAAAAATTCATCAATATTTTGAGTACGAGATTTAGATTAAGAGTCGAGAATTCAATATTAAAAACAATCATTTAAACAAAATAATTCCTATATATAGTTGCAGGAACAATCAGTTTTAATGGTTATTTAACCCTTTACTAATAGATATGCATTTTCCTGCACAAATCACAGAAGGCCTTTGAAAACAGAGCAGAAAGAGTTCAGATTGCTTGTAACAAGCAATCTGAACACTTCCTGCACTGTTTTCCACTCTGTCAGTTAATATAAACATAATTCACCCAATAATTCAGAGCCTTCTATATTAGGTGTCCAAAGGCGTCTATATTAAAGGTATCCAAAGGCGTTTATATGAAGGAAAGGGTTAACAGAAGATGTTACAGGATCACCTTTATAATCCATGGTTCCATGGTTCCATGCAAAAAATGTAAGACTTTGATCCTGAATTTGATTCTCAGATTCCGGTTATGGATGAATTTAGGCCCAGGCCCCACTGACACATTTCAACTGTTGTATATGTTTAGGTTCTGGCTGAAAGTCGCCCGGAGAGGTTTGGCTGGTTGTTGAGACATTATGATGAAGTTTACACAACTCTTCATTTCCTGTTGGAACAGCACTATCTCAGGAAATATTGTAAGTTTCAGTATTCAAATATTCTACAGTAATTGTGTAGAGATCTTTCAATTTCAAAAACTATAGACCTGATCTACCAGTTGAGCTTGGCAGTAGTGTAGTAGATAGACCTGATCTACCAGTTGAGCTTGGCAGTAGTGTAGTAGACAGACCTGATCTACCAGTTGAGCATGGCAGTAGTGTAGTAGATAGACCTGATATACCAGTTAAGCTTGGCAGTAGGGTAGTAGATAGACCTGATCTACCAGTTGAGCTTGGCAGTAGTATTGTAGATAGACCTGATCTACCAGTGAGCTTGGCAGTAGTGTAGTAGATAGACCTGATCTACCATTTGAGCTTGGCAGTAGTGTAGTAAATTGACCTGATCTACCAGTTGAGCTTGGCAGTAGTGTAGTAGATAGACCTGATCTACCAGTTGAGCTTTGCAGTAGTGTAGTAGATAAACCTGATCTACCAGTTGAGCTTGGCAGTAGTGTAACAGATAGACCTGATCTACCAGTTGAGCTTGGCAGTAGTGTAGTAGATAGACCTGATCTACCAGTTGAGCTTGGCAGTAGTATAGTAGATATACATGATCTACCAGTTGAGCTTGGCAGTAGTGTAACAGATACACCTGATCTACCAGTTGAGCTTGGCAGTAGTGTAGTAGATACACCTGATCTACCAGTTGAGCATGGCAGTAGCATAGTAGATAGACCTGATCTACCAGTTGAGCTTGGCAGTAGTGTAGTAGATAGACCTGATCTACCAGTTGAGCTTGGCAGTAGTGTAGTAGATAGCCCTAATCTACCAGTTGAGCTTGGCAGTAGTGTAGTAGGTAGACCTGATCTACCAGTTGAGCTTGGCAGTAGTGTAGTAGATAGACCTGATCTACCAGTTGAGCAGTGGATAGTGTAGAAGACCGACCTGATCTACTAGTTGAGCAGGGTGGTAGTGTAGCAGATAAACCTGATCTACCAGTTGAGCTTGGCAGTAGTGTAGTAGATAGACCTGATATACCAGTTGAGCTTGGCAGTAGTATAGTAGATAGACCTGATCTACCAGTTGAGCAGGGTGGTAGTGTAATAGATAGACCTAATCCACCAGTTTAGTAAGGTGATAGTGTAAAAGATAGACCTGATCTATGAGTTGAGCAAGATGGTAGTGTAGTAGATAAACCTATCTACCAGTCAAGCAGGGTGATAGTGTAGAAGATAGACCTGATTTACCAGTTGAGCAGGATGGTAGTATAGAAGATAGACCTGATCTACCAGTTGAGCAGGATGGTAGTGTAGTAGATAGACCTGATCTACCAGTTGAGCAGGGTGATAGTGTAGTAGATAGACCTGATTTACCAGTTGAGCAGGATGGTAGTGTAGTAGATAGACCTGATCTACCAGTTGAGCAGGATGGTAGTGTAGTAGATAGATCAGATCTACCAGTTGAGCAGAGTTGTAGTGTAGAAGATAGACCTGATCTACCAGTTGAGCAGAATGGTAGTGTAGTAGATAGACCTGATCTACCAGTTAAGCAGCGCAGTAGTACAGTAGATTGACCTGATCTACCAGTTGAGCAGGATGGCAGTGTAGTAGATAGACCTTATCTACCAGTTAACAGGGCAGTAGTACAGTAGATTGACCTGATCTACCAGTTGAGCAGAATGGTAGTGTAGTAGATAGACCTGATCTACCAGTTGAGCAGGGTAGTAGTACAGTAGATTGACCTGATATACCAGTTGAGCAGGATGGCAGTGTAGTAGATAGACCTAATCAACCAGTTGAGCAGTGGGTAGTGTAGAAGATAGACCTGATCTACCAGTTGAGCAGAGTGGTAGTGTAGTAGATAGACCTAATCTACCAGTTGAACAGGGTGGTAGTGTAGTAAATAGACCTGAGATCTACCAGTTGAGCAGGATGGTAGTGTAGTAGATAGAGCTGATCTACCAGTCAAGCAGGGCAGTAGTGTAGTAGATAGACCTGAACTACCAGTCAAGCAGGTTGATAGTGTAGTAGATAGACCTGATCTACCAGTTGAGCCGGGTGGAAGTGTAATAGATAGTCCTGATCTACCAGTTGAGTAGGGCTGTAGTGTAGTAGATAGACCTGATCTACTAGTTGAGCAGGGTGGTAGTGTAGGAGATAATCCTGATCTACCAGCTGAGTAGGGCGGTAATGTAGTAGATAGATCAGACCTACCAGTTGAGCAAGGTGGCAGTGTACTTGATAGACCTGATCTACCAGTTGAGCAGGGCAGTCGTACAGTAGATAGACCTAATCTACCAGTTGAGTAGTGGGCTGTGTAGTAGATAGACCTGATCTACCAGTTGAGTAGTGGGCTGTGTAGTAGATAGACCTGATCTACCAGTTGAGTGTGATGGTAGTGTAGTAGATATAGATCAAATCTACCAGTTGAGCAGAGTGGTAGTGAAGTAGATAGACCTGATCTACCAGTTGAGCAGGGTGGTAGTGTAGTAGATAGACCTGATTTACCAGTTGAGTAGGGCGGTAGTGTAGTAGATAGACCTGATCTACCAGTTGAGCAGGGTGATAGTGTAGTAGATAGACCTGATCTACCAGTTGAGCAGGGTGGTAGGGTAGTACATAGACCTGATCTACAAGTTGAGCAGGGTGGTAGTGTAGTAGATAGACCTGATCTACCAGATGATCAGGGCAGTAGTGTAGTAGATAGATCTGATTTACCAGTCAAGCAGGGCGGTAGTGTATTAGTTAGTGTTGGCCGCTCACGCCAGAGGTTGCAGGTTTTATCCCCAGCTGAACTCGATACTTTCAAAAAAGAACACTCATCACTGGTTCTTCCCAGGAAACAGACATGAGAACGCGTCATATAAGCTTTGAATGCCATTTTCAACACATTTCAGGTTATTTATTGTATATCCAAATTTTATTGGTGGAGGAAAACCTCAAAATGTATATGAGTAGAACCATCGTCCATCCGAAAGTAACTGGCAAACTTTCTCCCATAAAGTTTTCGAGCGAGCAGGACTGGAACAAAACCTTAGTGGTGACAGGTATGTGATCTTGAGACGATGCCTTAAACTATTCAGCCACGTAGGACCGCATTCTGAATGTAGATGACATCAAAATAAACATTTTAATGACATACTCTATGTTTGGTATCGTAAACATATCTGTCAGATTGTTTGAATTTAACATGTATATATTACTAGTAACCACACTGCTAGAGTTTTTGTGTGTGCCAATATGAAGTTTTTCTAGTTGTTATAATTACTGTTTTTAAGTAAAGTTTTGTTTGTACTGATATAAGTTTGTATGTGACTTGATGCTCGTGTGACTTGATGCTTGTGTGATTTGATGCTCGTGTGACTTGATGCTCGTGTGATTTGATGCTCGTGTGATTTGATGCTCGGGTGATTTGTTGTGATTTGATGCTGATGCCCTAATGGTTCTTGTTTTGTAATGAAAACTGAAACTAAGGGTGTTGTTTAATTTATTTAATAATAATTATATAAATCTTACATGGGTTTGTAGCAATAACTGTTTTAGCGAGAACGAAGCTCTGCCGAGTTACCGCCAAAAAAGTTATCCCAGGGTTCAAGATTTCAAACCAAACCCAAAAATGTCATCAATGATTCTTCTTCTTGCATAACAAACACATTGAATAATTTTTTTTTTAATTCCTCATTTACTTTTACCGTGATCATTTCAAAACATCAAAGTATATAACTAAGGTCATATATATTTTATGTGTTATGTCATAGATGGTTCCAACGTCATGACGCAAGAATTTTATCTCAGCCCTAGGGTGAGATAGAAATATCTAACCCCGGTGAAAATGCAGACATCCCTATCTGATATGCAAAATAAAAAATACATTGTTTTGATATTTAACATTAGTACATTCAGTGAGGTATAATATTAAAATGTATTTTACAGGTTCCACATTTGCTGAACATTTCTACAACTTAAGGAGAGTTTGCTCAAACGATACGGCAGTTAAACTTCCCAGAGGAATATTTTGGAAATCTCTGATATGTGTTGTATGTATTTCAGAATAATATCAGAGGGTTGTTGCAAAATAACTGATTAAAAGGCTTTTATCGATTAAATTAAACGACAATGAAATCTAAAAACTTGATATTTCAATGTTACACTGGGAATCATTTCAGTTGTGGAAATTTTAATGATGTAATTTTGTTTACATAAAACTGCATTTTACAGACAGAACAACAACATTAGATAATGCGTGACGGCCCAGGTCGTGTAGAGTCATTTACAATATAACATTGTCACTCATTAGTTCTTCACTAATGATTATAAAGTATAACATATCACCAGTCAATCACTGATGATATCTAGTATAGCATATCACCAGTCCATCACTAATGATTATAAAGTATATTATATCATCAGTCCATCACTAATGATTATAAAGTAAAGTATATCATCAGTTCATTACTAATACTTATCAATTATAACATATCACCAGTCCATCACTAATGATTATAAAGTATAATATATTATCAGTCCATCACAAATGATTATAAAGTATAACATATGACCAGTCCATCACTAATGATTATAAATTATAGCATATCACAAGTCCATCACTAATGATTATCAATTATAACATATCACCAGTCCATCAATAATGATTATAAAGTATAATATATTATCAGTCCATCACAAATGATTATAAAGTATAACATATGACCAGTCCATCACTAATGATTATAAATTATAGCATATCACAAGTCCATCACTAATGATTATCAATTATAACATATCACCAGTCCATCAATAATGATTATAAAGTATAATATATCATCAGTCCATCACAAATGATTATAAAGTATAATATATGACCAGTCCATCACTAATGATTATAAATTATAGCATATCACCAGTCCTTCACCAATGATCATAAATTATAGCATATCACAAGTCCATCACTAATGATTATCAATTATAACATATCACCAGTCCATCACTAATGAAAAAATATGCCTTTTAGTGTTTCAATCCAAACAAAACTTGGCATATATAATTTTCAATATCTAAACTATAAGCATGCAAAATTTTAATATCGTACACCACCATTTAACATTGATTTTGTCAAGTCAAAATGTGTATGTTACAAAGTACGGGGGAGATTGCCGTTATTTGTGCGACGTCAAGTTGACATTCAAATGGAAGTCATTCTTTTTTCGAAGTAAAACACAATTTTTGTGTTACTGCACCCACTACTGGTACATGTTACGATACTATGATGACTCGTAGATCCTAACCACAGAATGTACACTCCGGCACACGGCCCGGAGGTACTGGAAAGCGCTTTTCACGAAGATCTGTCTTGAATCCCAGGAAAACCACACAAGATTTCGGTCGTCTAGATCGCTGATGGTCAGTTACTTTAGTCTCACCATTGGAAACCCGTCTGTACCACCAATAGATAAGACTCCAGGATATGCATTCTGTTAAAGAGTTGTGTGAAATAAACTTTAGAGTATCACATGGGGTCATATTACACCCAACACAAAATTTTACCACGTTCCAAATTTCCACTTTAGGCGTGACGTCGTCCGATTTCTTTACTATTCAAATTCACACTTGTTACTTTAAAAGTGTGCACAATGTTCAAATGTTTATCGATAACGTCAAACTTTTAAATGACATTCGCACATAATCTGAAATTACGTCCACTGTTATTTCATAACATTTGGCACAATATTGAGGAAGTTCTCTGCTTTCCAAGGCAATATTGTTTTTTTAAATGGTGTCTAATTTCAAAGTCCCCCGTACTTCCAAACTCGCATTACTATGTTGCCTTTTGCATGAACTTAACGATGACTGAAAGTCAATTTGATGTTTTATGACAATAGAAGATGTGTCGATCTATCCATTGATACCGTTGGTTTGTATGTAACGCCCTAAATACAAAAATGACAGGGTCGTCCTATTACTTATGTGTTAAAGTATAGGATATGGTCTGAATCTTCGATAGAAGATTTCGTGACTAAAAACATACCATAATCCCCAAAATAAAAATTTCCACTATGGAACACTACAGTGGGGATCTAGGGGTAGAGCATCCACCTTGCATGTGAA
Source organism: Panopea generosa (assembly GCA_029582155.1). Lineage (NCBI taxonomy): Eukaryota > Metazoa > Mollusca > Bivalvia > Adapedonta > Hiatellidae > Panopea > Panopea generosa. Next base: position 23,228,371 of record CM055899.1, on the reverse strand, counting down.
AGGTTGTATAACAGTATAACATATCATCAGTCCATCACTAATGATTATCAAGTATAACAGATCATCAGTCCATCACTAATGATTATAAAGTATAACAGATCGCCAGTCTTTCACTAATGATTATCAGAATAATTGATCAGTAGTCCATCACTAATGATTATCAAGTCTAACAGATCAGCAGTCCATCACTAATGATTATCAAGTATAACAGATCAGCAGTTCATCACAAATGATAATCAAGTATAACAGATCAGCAGTCCATCACTAATGATTATCAAGTATAACAGATCAGCAGTTCATCACAAATGATTATCAAGTATAACAGATCAGCAGTCCATCACTAATGATTATCAAGTATAACATATCAGCAGTCCATCACTAATGATTATCAAGTATAACTGATCAGCAGTCCATCACTAATGATTATCAAGTATAACAGATCAGCAGTCCATCACTAATGATTATCAAGTATAACAGATCATCAATCCATCACTAATGATTATCAAGTATAACAGATCAGCAGTCCATCACTAATGATTATCAAGAATAACAGATCAGCAGTGTATCATTAATGATTATCAAGTATAACATATCATCAGTCCATCACTAATGATTATCAAGTATAACAGATCAGTAGTCCATCACTAATAATTATCTGTATAACAGTTCAGCAGTCTGTCACTAATGATTATCAGTATAACAGATCATCCAGCCATAGTGGATAATTATTAAATATAACTATTTGATACTCCATCACTAATTGTGACTTTATTACTTTTACCACAGGTACTTTTGCCCTATATAAAACAGAAACTGGATGAGAAGTTTGAGGACATGAGACATACTTACAACACATATGTTGGAAATCAGGTTAGTTATGTTGTGTATTAAAATATGTGTAACATATTATGTTGCGTCTGCTTGAAACCACAAACCATATGCACTTCTTTTACTTAAATATCACGTTCATCGGGGAATACTCACGCTTCTTATTTTTTAAAGTTAAATGTGTTTTGTTTTAAAGAAAGTATTTTTTTAACATTCACGTGTACATTGTCAAAAAATGTATGCAAAGATTTAGTTGCAGTTGCTCCCAGCAGGCTCTCCTATAAAATCTTAATAAGTTGATAGGGATAAAGTGCATCCATTATGACAGTATAAATCAATTGTTAGACTGTCATCCAAATTTTTTTTAAAAACGGGGAGGGCAGGAGGATTTTATTTTTTATTTTTAAAATTTTTGATGTTTTCTTATTTTATTTTTTTTTTATTTTTTTTTTTTGAAAATAAAAAGGGTTTGGGTGGCATGGAAATTAGGGGGCTTGTGGGGATGATAATCTAGTAATTAATTTATTATGGCCTATGGCATTGTAACTGGAAAAATATAACTTTATGTATATAGCAGCTACTGGGATGTGTCGTATGGGACCTTCATTGGTAGATCTGCTGCTTGACCTATGAGTCTAAAATAGACATCCTACAAAATTTATGTAAAATGTAACAAATGACCAAAGGATTTTATTTTATATTAGAAAGGTACCTATTTTTTGCTTTTTTTTGGTTTCCATAACATCTGTATTGATGATAAGCTACTATGGAATGAAGCAAATAAAATGGAAAAAAAACAGCCTGCTTAAAACATATTTATTTACACCAATATTGTGAATATGGGACATGAAAAATGTTCTCGATGGAGGAAACTACAGATACCTAGTCCAGTGGTAGAGCATTGGGCCCAAGTTTAGAAAATCTTGGGTTTTATGGCAGCCATGTGTTATTTTTCTGCATTTGCTCAGTACTGGATTTTATATCCCTATATATGGTATAACAAAATCCTAATTATACTATATATAGGGATATAAAATGTATAATGGCACTAGCCCCTGTGGTTCTACCAAGACTTGAAGACCTTGAGCAAGAGTTGTATAAATCAGAAGAACTTGTTTCACAGTCCAGGCCACCCTTAATAAATTGTTTGTTTGCCACTTCAGACTCATACCATTTAGGGGTGGTTAGGTAGGTAGGTTATTTTTTCTTTTCTTTTTATTTTTTGTTATCAATCAGAGAATCTTTTTAAAGACATGTAAAGACCGAAATATTTTTAATGAACAGCAAAATTTCAATAAATAATAAAAAAAAAATTTGACAACCAAAAAAAATTTCCTGACCGGCGAATTGTTTTGGGTAGGCCGGAAACGCAAACAAACAATTTTTAGCTTGTCTTTTTGAAAAAAGTGAAGAGCTGTTGTCATGACCCTGGCGTTGTCGGTGATATCGTCATCATCTGCTGGTTAAAGTTTTATTTTAGCTCAGCTTTTTCTCTGTTTCTGAACAAACAACTCATGTTACGGTGTCTAAACTTCGTAAACACATTCATATCGTGTTATACAAATAATTTATATAGTTACTTACCTGAATTTACATACTTTGGGCTCTAAAACCTTTTTTGTGTAGCTTGGGTTTGAATTTTTTTATTTTTTTTTGTTAAATCGGTTTTATTTTTCAGTAATACTATTAATTCTGTAAGCTGATCACCATCAATTAAAAAAAAAGTTTACATCACTGACCTTGACCTTCCCGAGCCCAACCATCCCGGCCCATTTTTTCTCTCCATATTTTTTTTATGTTTTTTTGTTTTGTATTAAATCAAATACTCTGCCCCATTTCAACTTTGTTACTGACCCAAAGACCCTCTCGCCCCTACCCCCACCCCCCCCCCCCCCCCATCCCAGCCCATTTTTTTTTTTTAATTTTGTTTTGTATTAAATCAAATACTCTGGCCCATTTCAACGTTTTAACCAACCCAAAGACCCTCGCTCCTAGGCTACCCCCACACCCCCACCCATCCCTCCCTTTTTTTTTTTTTTTTTTTTATGCCGCCCAAAATTTTTTTTGGGTAGCATATAGTAATTGCAGCATCCATCCGTCCGTCTGTCCGTCGGTCCTTCCGTCCGGTATTTCGTTTCCGGCCTGTGACTATGTCATGCATAGATGGATTTTGTTGATACTTGCTACAAATGATCAACATAACTTGACAATGTGTCGCGAGTAAGACCCAAACTCGTACCTCAAAGGTTAAGGTCAAAATTTGAGTTTGTTTGACAACACTTTGAGTTTGTGTGAGATTTCGTTTCCGGCTTGTAACTTTGTCATGCATAGATGGATTTTGTTGATACTTGCTACAAATGATCAACATAACATGACGACATGTGGCGAGTAAGACCCACATCCGTACCTCAAAGGTCAAGGTCACAATTTGAGTTAGTTTGACAACACTTTGAGTTTGTGTGAGATTTCGTTTTTGGCCTGTAACTTTGTCATGCATACATTGATTTTGTTGATACTTGCTACAAATTATAAATGTTACATGATGACGTGTTACGAGTAAGATCCGCACCAGTATCCCAAAGGTCAAGGTCATAATTTGAGTTTGTTTGACAACACTTTGAGTTTGTGAGATTTCGTGTCTGGCCTGTAACTTTGTCATGCATAGATGAATTTTAATGATACTTGCTACAAACGATCAACATAACATCATGACATGTCGTGATTAAGACCCACAACCATACCTCAAAGGTCAAGGTCACAATTTGAGTTTGTTTGACAACACTTTGAGTTTGTGTGAGATTTCTTGTCCGGTCTGTAACTTTGTCACTCATAGATGGGTTTTATAAATACTTGCTACAAATGATCAACATAACATGATGACGTGTTGCAAGTAAGACCCATACCAATACCTCAAAGGTCAAGGTCACACTTTGAGTTTGTTTGACAACACTTTCAGTCTGTTTGAAATTTCGTGTCTGGCCTGTAACTTTGTCATGCATAGATGGATTTTGTTAATACTAGCTACAAATGACCAACATAACATGACAATGTGTTGTGCATTACACCCAGAATCCCACTTCAAAGGTCAAGGTCACAATTTATCTTGGTTGATGAAACTTTCAGTCTGATTGAGATTTCGTGTCCGGTCTGAAACTTTGTCACCTATGGATCAATTTCAAAAACATTTGGCTCAATTTATCAGCATGACATTACAAAATGTCACGTGTAAGACCCACATGCGTACCTCAAAGGTCAAAGTCACACTTTGAGTTTGTTTGACAACACTTTCAGTATTTGTGAGATTTCTTGTCCGATCTATAACTTTGTCATCTATGGATATATTTTAAAAACACTTGGCTCAGATGATAAACATGACATAATTAAGTGTCGCATGTAAGACCCAGAACCTTTCCTCAAAGGCCAAAGTCACACTTACAATTTGTTTGATATTGCGTGTCTGGTCTGTGACTTTGTCTTTAACTTGGCTCAGTTTATCAAGATGACATGACGACGTGTCATAAGTAAAACCTAGACACGGTCACACTTTAAGTATGTATGACAACACTTTGAATCTGTTTGAGATTTCAAGTTTGTCCTTTAGCTTTATCATACATGGATGGATTTCAAAAACACTTGGCTTAATTTATCAATTATTCAACAATTGATCTGTCACTTACATTTAGGGATTTTAAAATAGCTTGACACAAGTGATCAGCATGTCATGATAATGTTTCATCTGCATTTAACTGTTGAAATACCCAGACCATTACATCAGATGTCAAGGTCAAGGTTACACACAAAGGTCAAGGTCATGCTTTAATGTAAAAAAAACAAAACATGAAATTGCATGTCTAGTCTGAAACATTAGTCCATTACTCTTGATATTCATGGATACATCGCTACCTATTATATCATATATTGTTATTTTTCACAGACCATTTGGGGGGCATGTGACACTTAACAGTGACATTTCTTGTTGTTTTTTTAATTTTGTTTTGTATTAAATAAAATACTCTGCCGCATTTCAAATTTGTAACCAACCCAAAGACTCTCACCCCTACCCATCCTTGCCCATTTTTTTTTTTAAATTTTGTTTTGTATTAAATCAAACACTCTGCCCCATTTCAACTTTGTTACCTACCCCAAGACCCTCACCCCTACCCCACCCCTGATTTACAAAAAAAAATTGTATTGAATAAGATACATTTCAGCTTAAGTACTGGCTAGCTAGCCTTAGCCAGACATATTGTATATTCTGCCCTAATAGTCCCCCCCCCCCCCCCCCCCCCCCCCCCCCCCACCAGAACACCCCACCCATCCCCATCCCTGCCCATTTTTTTTTTTTTTTTAATTTTGTTTTGTATTTTGTATTTTGAAATACATGCACTTGGAGACTATAACAAAAATTACTTTCCTTAAAATGAGACAAACAAATACAAAAGTACACATTGGGATAGCTTTCTGTCAAAATTTGGACTTTCACAGCTTATTAATTCAACGACAAGAATAAATAAAAATAGTTCTACATTTATTGATCATATATATACAACGAGAACTGATCTTATAGTTGATACTATTGTTCCAAATTATGCTATCAGTGTTCACTATCCAGTAACTTAACTGACTTTGACCTACACAATAGATTTGGAAAAAAGACGAGTGTCCTCACCCGCTTTCAGTGCTCTTGTTTAATTTAGGCTCCATGTAAAATATATTAATTTAAAACAAATGTGCTGTAGAAACAGGTTATGCTATGCAGGAATTTTAAAAAGATTCAGAACAAGTGTTTATTTTTGGCTTACCAGTTAATCTTCCAGAAGCATACGGGCAACTGGAAACAGTTGATCCTTTTACTTTAAACATGATGGGGTTTTTTTCAGAGTGGATCCCAGTTTGGTCGTGTATTTGTTGCCATCTACCCATATGTTCACACAGCCTGGGAGGGGGCTGTACTTGGGTACCAGACGGCCTATATGTTCGGTAAATCAGACTGGCATTCACCATTTCTACGCCTCTCTGGTGTGACCTTGTGTAATGATCTTGAAGGTGAAATTGAACATCAAGTGTCAAATTTTTTACCATGGCAACAGTTAAGGTATGTTTACACTGATTGTTAAATTCTATATTTACATTTGTTGTTGTTAGAGGAATTATAGATCCAATTTTCCAGGATTATCTCCCTTGTCACAAAATGAAACCTTGGTTTAAATGGTCATTTAATATTCAAGCTGCAGCAGGAAGGGTGGTCATGGGTTTGAGTTTCTGATAAAAATCATCCCGCGGGGTTAATGTTTTTATGAAAACCTGGTTTTGCCATGAAAACAGTTATAAGAAGGGATTGACAATCGCAGTATGACTGAAATGTTGAAAGCGACGCTAAACACCATACAACAACAACTAAGGGACAGAATCATTTAAAATAGTCATGAAATGTTCTCTTTCTTGCATACCAGACACATTGAATAATATTAGTTTGATTCATCATCAGTTTTTAGTGCGATCACTGCAAGACGTCAAATCTTATCATTTATATCACATAATTTTTATTCGTCACTGAACAGCACAAGGAGGGCAGGAAAAGCATGTGAAAGAGATGTACGTTGTACTTTCCATAATGGGTAAAGTACTTGTACAACCATGTTTTGTATACAGGAAAATGTTTTTTAGTTCACTTGAGCACGAAGTCACCATTGTGATCGCCCTGTGTACATCTTCCGTCATCGTCAAATGATTCAAACGATTTCTACTCTGAAACTGCTTGACAAGTTTTCACCAAATTTAAGTTTGTTCAAATCATGACCCTTTATCGTTTGTTTCTTTCAATTTTCTCCGAATGTTGCAGGCATGGAGCTTTGATAATTTGCATATAGTATCACCTTATCAGTTCCTCTCAGGTTTGTTCGGAATAGGACCTTGGGTTAAATTTGGCCCTGCCCTGGGGTCTTAACCAGCTTAACATTGAAAATCGTCATTTCAAAATTGTGAAATTTCAAATTTGTATATATTTAGTATAAATGATCACTATGACTTAGGGTTTCCAGTTTGTTCCAATAAAAGGGCTAGAGTTCATTAGGGCTCAGTAAGATACTTTAATTTTACATATGAATACAATGTTCTATTGGAAAACAGGAAATTATGATTTTCTCATCCAGTTTTGTTATAATTCCAATCATATTGATGTCTGAAGTATTGTTAAGTCAGAACAGTTGAGACAGGGTCCTTCAAAGGGGATTTGATAAATTTAACTATATGATGGTCAAGCTAAATGGCTTAACAAATGATAGATTCATTAAACAATGGTATAACTGAATGATTTGATTTATTAACTATTATTTTGAATTTACTTCAGTTATCAAGATAAAATTAAACTTGTGGCGAAAAAATTGCTCAACATCTCCGCTGTGACCGTATCAACCGGACTGTCGATGGGCGTGTTCTTCATACAGTTTCTTGATTGGTGGTATGCAAATGACTCCAACTCCACATCACTGACATCACTTCCTGTTCCAGCTCCTCCTGAGGTTTGTATTACACTGTGTATACAAACTCATTGTACAAATCAAATAATGAAATTATGCCATGTTATTTTGTTTATACTTATTTATTTTAGCTCGATTGCGATGAAAGCTCAGAGCTTATATGAACCGCTTCCTGGGTAGAATCAGTACTGACTGTTGTTTTATGAGAGGCATTTGGTTGACCGGGTGGATCGAACCTGCAACCTCTGGCGTGAGCGGCCAACACTCTATCCATTAGACTACCACCCCGCTTCAATGATATTTGAGGGTTCTATGTCGTCTGGATGACAACTAAAGGTCACTTGTCATGCACTACTGATGTCCCCGAATTAATTTACACTAAGTTAAATCTGTCTTAAGCAGCCAGTCAAGGGCAGAAACAAAATGGCCTTTTAAGACAGGTTGTTGCTTAATACAGGTTAATATTCTTTGAAAACATAGCAATAGGAAAGAGTGAATGTGGCTGCTTAAGACAAGTCGCTGTTTGATGGCGATGACTGCTTGAACAGGTTTATTTTAAATCGATTCTAAAGAAAGATCGGAGCTTATACATGTATGAATTCCTCTCAAGTCTGTTTCCTGTGCAGAGCCAGTACTGGGTGTTGTTTTTGAGATGTCATCAGGTGGCAACCCCTAATGTGATTGGTCACTTTATCCACTGGAATTTTGAGTGGCAACTTAAGTATTTCTTTAATAACTCTTTAAACCTGTGTCTGAATTTAATAACTTTGGTACAAAAGTAAAACTGTGAAAATCAATGACAATTTCCAATTATCAATTTCTAAGTTTTTTCTTCAGAAATGAGCATACAATGAGAAAATGATAAAAAAATATAACTTTATACATAAAATTTCTTCATTTCTTTAAATGTTAAAAAGAAAAGTTAACCACCCAAAGTAACAGTTAAGCCATTTTCGTACCAAATTCACAAAATATAATTATGTTGGTTGGTTTAGGAAGATTTGTTACCTGAAATTTAGACAAGCACCTCCGGTCGCATTTCTCTGTTAATATATGTAGATGTGTATACACACAGATGTGTTTATATGTAGATGTGTATATATATATGTAGATGTGTATACACACAGATGTGTTTATATGTAGATGTGTTTATATGTAGATGTGTATACACACAGATGTGTTTATATGTAGATGTGTATATATGTAGAGGTTGACACTAGTTCTATTTGATTGGTAGATGCCTTGATATTGTATCTATGGTTTGCATTGTAGCTAGGCGCTCTCATCATAGTCTGGTCTGTACATTTATGTCTGATTGTTCACAAATAATTATCTACATATATATATAACAGTGTGTGAATATGCATCTGAAAATATCCCAAAAATCAAAAATTCCGTTGTGATTTCAATTGTCTCCCCTTCATGTAGAGGTGTGTATATTATATGGCATCCAGCTGAGGAGGAAGACCTCAAAAAGAATCTGAGTAGATCCATCACACTCCACCAAGTAACTGGCAAACTTTCTCACATCACCTTCTCAACATGCAGACGGAATTGATCTTGAGACATGATCATGGACCACTGGGTGATGGAGAACCCAGTAGCCTTAAATAAATATATATGGTTAACCTGCATGGCAACCAGTGGTGACATATAATAATAGACTCTTTCTCTGGTTTTGGACTTTTCTATTTTCTTTTGGAAGGGGTGATAAACAGAGTTTACTGACAAAGAGCCAAACATTGTGATTCCATTCTAATGTTTATTTAGTATGTTTGATACCAATAAAAAAGAATTATATTAACTATTGAAATATTGATATAAAAAATGTGATTAAATGATATTTGAAAAAAGTCCTAATTTTACACTTGTCGTGTTTTGAGATGCCAGCAGGTTGATCTGGAAATCAAGTCTGTTACCTTTAGCGTGAGCGGCCAACACTCCTTCCATTGCAGTATTGTTATAGCAAGCGGTACATTATCACAAACAACGTTCTGAGAGTGTTTTTTCGGTTATGTCAGATACTTTAAGAATTTCGCAAGTAGCAAATACCACAGTTCATGTAGTACCATGTTGCCCATACTACAGTACTAGTGTGATACATGTAGTACCATGTTGCCCATACCACAGTACTAGTGTGATACATTAGTACCATGTTGCCAGTACTACAGTACTAGTGTGATAAATGTAGTACCATGTTGCCAGTACTACAGTACTAGTGTGATACATGTAGTACCATGTTGCCAGTACTACAGTACTAGTGTGATACATGTAGTACCATGTTGCCAGTACTACAGTACTAGTGTGATACATGTAGTACCATGTTGCCAGTACTACAGTACTAGTGTGATAAATGTAGTACCATGTTGCCAGTACTGCAGTACTAGTGTGATACATGTAGTACCATGTTGCCAGTACTACAGTACTAGTGTGATACATGTAGTACCATGTTGCCAGTACAAGTGTGATACATGTAGTACCATGTTGCCAGTACTACAGTACTAGTGTGGTACATGTAGTACCATGTTGCCAGTACTACAGTACTAGTGTGATACATGTTGTACCGTGTTGCCAGTACTACAGTACTAGTGTGATCATATGTTATTAACTTTTTATTAAACAGAGAGATGATACAAGGGAGGCCACTCTGTACAATGTGTGTCCTATCTGTAACCGAGGTAGATCAAATGACACTGTCCTATCAGTATCAGGGTAGGTGATGCCATTAATTAATGATGTTTAACCCTTTGCTCCATAAGCATTTTCTTGGACTCTTCCAAATTGAAAGCATTAATTCACCACATATCAGCAATGGGTGAATTATGTTTATATTAACTGACAGAGTGGAAAACAGTGCAGGAAGTGTTCAGATTGCTCGTTACAACCAATCTGAACTCTTCCTTCACTGTTTTCAAAGGCCTTCTGTGATTGGTGTGGGAAAATGCATATCTATGGGGTAAAGGGTTAATTATGATTATATTACTGTTAAAGACATTTTATTAGCGAGAACTTTATTTTCGCTATTATTCGCGAACTTCATCCCACGCAAATTCAAAGTTTTCGCTAAAGTTGCAGTCATGTTCATTGTCCAAATGTTTGATATAACTGAAATCATGTCAATCCAACGAAGACATACTTTCATATGATTATAAATTATTTATAAATTATAAAGACTGTATATGATAATTTCACCAGAAGTTACATGTTACAAAGTTTACAAACCATTTGTAGTATTTTTGTGCATTTAGTTCCAAATGTAAAAAAAGTGTATTTTATATAACTCGACTGACACAAATATTCAAATTCTATTCAATGCACTATTTATACATTTGTTTTAATTGGAATAAATGTAGGTATGGTAATATTTGCATTGTCTAAAACAATCTTTTGTAATTATGAATATATCCGGATTAAAGATACCACACAATATAATACAATGAAACACAACACAACATATTACAATGCAACACAACACAACAGATTACAATGCAACACACCACAACCTTTTACAATACAACAAAACAGATTACAATGCACGCAACACAATAGATAACAATGCAACACAACATATTACAATGCAACTCAACACAACAGATTACAATGCAATACACATATTACAATGCAACGCAGCATATTACAATGCACACAACACAACAAATTACAGTGCAACATAATGAAACATATTACAATGCAACACAGCATATTACAATGCAACACAACATATAACAATGCAACACAATATATTACAATGCAACACAGCATATTACAATGCACACAAAATATTACAATGCACACAACACAACATATTACAATTCAACACTGCATATAACAATGCAACGCAACATATTACAATGAAACACAACACAGCTTATTACTATGAACACAACACGAGATTACAATGCAACACAACACAACAGATTACAATGCAACACAGCATATTACAATGCAATGCAACACAACATTTTACAATGAAACAACCTATTACAATGCAACACAACACAATATATTACAATGCAACACAACAAATTACAATGCAACACAACATATCACAATGCAACACAACACAACAGATTACAATGTTACCCAACATATCACAATATAACAATGCAATACAACACAACATATAATGACAGATTACAATGCAACACAACATATTACAATGCAACACAACATATTATAATACAATGCAGCGTATTACAATGCACACAACATATTACAATGCACACAATACAACATATTACAATGCAATCCAACAGATCACAATGCAACACAACACAACATATTACAATGCAACACAGAACAACATATTACAATGCAACACAACACAACATTTTACAGTTGAACATATCATATCACAATGCAACACAACACAACATATTACAATGCAACACAACAGAATACAATGCAACACAGCATATTACAATGCACACATCACAACAGATCACAATGCAACACAGCATATTACAATGCAACACAACACAACATAATACAATGGAACACATCATATCACAATGCAACACAACACAACATATTACAATGCAACACAACAGAATACAATGCAACACAACATATTACAATGTTCACAACACAACAGATTACAATGCAACACAACATATTACAATGCAACACACCATATTACAATGCAACACACCAGTACACCACACAGTGTATGCTAACTCGTGCCTATAAATAATGTATTTATCTCTACAGATATGTGTTCTGCTACCCTTGTATTTACGACCATGTGAAGGAGTACAACATGTGTCCGGTGACCAGATATCCTGCCAGAACAGAACATTTGATAAAGTTATATATCTCAGATTCCTAGCATCTCCCTTACACTCCTAGAGAGTCTGCTGAATAACAACTATTTAGTTTATGCTAGTTTATTTTAGCTTGAATGCGAAGAAAGCTCAAAGCTTATATGAACTGCTCTCAAGTCCCCTTCTAGGGTGAGGATCGAACCTGCAACATCTGGTGTGAGCAGCCAACACTCTATTCACAACACTATCACCTGAATGGTCTAAGGCACTGTCTTAAGATCATTTACATCACATTGCTAAGGTCCTAGGTTCAAGTCTCACTCGCTCCAAAAACTTTATGTGAAAGGGTTTGCCAGTTACATGCGTAAGGACAGTTGTTCTACTCAGATCCATTCTGAGGTCTCCCTCTGCCAATAAAAAACAGGATATGCAATGTATGGCATGAAATGTGTTGAAAAAGACATTAAATCTTATTAAAACGGTGTTTTCTTTATTCAGCACTACTGTTAAAATAGCCTAACTGCAAAATGTTATATTAAAACTACTATCCAAGACTCCTTGTATTGTTATGAGTTTTAACTCCACTATTTAATGAATGCAAGTTATTGTACCTTGGCATAAGTGTGCTTTGCTTACAGTTGTGATGAAACTTGGCGTAAGTGTGCATTGCTTACAGTTATATCGATGGAACTTGACATACGTGTGCATTGCTTACAGTTATGATGAAACTTGATATAAGTGTGCATTGCTTACAGTTATGATGAAACTTGGCATAAGTATGAATTGCTTACAGTTATGATGAAACTTGACATAAGTGTGCTTTGCTTACAGTTATGATGAAACTTGGCATAAGTGTGCATTGCTTACAATTATGATGACACTTGATATAAGTGTGCATTGCTTACAGTTATGATGAAACTTGGCATAAGTGGGCATTGCTTACAATAACATTGATGAAACTTGGCATAAGTGTGCATTGCTTACAATTATGATGAAACTTGATATAAGTGTGCATTGCTTACAATAACATTGATGAAACTTGGCATAAGTGTGCATTGCTTACAATTATGATGGAACTTGATTTAAGTGTGCGTTGCTTACAATTATGATGAAACTTGGCATCAGTGTGCATTGTTTACAATTATGATAAAACTTGGCATAAATGTACATTGCTTACAGTTATGATTAAACTTGGCATAAGTGTGCATTGCTTACAGTTATGATAAAATTTGACATAAGTGTGCATTGCTTACAATTATATTGATGAAACTTGGCATAAGTGTGCATTGCTTACAATTATGATGACACTTGACATAAGTGGGCATTGCTTACAATAACATTGATGAAACTTGGCATTAGTGTGCATTGCTTACAATTATGATGACACTTGACATAAGTGGGCATTGCTTACAATAACATTGATGAAACTTGGCATAAGTGTGCATTGCTTACAATTATGATGAAACTTGATATAAGTGTGCATTGCTTACAATAACGTTGATGAAACTTGGCATAAGTGTGCATTGCTTACAATTATGATGGAACTTGATTTAAGTGCGTTGCTTACAATTATGATGAAACTTGGCATCAGTGTGCATTGTTTACAATTATGATAAAACTTGGCATAAGTGTACATTGCTTACAGTTATGATTAAACTTGGCATAAGTGTGCGTTGCTTACAGTTATGATAAAATTTGACATAAGTGTGCATTGCTTACAATTATATTGATGAAACGTGGCATAAGTGTGCATTGCTTACAATGATGATGGAACTTGGCATAAGTGTGCATTGCTTACAGTTATGATGAAACTTGATATAAGTGTTCATTGCTTACAGTTATATTAATGAAACTTGACATAAGTGTGCATTGCTTACAATTATGATAAAACTTGGCATAAATGTACATTGCTTACAGTTATGATGAAACTTGGCATGAGTGTGCATTGCTTACAGTTGTGATCAAACTTGGCATAAGTGTGCTTTGCTTACAGTTATATTGATGAAACTTGGTATAAGTGTGCATTGCTTACAGTTATGATGAAACTTGACATAAGTGTCGTTGCTTACAATTATATTGATGAAACTTGACATAAGTGTGCATTGCTAAAGTTATGATAAAATTTGGCATAAGTGTGCTTTGCTTACAATTTTATTGATGAATTTTGCATAAGTGTTCATTGCATACAGTTATGATTGAACTTGGCATACGTGTGCATTGCTTACAGTTACGATGAAACTTGACATAAGTGTTCGTTGCTTACACTTATACTGATGAAACTTGGCATAAGTGTGCTTTACTTACATTGATGATGAAACTTTGCATAAGTGTGCATTGCTTACAGTATCGATGAAACTTGACATAAGTGCGCGTTGCTTACAATAAAATTGATGAATTTGGCATAAGTGTGCATTGCTTACAGTTATGATGAAACTTGGCATAAGTGTGCATTGCTTACATTTATGATGAAACATGGCATAAGAGTGCATTGCAAGTTATTGTACCTTGACATAAGTGTTCGTTGCTTACACTTATATTGATGAAACTTGGCATAAGTGAGCATTGCTAACAGTTATGATGAAACTTGGCATAAGTGTGCATTGCTTACATTTATGATGAAACTTGGTATTAGAGTGCATTACTTACAGTTATATTGATGAAACTTGGCATAAGTGTGCATTGCTTACAATATTATCAAACTTGGCATAAGTGTGCACTGCTTACAGTTATGATGAAACTTGGCATAATTGTGCTTTGCTTACAATTATATTGATGAACTTTGCCATGAGTGTGAATTGCTGACAGTTATGATAAAACTTGGTATAAGTGTGAATTGCTAGCTTTTGTGATCAAACTTGGCATAAGTTTGCATTTCTTACAGTTATGATGAAACTTGACATAAGTGTGTGTTGCTTACAATTTTATTGATGAAACTTGGCATAAGTGTGCATTGCTTACAATTATGATGGAACTTGGCATAAGTGTGCATTGCTTACAGTTATGATGAAACTTGGCATAAGTGTGCATTGCTTACAGTTATATTGATAAATATTGGCATTAGTTTGCATTGCTTACAGTTATATTGATGAAACTTTGCGTAAGTGTGCATTGCTTACAGTTATGATCAAACTTGGCATAAGTGTGCATTGCTTACAATTATGATGGAACTTGGCATAAGTGTGCATTGCTTACAGTTGTGATGAAACTTGATAAAATTGTGTTCATTGCTTACAATTATATTGATGAAACTTGACAAAAGTGTACTTTGCTTACAGTTGACATAAGTGTGCATTGCTTACAGTTATGATCAAACTTGGCATAAGTTTGCATTGCTTACAGTTGTGATGAAACTTGGCATAAGTGTGCATTCACACCCTTTTTTGGTGAATAATGTTCATTGAGATGTGTTCACACCTTTTATGGCTCAGTAAAGTTCACTAAGATGTTTTTTGGTGAGTAAAGTTCACTGAGATGTGTTCACACACCTATGTGAGATATGTTTACATCTTTTTGGAGAGATGTGTTCACAACATCAGTTTGGTAATATTTATAAAATGTATTTATTTGATTTTATTTTAATACCAACAAATTTCAAAATTTATGAAAAATATAATTTATATAAAAAGAATAAAGATTTTTTTATTTAATCTTTTTTATATGAAATAAATAATAATAAATATATAATACTGATTTAAATGAATTTTAAATGAAATGAATAATTTTTGATAGTTAAAACATAAAGAAAATATGTCAAGTAATAAACAATATATAATTAGCAATATTTTGAATTAATTTTTTTTAACAAATTTTAATTTTTGACAAATTGAATAAATGATTTTTTTTTTTATATTTCAAAATATAACAAAGCAAAAGCTAATTTGAATCAAATGATAATACATTATATAATAATTTCAATACAATAAATAGTTCAAAATATTATATCCTATTAACAGGTACATTGCTTTTAATATATATTAAATAGACTATATTAAAGTAATTGTAAGTTAACTACATTTTGTACATAATATTACTTTGCACAAAACTTTATACATGTTTCACATAAAACTTTTGGCTAAGATTAACTCCATATAGGAGAGAAGTGTATAAAGTCAAGGTCAAATATCATATAAAAGGCTACGTTATCAAATATTTTTACTATTTTCAAAATGAAGAGTGTGTACAGATGTGACTATGTGTTATAAAACATTCAAGTTGGTTTCTATTATTTAAATCAAATGAACAACGATGATGAAAAGTCGAAACTACAATAGCGAAAAGTCGAAACTACGATGGTGAAAAGTCGAAACAAAAGATGATGAAAAGTCGAAACTACGATGGTGAAAAGTCGAAACAATGATGGTGAAAAGTCTAAACTATGATGATGAAAAGTCAAAACTATGATGGTAAAACGCGAAACAATGATGATGTCATGGTGCCAAACAAGTGGTTGCAAGAATAGGACCTTAGTGGCTCAAGTATGCCATGGTGCTAAACAAGTGGTTGAAAGAATAGGACCCTAGTGGCTCAAGCATGCCATGGTGCCAAACAAGTGGTTGCACGAATAGGAGCTTAGTGACTCAGACATGTCATGGTGCCAAACAAGTGGTTGCAAGACGGACCTTAGTGGCTCAGACATGTCATGGTGACAAACAAGTGGTTGCAAGAACAGGACCTTAGTGGCTCAGACATGTCATGGTGCCAAACAAGTGGTTGCAAGACGGACCTTAGTGGCTCAAGCATGTCATGGTGCCAAACAAGTGGTTGCACGAATAGGAGCTTAGTGGGTCAAGCATGCCATGGTGCCAAACAAGTGTTGCACGAATAGGAGCTTAGTGACTCAGACATGTCATGGTGCCAAACAAGTGGTTGCAAGACGGACCTTAGTGACTCAAGCATGCCATGGTACCAAACAAGTGGTTGCAAGACGGACCTTAGTGGCTCAGACATGCCATGGTGCCAAACAAGTGGTTGCAAGACGGACCTTAGTGACTCAAGCATGCCATGGTGCCAAACAAGTGGTTGCACGAATAGGAGCTTAGTGGCTCAAGCATGCCATGGTGCTAAACAAGTGGTTGAAAGAATAGGAGCTTAGTGGCTCAAGCATGCCATGGTGCCAAACAAGTGGTTGCATGAATAGGAGCTTAGTGACTCAGACATGTCATGGTGCCAAACAAGTGGTTGCAAGACGGACCTTAGTGACTCAAGCATGCCATGGTGCCAACCAAGTGGTTGCAAGACGGACCTTAGTGGCTGAGACATGCCATGGTGCCAAACAAGTGGTTGCAAGACGGACTTTAGTGACTCAAGCATGCCATGGTGCCAAACAAGTGGTTGCACGAATAGGAGCTTAGTGACTCAGACATGTTATGGTGCCAAACAAGTGGTTGAAAGACGGACCTTAGTGGCTCAGACATGCCATGGTGCCAAACAATTGGTTGCAAGACGGACCTTAGTGGCTCAAGCATGCCATGGTGCCAAACAAGTGGTTGCACGAATAAGAGCTTAGTGACTCAGACATGTCATGGTGCCAAACAAGTGGTTGCAAGAACAGGACCTTAGTGGCTCAGACATGCCATGGTGCCAAACAAGTGGTTGCAAGACGGACCTTAGTGGCTCAAGCATGCCATGGTGCCAAACAAGTGGTTGCACGAATAGGAGCTTAGTGACTCAGACATGTCATGGTGCCAAACAAGTGGTTGCAAGACGGACCTTAGTGGCTCAAGCATGCCATGGTGCCAAACAAGTGGTTGCACGAATAGGAGCTTAGTGACTCAGACATGTCATGGTGCCAAACAAGTGGTTGCAAGACGGACCTTAGTGACTCAAGCATGCCATGGTGCCAAACAAGTGGTTGCAAGACGGACCTTAGTGGCTCAGACATGCCATGGTGCCAAACAAGTGGTTGCAAGACGGACTTTAGTGACTCAAGCATGCCATGGTGCCAAACAAGTGGTTGCACGAATAGGAGCTTAGTGACTCAGACATGTCATGGTGCCAAACAAGTGGTTGCAAGACGGACCTTAGTGGCTCAGACATGCCATGGTGCCAAACAAGTGGTTGCAAGACGGACCTTAGTGGCTCAAGCATGCCATGGTGCCAAACAAGTGGTTGCACGAACAGGAGCTTAGTGACTCAGACATGTCATGGTGCCAAACAAGTGGTTGCAAGAACAGGACCTTAGTGGCTCAGACATGTCATGGTGCCAAACAAGTGGTTGCAAGACGGACCTTAGTGGCTCAAGCATGCCATGGTGCCAAACAAGTGGTTGCAAGACGGACCTTAGTGGCTCAAGCATGCCATGGTGCCAAACAAGTGGTTGCACGAATAGGAGCTTAGTGGCTCAAGCATGCCATGGTGCCAAGCAAGTGGTTGCAAGACGGACCTTAGTGGCTCAAGCATGTCATGGTGCCAAACAAGTGGTTGCACGAATAGGAGCTTAGTGGCTCAAGCATGCCATGGTGCCAAACAAGTGGTTGCAAGACGGACCTTAGTGGCTCAAGCATGTCATGGTGCCAAACAAGTGGCTGCACGAATAGGAGCTTAGTGGCTCAAGCATGCCATGGTGCCAAACAAGTGGTTGCACGAATAGGAGCTTAGTGACTCAGACATGTCATGGTGCCAAACAAGTGGTTGCAAGACGGACCTTAGTGACTCAAGCATGCCATGGTACCAAACAAGTGGTTGCAAGACGGACCTTAGTGGCTCAGACATGCCATGGTGCCAAACAAGTGGTTGCAAGACGGACCTTAGTGACTCAAGCATGCCATGGTGCCAAACAAATGGTTGCACGAATAGGAGCTTAGTGGCTCAAGCATGCCATGGTGCTAAACAAGTGGTTGAAAGAATAGGAGCTTAGTGGCTCAAGCATGCCATGGTGCCAAACAAGTGGTTGCACGAATAGGAACTTAGTGACTCAGACATGTCATGGTGCCAAACAAGTGGTTGCAAGACGGACCTTAGTGACTCAAGCATGCCATGGTGCCAAACAAGTGGTTGCAAGACGGACCTTAGTGGCTCAGACATGCCATGGTGCCAAACAAGTGGTTGCAAGACGGACTTTAGTGACTCAAGCATGCCATGGTGCCAAACAAGTGGTTGCACGAATAGGAGCTTAGTGACTCAGACATGTCATGGTGCCAAACAAGTGGTTGCAATACGGACCTTAGTGGCTCAGACATGCCATGGTGCCAAACAAGTGGTTGCAAGACGGACCTTAGTGGCTCAAGCATGCCATGGTGCCAAACAAGTGGTTGCACGAATAGGAGCTTAGTGACTCAGACATGTCATGGTGCCAAACAAGTGGTTGCAAGAACAGGACCTTAGTGGCTCAGACATGCCATGGTGCCAAACAAGTGGTTGCAAGACGGACCTTAGTGGCTCAAGCATGCCATGGTGCCAAACAAGTGGTTGCAAGATGTACCTTAGTGGCTCTAGCATGCCATGGTGCCAAACAAGTGGTTGCACGAATAGGAGCTTAGTGGCTCAAGCATGCCATGGTGCCAAACAAGTGGTTGCAAGACGGACCTTAGTGGCTCAAGCATGCCATGGTGCCAAACAAGTGGTTGCAAGACGGACCTTAGTGGCTCAAGCATGCCATGGTGCCAAACAAGTGGTTGCACGAATAGGAGCTTAGTGACTCAGACATGTCATGGTGCCAAACAAGTGGTTGCAAGAACAGGACCTTAGTGGCTCAGACATGCCATGGTGCCAAACAAGTGGTTGCAAGACGGACTTTAGTGACTCAAGCATGCCATGGTGCCAAACAAGTGGTTGCAAGACGGACTTTAGTGACTCAAGCATGCCATGGTGCCAAACAAGTGGTTGCAAGACGGTCCTTAGTGGCTCAAGCATGTCACAAGAGCCGACACATTGAATATTGGATATAATTTGCTGAACTTTGCAGTTTTGCAGGTTGGCCCAGGTTGGTTAACATTGATTCTGTATATTTATTTGTGGATTTTTTTAATCTGTGTATTACTATTGCGAATGTAATAAAAAAAATAGTGAATATAAAACAAACCACCGTCTTTTTCTGTGTTTTGACTTGCTATCGGTTTTTGAAAGTCTGCCATGTTTACGGCTTAAAAACGAATACAATCATATAACGTTCACCCCCGTTCACAGAAGTAGAGTCTAGTAGAGCTATGTAAAATGTTATAAAAAATTTTATATATTCGTCTGACGAGAGTTCTGTTTAGGTCTTAATTATCTGTGTAGTAAAACATGACTGTTTTCTTTTTACGACAAAACCATGTATGACCCCTACTAGTATTTCCCATCAGTATTTTATGTTCCGGGTGTCATATTGCATGAATATGTAAAACGTTTTTCTTTTAAATCGGTTCTGATATGAATTGTGAATTCCAGGACTCCAAATTTGTGTGATTTTATATAGAACAAAAAAAAAGAGTTTTACATATTGAGACAATCTTCTACCTGCGGTTTAAAGCGCAGTAGGATTCCAGAAGTTGAAGTTGAAGACTGTTTACTGACACTTTGCATGTTGCGGTGACGCCATTTCTCAGTTGTACAATAAGTAAAAATGAATCAAAATGGCGGACATCTTTATCAGGGGACCAATCTACGCAGGGCACAAACTTGTTTGCAATGACCTTGTTTGTACAGTGAAATAATCGTTTCGTTTTGAGATAACAAGTGCATGTAGCTACATTTAGTCGTTGTATTTCGTACATAGTAAACATATATAGATAAACGGTGACTGCATTTGAAGGAAATACACCTCCGGAAGTTGTTTAAGGTAAGTTTGTCATTTTATATTTCTATGAGTTACAGAACCAACTAGAGTAACTGAAACTACATCAACTCTGGTAGATTCAATACTTAATATATATGAATACATATAATTCTCTAAATTCTGGAATTTTAGATGTTCTGGATACAATAAGTGACTACAAAGCTTCTTATAAAAGATGTGATTATATCATTTTGATTGACATGATACATAACTTTGAATACTTCAGAAATTATAAAAACAATTGCCGAAATTCCACAAAGGTTATACTTCGGGCCTTTCATTCATGTTAACTTAAATTAATGACAAAGCTGAGAACTTGTTAAATAGTACACGATTTAGTCTGTAGAACGAACCCAGCTCTCCCGATTGGGTCCGTTCAACAGCAATTATTACGAGCACGCTGATTTGTCAGTTGCTTCAGGAAAAGTATGAATGACGTCATAATTTAGTAAGCGAATTGTTGGACAGGCATAGAATTCCCTGCTTATTCCATTGGTA
Organism: Panopea generosa; assembly: GCA_029582155.1. Classification (NCBI taxonomy): domain Eukaryota; kingdom Metazoa; phylum Mollusca; class Bivalvia; order Adapedonta; family Hiatellidae; genus Panopea; species Panopea generosa. Next base: position 23,207,048 of record CM055899.1, on the reverse strand, counting down.
GTTAATAGACCTGATTCGGGAGATGTGTATGTAGTACACGATTTTCGCAGATGCTACATTCCTTTCTTTAAGAGCTTCGAAGACAACAGATTTAGAAGGTATCTGATCGTTATGTCAGAGTGGGCAAAACAATGGTTAGTTAATTATAATCCTAAAAACAAATGAAACTCTTAATTTTTACTCTAAATAGAAGTATATCAAGTCCGAATTTAATGTTTGAAAATATTTAAATTAATATTGTAGAGCATTATAAACATTTAGGTGTAACCTTAAGTTAGTTTATTGTTAAAAGCGTTAGCGTTAACTAAGATACTAACTTTCTAATTCGGATTCCTAGAAAAAACATCGACTAACGCACATGGTCATATACTTTTAAAGACTTTCAAGAAAAAATAAGGTCCCCCACAGACTTTCTATCTTCCCCCGGGAAGTTTGTAATTGAAAGAATAAAGAAAATAGAGAACCTAAGTCTTAGACCATACAGTTTATACTAATTTTATATTAAGCTCGATTGCGATGAAAGTTCAGAGCTAATATGAACCACTCTTAAGTCTACTTCCAGAACCAGTACAAAGTGTTGTTTATGGGAGGCATTGGGTCGAGCTGGGGATCGAACCCGCAACCTCTGGCGTTAGCGGCCAACACTCTATCCATTACACTACCGCCCCCTCTTAAAACATTCAGTTGTGATGGATGATAGCATCAACATATATATATATATATATATATATAAAGGCATTAGACATGATGCGAAAACCCTGAGTTCTGAATCGGAAAGCACTAAACTAAATTTATATGTAATTTCTTTGCGACCAGTTTTTGAATACGCAGCAGTTGTCGTTGATAATTGTTCTCAATATGAAAATGATAAACTAGAGGACATGCAACACGAATTAGCAGCTGGAGCAGCTACCGGTGTCACATGTTCAGTTCCTATAAGTAAATTTAATCCTGAAATCGGATGGTTATATCTTTCAAAAAGAATAGAAAAATTATATTACTGCATATAAACATAAAACATGGATACTGTCCGATTGTTTTATGTTGTTTTTCCAGAAATAGAAAGAGTAAATACATCTTACAATCTATGAAATTCTTCCGATTGTGTTGTTTTTAACACAAAAAATCAACTATTTTCAAATTCGTTTAGACCGTCTTGTATATCATTCGTAACTCGTAGACTGTATACGTTTCTAAAACTCATATAACAAACATGTATTTTAAAAACAAATATTACCGTCGTATTAGCTAACTGATAGTCGAATGTTATGATTAACTTATTTCCTACTCTTTATTATTTTCTCTTTTTCATATATCTCTTCATTTCCATTGATTTTATGGTATATGTTTATTTCATACTGGATGTTATAGTCTAATTGCCATCTTGATTCAAATGTTATTCGTATATTGAAGGGGATGGTCGTAACTTATGTTGTGAGAACCTGTTACCGTTTGCTTGTTATTTAAAAGTAATAAATATTTTAAACCATAATATAAAGCTACTTTAAGCGAGGTAGATTTAATTAAACAACCGTTATTTCTAATTATATATATTTTACCAAGCAATATATATTTCGTCGTCTTTGTTCCGACTTAAGATGTAAACTTCTCTGTAATTTCTTTTTACAGATACGTATTACAATGTGGTTCAACAATTAAACAACCGGTTGAAAAACAAATGGCTTCCAAATACACTAAAGAGAGTGGGAAGATGTTTCCTGTCGGAGTTGTTGCCCTGGAAGAAACAGGTACAACTGATGTACAACTTCTCGACTGTATCATAGAAACATCACTTCTGACACTTGGCGCCGTGCCAAATATCCGGAACCTGAACTTTGAAGCTACTAAGGCTAAGTTCAGAAAGATTTTCCCATGGGAAAAAGAATTTGAAATAAAAAGGGCAGGAAGCACAATGGATCTTTTGTACATTACAAAATTTTGTATTAGCCCAAACGATGACAACAAGGACTCTAGAGGTATTGATTTCAACACAGATATTGATGTATTATTTATACCAACTTCCACGCATGTAGCTAACGCTGAATCTGATGACCAAAATGTTGTAGCAATCATCGAACCAACTGATTACGCTAGTTTCGTGAGGCTGAAATACAACGAAAGGTGTCAGTTCAAAGTTCCTGTCTCGATTTTAACATTAGAAGAAAAATCAAATGAGAGGTTCATTTCAAGTCAAAAGTTTCTCAAAATCATGGAAGGATACATGAATGTTAAGCAAAAGGCTTCTGAGATAACGGGTCCCTCTCTCCAGATTCTGCCACGTGCGATGCACGTACCACGTTCTTTCTTGACCTCGGCGGATATAGTGTTCGCCTTCAGAAACCCTGAATGGCCGATACTATCATCAGAATGGCTTACCAGGGAAAGACCGAACGACTGGCCCCCAGTTGAAATTATTCATGAAATACAGCATTTGGGGAGTCATGTTGTAGCTAAAGGGAACGCATTGGATCCGGATGCTGATGTCGTATGGCGGCTGTCATTTAATTTGGCTGAGCGAAGAATAGCAGAACTTATGACGGCTAAACAAAGGAAATGCTTTTTGATAGCCAAGACTTTGATCAAGGAAACAAAATTAGAAGCAATATCATCTTACCACACGAAGACTGTTCTGTGGTGGATACTGGAGAAGGACGACAAGAGCATTTGGTCAAGGGAGGAAGTTGGACAATGTTTTCTAACTTACTTAGATCAGCTGATCAAAGCGTTAAAGATACATACAATCAAAAACTATTTCATGCCCGAAAATAACATGATTAAGCACGTCAGCGCAGATGCTGTAAACAAGCTTACGGCGAGACTTGAAGAAATCCATAGAAAGCCCTTGAGTTCCATTTTGAATAGCCCGGCTTTAACGGAAAATTCAAAGGAAATATTTAGTATTTGTCCTGTGGAAGAATATCATTTCAGTCACTTGAGCGATGCTATGTTTCTATTCGCAGGAGACAAGAATGCTAAAGATCAGCTTCTCCGGATTTTCAAGTTTCATTTTTTAAATTTGGGCACTTGTTTTGTCGTGGATCCGAATCAGAGGGAAAAGGGTATAACACTTTTGAAAAAAGTTGCCGAGTTACTAGATCCACAAGCAGACGCAGCTGAGTTTGTAAAACGTGAGCTATTTGACGCAGTGAAATCAACACTACAACAACAAAACCAGGAAGTGGGGCTAAGTTTCTTTGCCGCATTGCTGACCGTTATTTCAAATGAAGAAGCTGCACAAATGCTTACGGAAGAGGGCAATACCAACAATGTTCTCGCTTCGTTGTTCCATAACACGGGTTGTGTGTTCTTTAAATGGTCAAGAAATGGATTCTGGAAAGAGCAGAGGGAAGAGGACCTCAAATCATGCGAGAAATGTTTTAAAACGTCCGTTTCCCTCAACCCAGATGGTCTTGAAAACCATGCAGAATATGCCCACTTCCTTCTCGTCGAAAAACGGTTCATGGACGCTCTACTTTTTGCCCAGAACGCCATTGAGAACACTCAAGCATCCGAGAAGTTTGCTTGCCTGAGTTACTCGATGGAAGACAGAGATGTCATTGATAAAAATATTGGTCGCCATGTGCAATACGAAAACGGAATTATTGTTCCCGCCATCATCATTGCGTTCCACATAGTGATACAATCTAAGAAACATTTAAATGAAGTTAGCAATGTCGATCAAATACTAGAAAGATATCTGCAAGCTTGTCTAGACAAACGCCACAATAAGCAATACGAAGCTTTGTCAGTCTATGGATATTCATGCATGTCACTGGGCCTGTACAAGAAGGCGAAAGAAGCGTTTATGGAAGCGAGTGAAATCAGGCATTCTCGCCTGCAGGATGAAAACATAGATATCTGTAACTCTAGTATCGTTTCAAGTCTAAAACAAATGACATGAAAGTGTATGACAAATCCTCGCTGTAATGAAGAAGAAATAAAGAATACGAAGAGAAGGAGGAGAATAATAAGTAGAAGAATAAAATGAACAGAAGAAGAAATAGAAGATGATGATGAAGTAGAACAATAAAATGAACAGAAGAGGAAGAGGCAGAATTTTGAGGGTGCGCTTGCGCATAAACAATACACGCAATATGATTGGTTAGTTTTAAATGAGTACATGTACGTGTGCAATGTATAATGATATGATTAAGCATAAAACTGCTTATCAATGTTATTTATAATTGATTTTCTTATTACAAAAGCTTCAAAAATGATTTTTTTTAATATGTTAATGGGTTTTGTATTCATATGTTAATGGATTTTGTTTTGATATTTAATTGAAGTAGTTATACAAATTTACATCAGTTCAGGCTTTCAGTATAACAGCTACGAATATATTGTATGAAGATACGATGAAACAATTTTTTTATATAAGGCTGCATTAAACCAAAAATGCTTGAGCTTTTTTAAACCTTGTTTTGGTGTAAACCCACCATTGATTTTTGTTCTTTATTCTATAGTAAATAATAAAAGTTTGAAGGCTTGTCATTCATAGAGAATCCCAAATGAAAGAAGTTAAACCTACATTTTACTGTTTGTCAACCTCTGCACTATCAAAATATGATGAGAAAAGTAGGGGTCATGTGTCATATAAGAGTTTTTTTCTACTCAGTGTGTACACTGGTGACAAAGTGAAAGTAGACTTCCGAAATCATGTATTCATACCCCAATTTCCAAGCATCAATTTTTTTTTCTAAATTCACAATTCAAACATGACAATGCTATCAAAATGTTTAAAATACATCAATTATTCCATTCAAATCAAAAAATGAGCATTAAAATAAGGAAAATGCATTTTTAAAAAAGAAGAGATGAGGATTATTTATAACCGCCATATAACCCAACGGAAGCACTTCCTTTTTGCAATGGTGGTACTATGCCTTTTGACATAAATTCAATGACTGTTTACAGAGTACATAAGACGTAAGATTGTATTACCGATGAGAACGTAATATATAGTTCCCAATATACAGCCGACAGTTAACATTACGGCTCCTGTTTCACCAACATGTACTTAAATACTTAAAACTTAAATATGAGAAAAGCAGCTAAGTGGTCATGATTTTAGACTGGTTCCAGTAAAACTGCATATATTGTTTAATATGTATGCCCGTTGGTATGGTTATATAATATTATATGATAGATAAATACCCAGTCAAAACTTAGTTAAGTTTTTAAGAATTTAAGTGAAACGTTGGTGAATCACGCATGTTTTCCTAATCCGCTGTCAAAAGGGTTGCGAGACGCGTGAATGGTCAGAAGACGCAACGTTTAATATCAAATCGTGTCAATACAATACAATACAATACATTACAATACATTTACATTACATTGCATCGCATCGCATCGCATCACATCACATCACATCACATCACATCACATCACATTACATTACAGTATCCTTTATTCACTCAATTGACATATACATGAAATCATGAGGTCATGCAAAGTTGTAAAGTGTTAAGGCTCATATAAGATGGTAGGAAACGTATACAGCATAATATTTCAGAGATAGTTCAAAATCATAACCTAGGAAATGGAACAAAATGTGTCAGTTTTGTGGGAGAGTTCCACGATATGCATGGTTACATTCATATATTCTGCCTGTAACATTTGACATTATACGCAAATTATTTCAATAATTTTCAACTGTCAAACAATGGACAACAAATAATTACTGTAAGTGTTAAAATAGAACAATTCGAAAATATATGTGATGACAACAATAATCAACAGGAATTTTAGTCGCATATTTATTTTACAATTCAACCGGAAGTCAAGGTTGTGTATTTGCTTACAGAATGTATCGGAGACTATGAACTAAGGAGGGTTAAGGAGAGGGAGCGGCGTTTATACGGTGCATAAAGAGTATATGCTATGTACAGTATAGTAAACTTCTATATTTTACTGCGATTGTGAAACAAGTTGTTACAAATTATACAAATCACGTTTGAAGTCCTCCTGGGTAGAACCAGTACTAAGCATAATAGTATGCGGAAAAATTGTCTTGCTATAGAACACAACTGATAGCGGTGGGGGAGGGTGGAACCCATGACCCTCCGACCCTGGGTTCGATGCCCTACCACTGGACCACGCGCTCCATTTACAGTAATAATCCACTGTCCCATGTTTAACTATTAGTATAGGATGTGCAACATCTCTAAATAAATACAGCATGGATAATGTATAAACATTAAGTTGGTTACTTCTCCAGATTGTCTAGGTGAACATGTTGTGCCACTTCACTCTGTGCATGATTGCTGTACCCGATCCAGCATCACTGCTCGTTTTCTCGTTTTCTCCCTATGCATGATCGCTGTACCCGATCCAGCACCACTGCTCGTTTTCTCCCTATGCATGATCGCTGTACCCGATCCAGCACCACTGCTCGTTTTCTCCCTATGCATGATCGCTGTACCCGATCCAGCATGACTGCTCGTTTTCTCCCTATGCATGATCGCTGTACCCGATCCAGCATGACTGCTCGTTTTCTCCCTAATTCCTTTTTTAGTTTTACCCTTTATAGATAATGGAAGGTTTGCTTTACCAAAAGTAGGCTGTTTCGAAAAGAAGTCTTTCATATCGAAGTTTTTTTTCTAATAGAATATTACAAATATTGATAGGCCAGATAATTTCAAGAATACTGCCAAGAATCACATGTTTTCTATTTAACTATCCATTTGGAATAACATTGATCTCGGAGGTTTTTATTCACTTTCCCATGATTTTTTTTATTTGAACGTTTTCATGGCCAATATATTGTTTTATTAAGTATCGTTTCTTTTTAGTTTCTGTAATTTATTAATATATACATATGCATGAATTGGCAGCATTTAATCTAGCACTCACTGTGATAAAGTTTTTGTGGGATTTTTTATTATGGTTAATGTAAAGTGACTTTAAGGTTAAGTCGTGTCATATAACATAGTGTTTATAGTACGTAATACTAATGAGATAACAATATGAAATAATAATGAAGTTGTCTGTAATATTTAATAATATATGTATACACACAGTTAATCAACTAATCAGTTGTAATATAACGTTTAACGTATTACTGTGATATATATTAATAATGATTACTTACAATCACGTGACTTTCTATGGCATGCCATCAATATTCAAGGACTAATGAGAGAAAATCCCTTTTCTATTTTTTGTGTTATCCTTGACATTATTGTGTATTTCATTGCCAATATGTGTGTATCGTTATGATAATTTCTATAGCGTTGTTATATTGTTCATGTAAGCTGGAAACCGTGGCTTGTTTTAACCCGACCTAAACTCGAACCCACGACCTCAGCGCTGAGAGGTGATCTTGAGACAGCGCTTTACACCACACTAGGCCTGTAAATCCCAAAATGTATCCTCGTTTCAATACAGCTTCACTAAAGTATTATGTTGTCCCGATAAGCTGCTGATTGCCGATATTGTTTGTAGTCTAGATTGACAAACATATATAAGTGAGTTGTATAAAGAAGTTCTGAGATCGAAGATCTGACATCGATATTCAGTATTGAGCTGTCAAATTTCGAGACAGATCTGACATCAATATTTAATATCGTGCTGGCAAAATCCGAGTCAGATCTGACATCGACGATGATGATAAAATGCTGGTGATGATGATGATGATGTTGATGATGATTATGATGATGATGATGGTGATGATGATTATAATATGTCGAATATTAAACTTATGAAGTACTGCGCATGTGCTAAATATACGCATCAGTCCTATCCAGGAAAATCTGTTGGCGAACGCTAGCAAACGTTTAACCGAACTGAACACAGTCCTCTGCTTACATGGTACAAAATAAGGGCAATTACCCGTGTGTGCCTACTTATTTCATGGGGAATAATCAGAGATTGTAAATATATCAAATTCATATTATATATAATATAAATATATAATATAAAACAAGGGGAATAATTGGAATATACATAATATAAGACAAGGGGAATAATAGGAATTCTCGAAATGTTAAACCGGAAATAAGTGTGAAAAAGGGTTAGTTTCATATTGAATACAATATAAATATCAAGCTAACTTGGGATATATCAAGTGTTTATTTAATTTATAAAGCGGAATAACACATCCTTCCCCCACCCCCCCCCCCCCCCACCCCCACCCCCCCCTCACCCCACACACACACACCCTTACACACATGCACATACCCTCCACACCCTATCTCTTTATGTAATACACGAAAGCTAAATACGCCAATGCAGACTATATACGGATATCATTACCCCTAGATTCCGGCTATGTCGATATGTTGATTTTTGAGATTACAGGAACAAAACATCGTCTGACTAACGACAAACAAGCGTACACATACATAAAAGGCGAATTTCGGAATTATCTATAGATGAACGTCGAAATTATCTAACAATCTTCACACAACGCTTTGTTCATTCACGAACCCCGCAATCCTAAAACAAATATTTAGCGATAGTATTTCACAAAAATTTAAATGCCTGTAATAACAACGGCTGCGATAAATAAAATGATAGGGATAAATTTTGTGTAAATTTAGTTTTTGGTCGACCTGTTTCCATTTGGGTCGTTTCCAGTGTTGGAGTAAACATTTTAACTCAGTACTTCATGAACGTTTTCATATTTTCATGTGGTTACTGTTTGTATACTATTCATAATAAAGAAGAACCCCAAACAAATAAAGTGATATAATTCCATCACATTAAATTATCAAATTAAGTAGTTTATGTAAGATGAAAATTCACATGTCCCTGTTTATCAGAATTGTAAAAGAAAATAACAAGGACGAATCGAACCTAGTGTTGAAATAACTTATGGCCCAACCTCTTTTCATCTTGAAATAGGATATGTTTTAACTAACAAAACAACAACAACAACAACAACTACTACTACTACTACTACTACTACTACTACTACTACTACTACTACTACTACTACTACTACTACTACTACAGCAACTACTACTACTACTACTACAGCAACTACTACAGCAACTACTACTACTACTACTACTACTTCTACTTCTACTACTACTTCTACTACTACTACAACTACTACTACTACTACTACTACTACTACTACTACTAGTACTACTACTACAGCAACTACTACAGCAACTACTACTAGTACTGCTACTTCTACTACTACTACTACTACAGCAACTACTACAGCAACTACTACTACTACTACTACTACTACTACTACTACTACTACTACTACAACAACATAAATGTTAGAGACCACCAAGAAATATTAAGTCCAAAATATTTATATCCGTTGAAACGATTTTAACTTGGTTAAGCCGGACCCGGTTAGCTTAGCCGGTAGCGCGTCTGGCTATCAATACACGACTCGTTAGTTCGAATCCCCGCCATGCCACAGTATCCGTGATGATGGATACACGAGATTGAGTCCGACTGTCATTCGTCTCTCACTTTTGATTCAAGTGGGAAATTGTCAGTTACTTGCGGAGATGCTCGAGTATTGATTAACCTTCTAAGATTCCCAGAAAGAGGGATTATGTTAACTGATCGTCTGTTAGCTCTTGGTGGCATAAAAAACACGCTCAGTAGTCAAACAAAAACAATATTAAAAGTAAGAAAGGATGAAATATACCATTGTTTAACAAAATGAATCCTGATTTCCCACGTGATCACAATTCATGACTATTTTAATATATAATACCATCCGGCGATTTATGCACGAAAGCATTGGGTGAATGGTTTTTTGTTTTTCTGACATAGGAAATGATTACCGTGTCGGAAAGAACACAATTAGATTTAAACTATGTATAAAATAAAAATGAGTGCGTGGTAGAGCATCGGATCCAAGATCGGTGGTTCTTGGGTTCGGTCCTCCGACAAGGCTATGTATGATGTTCATGGGCAAGACACTTTATCCGCATTATGCTGACATGCAGTGCTAGTTCTGGTCAGATTCATGTTTATAAGTCTGTGGTCTTCCTTTCCCTTTTTGGAATGGTGTTTAACGTTATTTTCAACACATTTCAGATTATATATGGCATATTCAATTTTATTAGTGGAGGAAGATCTCAGAATAAATCTGAATAGAACCACCGTCCTTCCGCAACTAACCGACAAACTTTTTGTTTCACTTTTTTGGAACGAGTGTGACTCGAACCTACGACGTTGGCGGTGAGAGATACGTGATCTTATACTGCGCCTTAGACCATTCGGCCACGAACCCCGCATGTTTACCAATAAAATTGTCTGACATATTATTTGCATAACATGTCATGTGTTGAAAATAACTTAAAACCTCATTAAAAGCAAACAAAACAAACAAAAAAACACAAACAGTTCTGAGTCATAAACACTGCATTATACAGAGAGTATTACAAAGCAAATTCCTTCCGTTTTCAACAAAGCCAGTCTGTCGTGTAAACAGAAGTCATTCGCGTGCACAGAAGTATTCATTACACGACATTAGCATGTCACCGGAACGTTACATGGGTTCGCACGAAATATTATATGCCGGAATAAGTGAGGTGGTCGCGAATATATTCTGCATTACGATTCACAACCTGACACTGCTTGATTGTTAAAATATCAGAAACGTGAATATTGTAGTAGAATGTTTTAAATATAAAAGTATTTTTGAATGTGATTATATTATTAAAACGTCATTGGTAAATTAAATATATGTTTGATTTATGCAGTTTTAAAGAAACAAAACTATTAAAATGATGAATGGAGGGAAGACAAAAATTAACAAATACGTCGGATGTGCAGATATATGTAGCTGACGTCTGTATGTCTGTCTTCACGACATTAAAAAAGTTCATTTCCCATGAAAATGTGTTGAGTTTGATACTGATTATATTGTAAAGAATAGAAATATGTGAAAGTTATATTTATACTAGAATATGCACATACGAAATCGATTTTACTCATGTTATATGGCCATATAAATCTTTACACATATGAACGCATAAGTATTTGTATATATATTAATATTATCTGAAAATGTTGACAACTTTATAAAACTAATGGCGGCACGGTAGCTTTGAAAATACGAGTTAAATATTTTCCAAATACAAATTTATATTTTTTGGAATTCGGGTCCGATTAGCTCGGTCGCCAGATTATCAATCCAGAGGTCGTGAGTTCGAACCCCCGTCCGACCACAGTTTCCGTGATGACTGATATACGACATTGCGTCTCATCATCATTCGTCTCTCATCGCTGATTAAAGTGGGAAAGTTATCAGTTACTTGCGGAGATGGAGTGTGCTCGAGTATTGGTTAACCTTCCAGGATCCCAGGAAACAGCGAATAGGTGAACTGATCGTCTGTTAGCCTTCGATGGCATAAAATAACACTAAATATTCAATCAATCAATCTCACTGCCATATTGATTAAAGGTGGTGTTGTACCACTTAGGGATCGAGAGCTAAGTTTTAAAAAAATAGCCCAACTCAATATAGATAAATGTGTAAGATAGACTAGTTTGGCTTCAAATCCTCGGTATAAGGCATTCATGACTATACTGATTTGATATGGTGAACATGGGTAACTTTGAATCAAAAGTGTCGGGTGGCATTTTAAAGATTTATAAATATAAACATAGCCATATTTTATTGACTTAAACTTTACAGTTTTCATCATTATTACAAATGACATTAATTTTGTATAGGACAGATACATGATGCTTACCCTAACCATTAGGAGCATTTGCGAAAGTATGAAATGTATAGTATATAATTAACTATTATTTATTTAACAAAACTGACATATAACATATTTTGATTTAACTTCAATGAGAACGTTATATTAATTAATTAATCTAAAATAAAGTTCGGAATCGAGCGTCTAATTGCGGAACAATCCGTTATATTACATTGGCTTAGCAAGTTAAATTTTACATTGGTTTCATAGTTTGTAAAATCGTCCATTATTCTCTCTAAATCAAAATATTTTTCAAGATTTATGGTATATCTAGCAAATCTAGTGAATCAACATTTATATACATACTGTGGATCTGATCTCACCCTTTCAGAGGCAGTAAATTGATTTTTCAAGGCCGGGTTAACATAATATGGAACCTTTGTCCGCAGTTGTCACGCTATCGCGTATTGTTAATGCCACCTTTACATATCTAATATACCTACCCATCTGAAATAATTATACAATTGATCCAAATACGCACATAATTAGAGCATTACCGCAATATTGTCGTTAAACATTTATATCAATATAGAACCAACCGCTGCTGGTTGTATAGAAGGTGGCCTATTCGCTGATACCGAAGGATGACGGAATTAACCGAGCATGTTCGGTTTTTATGTGATATAGGCTAATTATTTTAGGTATTTACAATTTGTTTTCGTCTGCAGCTAAGCGTTATTTTGCTATAATTCTATGTCATTCACTAATTCTCCCATACTTGTCTTTAGAAGAATTTTTTTTTTTTAAAAAAAAAAAGAGGCGTTAGTAACTGAAAACTGGCCCAGGTCAGATTGTCAGCATAGTTTGCAAATTGTAAAACAGTAACTACATGTTTTAAGAATAAAAGAAAATTGTTAGTTTGATCATGTGTCGTATATCTGACTTATTTTTATCATGTATCGCATATGTGTATTAGTTTGATCATGTGTTGTATATTTGACTTAGTTTGATCATGTGTCGTATATTTGACATAGTTTGATCATGTGTCGTATATTTGACTTAGTTTGATGTCGTATATTTGACTTAGTTTGATCATGTGTTGTATATTTGACTTAGTTTGATCATGTATCGTATATTTGTTTTAGTTTGATCATGTGTCATATATTTGACTTAGTTTGATCATGTATCGTATATTTGTTTTAGTTTGATCATGTATTGCATATGTGTATTAGTTTGATCATGTGTCGTATATTTGTCTTAGTTTGATCATGTATCGTATATTTGTCTTAGTTTGATCATGTGTAGTGTAGTTGTCTTAGTTTGATTCTGTGTATCGTGTAACTGTCTTAGTTTGATCATGCATCGTGTATTTGTCTTAGTTTGATCATGTATCATGTATTTGCCTTAGTTTGATCATGTACCATGTATTTGCCTTAGTTGATCATGTATTTGTCTAAGTTTGATCATGTTTCGTATATTTCTGTAAGTTTGATCTTGTTTCGTTTAATTGTCTTAGTTTGATCATGTATCGTGTATTTGTCTTAGTTTGATTCTGTGTATTGTATATTTGTCTTAGTTTGATCATGTATCATGTATTTGTCTTAGTTTGATTTTGTGTATCGTATGCTTGTCTTAGTTTGATCATGTATCGTTTAGTCGTCTTAGTTTGATTATGTATCGTTTATTTGTCTTAGTTTTATCATGTATCGTGTATTTGTCTTAGTTTGATCATGTATCGATTAGTCGTCTTAGTTTGATCATATATCGTTTAGTCGTCTTAGTTTGATTATGTATCGTGTATTTGTCTTAGTTTGATCATGTATCGTTTAGTTGTCTTGGTTTGATCATGTATCGTTTAGTCGTCTTAGTTTGATCATGTATCGATGATTTGTCTTAATTTGATCATGTATCGTGTATTTGTCATAGTTTAATTATGTGTATCATATGTTTGTCTTAGTTTGATCAGGTATCGTTTATTCGTCTTAGTTTGATCATGTATCGTTTAGTTGTCTTAGTTTGATCATGTATTGTGTATTTGTCTTAGTTTGATTATGTATCGTTCATTTGTCTTAGTTTGATTATGTATCGTATATTTATCTTAGTTTGATCATGTATATTGTATTTGTTTTAGTTTGATTCTGTGTAACGTATGCTTCTCTTAGTTTGACCATGTATCGTTTATTTGACTTAGTTTGATCATGTATCGTGTATTTAACTTAGTTTGATCATGTAACATATGTTTGTTTTAGTTTGATCATGTATCGTATATATGTCTTAGTTTGATCATGTATATTGTATTTGTTTTAGTTTGATTCTGTGTATCGTATGCTTCTCTTAGTTTGACCATGTATCGTATATTTGTCTTAGTTTGATCATGTGTCGTTTATTTGTCTTAGTTTGATCATGTATTGTGTATTTGTCTTAGTTTGATTCTGTGTATCGTATGCTTGTCTAAGTTTGATAATGTATCGTTGATTTGTCTTATTTTGATCATGTATCATGTATTTGTCTTAATTTGATCATGTACCGTGTATTTTTCTTAGTTTGATAATGTATCGTTGATTTGTCTTAGTTTGATCATATATCGTGTATTTGTCTTAGTTTGACCATGTATCGTATATTTGACTTAGTTTGATCACGTATCGTGTATTTGTCTTAGTTTGATTCTGTGTATCGTATGCTTGTCTAAGTTTGATCATGTATCGTGTAACTGTCTTAGTTTGATCATGTATCATGTATTAACCTTAGTTTGATCATTCATCGTTTATTTGTCTTAGTTTGATCATGTATCATGTATTTGTCTCAGTTTGAGCATGTATCGTATATTTGCCTTAGTTTGATCATGTATCATGTGTTTGCCTTAGTTTGATCATGTATCATGTATTTGTCTAAGTTTGTTCATGTATTGTGTATTTGCCTTAGTTTGATCATGCATCATGCATTTGTCTTAGTTTGATCATGTATCACGTATTTGCCTTAGTTTGATTCTGTGTATTGTATGCTTGTCTTAGTTTGATAATGTATCGTTGATTCGTCTTAGTTTGATCATGTTTCGTGTATTTGTCTTAGTTTGATTCTGTGTATCGTTTGCTTGTCTTAAATGGATCATGTATCGTATATTTGTCTTAGTTTGATTTTGTGTATCGAATGCTTGTCTTAGTTTGATTCTGTGTATCGTATATTTGTCTTAGTTTGATCATGTATCGTATATTTGTCTTAGTTTGATAATGTATCGTGTATTTGTCTTAGTTTGATTCTGTGTATCGTATGCTTGTCTTAGTTTGATCATGTATCGTATATTTGTCTAAGTTTGATCATGTATCGTATATTTGTCTTAGTTTGATCATGTATCGTGTTTTTGTCTTAGTTTGATTCTGTGTATCGTATGCTTGTCTTAGTTTGATCATGTATCGTATATTTATCTAAGTTTGATCATGTATCGTATATTTGTCTTAGTTTGATCATGTATCGTATATTTGTCTTTGTTTGATCATGTGTCGTGTATTTGTCTTAGTTTGATTCTGTGTATCGTGTAACTGTCTTAGTTTGATCATGTATCGTGTATTTGCCTTAGTTTGATCATGCATCGTGTATTTGTCTTAGTTTGATCATGTATCATGTATTTGCCTTAGTTTGATCATGTTCCAAATATTTGTCTTAGTTTGATCATGTATTGTGTATTTGCCTTAGTTTGATCATGTTTTTGTCTTAGTTTGATCATGTACCATGCATTTGTCTTAGTTTGATCATGTATTGTGTATTTGCCTTAGTTTGATAATGTATTTGCCTTAGTTTGATTCTGTGTATCGTTGATTTGTCTTAGTTTGATCATGTATCGTGTATTTGCATTTGTTTGATCATGTATCGTGTATTTGTCTTAGTTTGATCATGTATCGTTTAATTGTCTCAGTTTGATCATATATTGTATGCTTGTCTTAGTTTAATCATATATCGTGAATTCGTCTTAGTTTGATCATATATCGTTTATTTGTCTTAGTTTGATAATGTATCGTTTATTTGTCTTAGTTTGATTCAGTGTATCGTATGCTTGTCTTAGTTTGATCATTATCGTTTATTTGTCTTAGTTTGATAATGTATCGTTTATTTGTCTTAGTTTGATTCAGTGTATCGTATGCTTGTCTTAGTTTGACCATTATCGTTTATTTGTCTTAGTTTGATAATGTATCGTTTATTTGTCTTAGTTTGATTCTTAGTATCGTATGTTTGTCTTAGTTTAATCACGTGTCGTTTATTTGTCTTAGTTTGATTCTGTGTATCGTATATTTGTCTTAGTTTGATCATGTATCGTTAATTTGTCTTAGTTTGATCATGTGTCCTATATTTGTCTTAGTTTCATCACGTGTCGTGTATTTGTCTTAGTTTGATCATGTATCGATATTTATTTAGTTGTTAGCGTCGTTTTTAGGGGCGGTGCTTTAGCAACCGCTCTCAGAGCTCACATGATTATTTTCCTATACCGCAAATCTACCGTGTATCGTGTTAGTGCAAACCTGACAACCACCAATCAAATAGTTCCACCCCCTCATAAGCGTTCGAACTCACTATAAACAGTAGATTCGCCTATTTCAACGAAAACATTATTATGATATCAGACAGCGACGATTTATACCTATAAACAATTATGTATCGTATAAATTCCAAGTTTATACTCAGTGCTATTAACCAGCACACAGGAATTAAAGCGCATGAATACAGACACGCTGAACTATGGTCAAGTGACCAAAAGATTTTTCAGGTCGCCATCTTTGACAGCAATTCAAAACAGACAACTGCGTTTTTAACTTTTATTCGTAAATATATTTACCATATTTCATTGAATACGGGAACGAAACATTTCAATACTCGTTCTAAAAATAGGGTACTACTAAAACCCGGTCAGATTTCGACTGATCCGGTCACTTTTCCGGCCGTAGGGAAAAGGCAAATGTAGCCTGTATACTAGTGATTATGATGTTAAACTGTCCTAATCCCAGTAATTATGTACTGCCATTGACATATTTATATCAAGAAAATTATGAAAAATATAAAATAACGCCTTAAATTTGGTCTTGAAGTTTACATTTTAGTGACATTTTTTGGACGATTTTTCGCCGTTTTTTTACTAATTCCGCCTGAGTTTGAATGGTTATTTAAAGTATATTCTTTGTAAATAAACATGGTTTTAATCTATTCTTGCAAAGTTAAAGATATGCTGAATCTATAACAATGAAAATAAGAACAAAATCAATAACATAATTGTTTATTTTGCTCGATATATATTTTCTTTAAAAACAATAGACAATATAAACAATATATTTACCTTTTCCCTACGGCCGGAAAAGTGACAGGATCAGCCGGAATCTGACCGGGTTTTATTAGTACCCTAAAAATAGAGATATGCTAATGTCGATCACGTGACTTGCGGTTTCTCCCAAATGTTTAAAAGTACTCTTGTATTCATAAAAAGAATTAGAGACTGATCGAGTTATGAATAATGTCAGTGCTGTTGTTTGTTTTTGTAATTTAGTAAATATTTCATATATTTCCAATAATTGGAACGGTAGCTAATTTCCATTTAAACATATAAGAGATAAAGCATTTGTGTTTCCGTAGCAAAAATATTCAAACATCCAGATGTGTCTAAAAATCGGCGCCTTAACATATTGGCTAGTGCGGTTCCGTTTATGGGATGATATAGGGCCCCAGAAAATATAAATGTAAGAAGCAATTATTAATGTCGACATACACATTTCTACTTTTCGAATTGTTTCACTGTTGCGCTAGAGAAATCAATAAAGAAAATTGTAAATGAATATACTCAAATTGGAATTCATCGTGCTAGAAGCAGAGCACTTTGATATTTTATATATGATAGAAAGCTTGTCATTTCTGAAAATATCACCAGTTGAGTTGAAGATACAAATCTCATATCATTGAGTTGAACTAATATCTTGAAGTTGGACATTTGCCAAATTTAACAGTTGATATTCCTACTATAGCAGAAAATACACTTTCAAAGGCAAACCATTCAGTTACATTCTCTGACTTATTCGAGGAAAGGGTCAACGTTAAGCATAGAACATGTAGATTTTGTACCGTATATAAGAATCAAAGGTAATCGGGATTATTCTACTTCAACGTATGCAAACTGACCTGTTTGTCTAAAACAATAGCGACATTTTACATTTTATAAACTCCGCCCTCATCAGCACTGTAGTGCTTTGATTTCACAATATCGATCGCACGAAG
Organism: Panopea generosa; assembly: GCA_029582155.1. Classification (NCBI taxonomy): domain Eukaryota; kingdom Metazoa; phylum Mollusca; class Bivalvia; order Adapedonta; family Hiatellidae; genus Panopea; species Panopea generosa. The sequence goes on along the minus strand of CM055899.1, from coordinate 23,189,172 downwards.
ACGGTGTCTGGATTTTCTGCAACGGTAATGTTATTTCTCAGACACGAGATATGGTGCCCCTTTCAGCCACGTTATACAAGTGTAGGCACGGGCCAATCAGTCCTGCAAATAGATGTTACATGTTGTAAGCGGCGAGTGCCATTGTACATACTTTGTTCAAACTTACTTATAGACCCAACGCGACCGGATGTGTTAACAGTGTTTTGGGTTGTGTTTATTTTCATGCAAATAATATTGTTGCATACTAGTATGTCACTATACTTATCTTATGTAAAGTGTTTGTGTATGACCGGTCAGGTGTCGAGTCCACAACCCCTCCCATCAAAATCATATTTCATTACTAAAACAATACAAGGTAAATATATTTTCAAAAGTGTAACTATATGTTTTTCTTTTCCTAAGGTTGTGTGTGCCATATGTTTACATGAATCAAACTGTTTTTTAACACAAACATTATTCTGTTCTCACGTTATCAAATATAATTATTTTTCAAATAACTTTAAAGCATGCATTATTTAAGCTAATTTCACAAACATTTCTTTAAAATACACGCTATAGTTTTCTTTATAAATTCAATTCTGAAAGTATAAATTTGAATAATAGGGAAAAAGGAAACTGAAATAAAAAGGTACAATTGCCCCCAAGTTTTAATTTTATGTGTGTTTGTTTGTTTTAATAAAACATATAAAAAGACGGTAGGGTATGGCTGCCAATAATGATTTCCTATAGTAAGAATATGTAAAAGGAAGCTTGGTTCTCAGTGTAACTTTTCATATGTGTTGACCATTTATTTATACTACGTTATTTTAGGTCGGTTGCAAAGAAAGCTCAGTTTATATAAATATGAACCGCTCTCGGGTCCGCTTCCTGGGTACTGACTTCTTGTGTTTGGAGCGTGATTTGTCTAAGTTATGAGAACTTGTTTCACAATCGAAGTAAAATAAATAAGTTTAAACTATTGTTCTTGGAGGCACCGGGTCGAGCTGGGGATCGAATTCGCAACCCGTCTAGCGTGAGCGGTCAACACTCTATCCACTACACTACCGCCCCGCTGGACTATTACATTTGACGTGGATATCATCTTTAAAAATTGACCAACACTAAAACGAGCATGGCAACATACCTTTTTTATTGATCATTATAATAAATATAACTTTAAACTGAATTTAAAACATCTAATTACTTTCATTTTACTAGCCGACATCCTTTGCTTTACTGATACGACAATTTTTTAAATATTTTTAACGTTTTATCTTTGTTGCACTTTGCATGTCTTCTATTTTATAAATTATATAACATATTGAAGTCCTGCCAGGCGTGTCATGTCCTTAAAGAATGTTATCACCATGAATCATAACACCGATAAAAGTTTCCCGTCAAGTACCCCCCGATTTCTTATCTTTATTTGCATACTTGTATGTGAATAAAGGCCGCGATAAGGGGATTTGGTTGTTTTTATATCCCTTATTTACACAGGTAAACTGGTCAAATATTCATGATTAAGAATGTTGTGAAAATACATCGATTTATGGCGTTACACTGATTCTCCAAACGATGCTAGTTTTAAGCAGATATATGCACACTCGTTATATTTATGAAAATGGTGGGGCACGTTGAGGGTGGTGGTTACAATAGGTGGCAATTTCATTTAATTCCATCTGATGTCCAAAGCATTTAATTACGGCCATGCCTATATATGTGTAAAACATGGCGACAGCGATACGAATGGGGATCAAGCAGGCCTTTGTTTGTTTTTAGTTTATACTAATTTATTTTAGCTCGATTACGAAGAAAGCTCAGAACTCATATGGACCGCTCTCGGATAAAACCAGTTACCTCTGGCGTGAGCGGCCAACACTCTATCCACTTTACCACGCTTAAATATGTTTATTTAATGCCATTTTAACAGGTGACTTATTATATGTCTAGTATTACTGGTGGAGAAAATCCGCAGAAAATTGAGAATACTTGTTAGTTTCAGTGAAATACCATGCTTACTTGAAGCTCTGTCCAATTGGTCGTGCCAATTTCACTGCTCATGGTGGGAATTCTACGGATATTTCACACGAACCATAAATTATTTATAATATTTTTTTATGTTATTACTAGCAAAAATGTCATACAGTGATCACCTGTGAAATTACCATACAGTGATCACATGTGAAATTACTATACAGTGATCACATGTGAAATTACTATACAGTGATCACATGTGAAATTAACAAACAGTTATCACCAGTGAAATTACCATACAGTTATCACAAGTGAAATTATCATACAGTTATCACAAGTGAGATTGTGAAATAATAATTCACTGAAAAATCTCTGTGACTCATGAAAAGACCATAAAATAAAATTATGATAGTTAATGCCTATAAAACAATGCTGACTTAATTTACGAGAAAAAAAACTCAGATGGATAAGTTAAAACTCTTTTGAGGTCCTCAACAACACTTGAAACAAAATAAGGTTTCACAAATTTATATCGGTTTTGACAATAAAATCTTAACCTCTCTATAAATCAATTCAGAAGTTTCGCTAATCGTGACCAGTACTTTCTATATATGTACATGTGTATTGCCCACTTGATTGATACAAAATAACATGTTAGCAAGGACTATATAATTCACTGATGTTAGTAACGTTTGAGGTCCTCCCGTGGTTGTTCATGTTCCCTTGTTTCCTGAAAATATTCTCCAATTTCCTGCGACTCCCCACGTTCCCCAAAATCATTTTGCTTTGTTCTGCAACATTAATGTCCATTTTTTTCTTATTTATTATTCCCTTAAAGCATTTCAACTGTTTCCTTATTCCCAAAAAAAGGATGCCAACTATTACTTCTGATAATAACAACTTTTGTTTGTACTTATTACAAATTGCTTGTTACAGTATATATATATATTTGTGTTTTAACGCCATTTTCAACAAGTGACAGGTTATGCCTGGCATATCCAGTTTTATTGATGGGAGAAGATCTCAAAGTAAATCTGAGTAGAACCTACGACCTTAACGGTGAGAGGTAAGTGATCTTGACACGGCGCCTTGGACCACGAAGGACCAACAAATAGTTGTATCTAACATATTTCAGTTGACTGTATTTAGAGTGGAGGGGTGTGTGTTGGGAGCTAAGAGAGTATTTTTATAATCTTTTTTCTATCAATTATACTTCGGATGTAACTTTTTGGCCATATGGACATTTATCATTTATACGTCCTTGATTTATTTAAATGAAACCCACACGCCGAATATTTGAAAAATATAACTCAAATCATTAATAAACAGCATGCTTCTGTGTCACAGTTACCTAAGAAAAGCAGCCAGGTAATCATGATTTTAGAATGGTTCCAGTAAAACTGCATATTGTTTTACTGATATTAATTTTCAAATAGATAACCAGTCTTAATTAAGTAAATCTGTATATCCCTTGATTAAGTTAAGTATTTAAGTAAACTGAGGCCTGATCGTGATTTCCGTCTTTAATTTTGCTCTTTTTTACCTTAATTTTTTTTTTATAAAAAAAACGTAAAATGATAATTAAAAACACATTGCACAAGCTATTATGGATGTTTAAACAAAACAACCCTTAAAGCTATGTTACATTTTTAATTGTATTACGCAAGACAGCGTCATATTTATTTTGTACATATTTTTCTGCAGTGCTTATTTAATATATTGCCTAAAGGTATTTATTTGTTGACATGAAAAGCTTTCTCTACAGTTTCGCACCTTGGGGCATGTTTATTTGCCGAATGTCAATCATTTATTTCCCTGTCGTATGTACACTGCTAGATCTTTATCAGCAATGGTCACACCGGCCTTAATATGCACACAGTCATCGCGTTAATTTGCTGCAATCGCCATTAACGTAGCCACATATGCCCTGGTACTACATCGATATTTGTTGTTGTCGTACCTGCATCTTACCTATAATTACTGTGTTGATTTTTGATTACTGTGTCATCCCTAATGAATATTCATGAGGATATATATGCGCTCATCGTAAAGGTATCGTATTCGATCTAAATTTAACTTCGGATAAGTCATACAGGTAGAATGTGTAAGCGTCTATTTATGTGTGAATAGAGAGGACACTAAAGGTATAACGATTTTACCTTTATAATTGGATTTAACGACGGGACGCCGGATATTATTAATTGGACATATCACAAGACGTGTGTTGTTTTTTTCTTGGATTTTTTCACAAAATGTGATTTTTGTGGTGATTTCATTACAGTTTTAGAAAGAAATAAAGTGATTGTTTTCGCCTTAAGGTGGAGTAAATAGTTGATTGGCTGGGATTTCAAAAATCCAAGATGGCGCCGTCCACAGGTAGACTGAAATATAAAATGTCTGTATATGGAGTTATGTGTTTGTGTGTATTGTTTCAATTTGTGCCATTTTGTCGAAGCGCTGGTCTTCCCAGCAAAAGTGCGAACTTAAATGTTCCGCATGCAGCCGAGAAAGGTTACGTCGTTTTAAGAGAAAGCTTCATAGCTGAATGTACAGACGTTATTCATATACAGCAGTCAAAGGGTCGTGCATTGAATCAACCTTTAATGACGGTTCAGAATGACGGCAGTCTTATTGTAAATGCATCTCTGCATGATTTTGTCGATGACTTATTCGTAATTCAATCGAAAACATCCGATAAATGTATCGAACTCGCCAAGACCTCCGTTTCACTGTCTCTTCCCATACACGCCGAAGTCGTACACACACAAGACATTTTATCTTTCATAAACTGTGAATATTCTGGTTCATTAAGGGAGAATTCCCCCCGAGGGACCCTAGTGCAGGGGATCAGTCATTTATACGCATGTTCCGTCACATCGTGTAGGAATAATAATGATTACAAAATCCAAGGATCAAACGAATTTTATTTACAAACCGTTTTTGTAAAAGGTCATGTTGAAGTTCAAATTCTATCCAAAAAGGTACTGAAACACTCCCCCAAAAATGTACATAAGTTCATCATCGTAGCTTACAGCTCAGACGGACACACAGGATATACACAAATACAAATACATATAAACACAAAAGAGCCAACAGTTCCATTTCCTCTGTCCACACACCACGACGATATTCTACGATACGTTCCGAAAATCAATCAAAGGCACAAACGTAATACTGCGACAGAAACGCTCTTCGCGAAAAATGTCAACGAAACGCAAACGGGAGTTTTATTCTCGCTAGAAGAATCTCCACCAAATACGGCCTGGGAATACGGTCTGCTGAGATCAACATACGAAAACAAGTTTTCAGTTTCGAGTGCAGGCGTGGTTAGCGTTGCAGACGGCGCAAAACTAGATTTTGAAGAATTGCGAGACGCCGGTGAATCCAATACTGTATCATTGACCGTCGCCGTTACAAGGAAATCCGACAATGTTGGTATGTATACACATCGTTTGAAATACACTAATATTTAGATATAATTATTATATTGTATAAGTGGGGGCATCGAGGAAAATGCTAATTTCATATAACGCGAAATGGGCAAACATGAAAGAAAACGAGCTGGCCAATATGATTCGAAACTGTCCACTACAACTACTTCCGGTAAAATTGTAATTATTTACGTGATTTCATATTGGCTCAATTATTGTACTGCCCGTCATTTGTTAACATGTAAATATCCCAATGTATAAGCATATTTTATTCTAACTTTGACAAACATTCAAACATGACATTACTTTCTAAATGTTCAAAAATTTGGAATAAGAAGAAACGAGAATTATAATATATACCCGCCATTACGCGTACGGATTTCCTGTTTCCAATTGTGATACTATGTCATAATGTATAAAAGTAAATTAAGGTCAGTTTTAAAAATCTATCCTAGATATCTTATGTTCGAGGCGCATGCTTTGATCAGCCAGGTTTTGTGTGTTATACAATTAATTTCAGTGGCAAACATGTAAATTAAATACCTTGAGACACCTGTGTTGGCTCGGGTGCTACATGGGTGATGGCGAGAACAGGACCATAGTTACCCATGCATGGGTACTATAAAGAATTTCCATCCATTCATTTTATCATCAACCCTCTCTCTCACTCACTCACTCACTCACTCACTCACTCACTCAAGTGACAAAACAAGTACATCAGTTTACGTGTCAATAAGTAATGAACTTACATATTACTCACGAAAAAAAAATGATATTCAGTTTTAATTTCAGTACTTTAAAGTGAACAAAATATATCACACAAAGCATTTGTGTCTTTCTTTTTCTCGCAACGTTTCCGGCTCTAAACAACGGGGAAATGGGAGAATTTGATTTGATTAGAAACGAAAGAATTACTGTTGCTGTATACACGTTGGTGACAAAGGTTCACCGGTCAACAAATGGGGTATTTGTATGTTTAAGAATGTGTATACATGTATTCCGATATATAGCCAACACAGCAGTTGATCGAAATTAAATCGCAAAAAAAAAAAAAAAAAAAGATGCAAGTTGTAAGAGATATATTTTCAAAATCGATGTCTAATGATGCATTTAAGCTTATATGCTAATTGTCAAACGATATGCCACCACTCGTAGGCCACATATGTCAAAAGTAATAGTGCTTCAATTCCGCTGAAACTTAATACTTAGTACTTCATTATACATGTAATAATGATGATAATGACTGTTGGTCAAAGATATATGACAAATATAATATTGCTCGTTTTCAACACACTTTCTGTCCTAGTTATATACTACCGCCCGGCCGGTTGTCTTACAGGCCCTGTCACGCGGAACTATCGTGTCGTAGACATATCTAGGGACATTTACTAAACTCTACACGCATCATAATACCTTTACCGACACCCCAGACCATTCATTCATGTAAATGCATGTCTATTTCACTATTTGTCATGTTGACTCATATTAATTTTTTTAAAAAAGTAGCATGACTTCACTAGTCTTATACAAATGTGAATACGAGTTCTTACTACCGGGAGAATATTATTTCCATATGGTTATACGTCCATAGATATTAAGACTATGTCTTATGTCTTTAAAGACTGGGGGTACGGACATGAGTAAAATGTGAGTTCAATATTGTCATGTGTACCTGTGACAGACTGTTTGATACTATAGTAGTATACTAGTATTATAAAATATAGACGTAACGGACGATCATTTATATTTAAACGATTTAAAACGTTTGAAGTATTGTAAATATTTCCATAAAATAAATACTTTTAATGTTCATGTTCAAATTGATTCCAATAATTAGTCTACTTAAAATTGAAAAATGAAATTAAACTTTTTAATTTCATTTTCTACAAATCCCCGACTTCCTTCTTCCACATTGATCGAGTGGTGTAAATAAATCTGCTTTACAAATTTTGAAGTATTTAAAAAGAAATAAAGATCACAAAATACGGCACTTCAAAAGCTGTCAGCGCGTCCTGACTCAACAGGAAAACACGTGATAAGTCAGAAAGGTGCAGATATGGGAAATGAGTGTTTCATAACATTGGACATAAATATGAATATCTGTGTAACGTATACACAAAGAAATGGCAATAGACCGGTTAAATGTGCGCCCGCGAGAGAGAAGAAAATATGTATATATAATGAAATAATTAAATCATAAATAGTCATTTCCCTGCAAAAAATAAAAAATTCGCTTGTAACTTTAATGTTTGTAAAAATAGTTATCAAACTAGATTGCGCATATTGAAGAGTGCATTATGACCAAGAGAGTTACGCAGTTCAATAGATGATTTATCTTGTTGTGTTTTTTTTTTGCTGCGAATTTATTAGTATTTGTCACAGTGTATTGTGACAATGTATGACAAAACTAAATATGACAACTGAGCTCCCAAATGCGCTACTGCGAGAACACTGAGGTAGTAAGTCGGACCCATTTCTATCTAAATACATTATGTAAGCGTTTTCCAGTTACTTGCGGACTGACGGTGGTTCAACTAAGTTGCTTTCGTCCTTGATGTTTAATATGATATAGCCTAACATGTACTGTGTTGAAAATGGCGTTAAACTTCCCCACCGACCCCCACACAACGACATAATATAATGTAAATGTATATATATAGTTGTACATTTGTGCGCACTGCCTTTTAAATGCTTTTCTCCTTTCAGTATTTAACGCCACCCCTCGTCATTGTTTTTGTCAGCAGACGGTCACACATATATATATATATATATATATATATATATATATATAGTTATAGTTATCCATTCAGTGCTTAACGTCAGCCTTCATTCATTCATTTTTATGTTTTTGTCAGCCTAAAGTCAGAACTATGATAACGCAACGACTCGCATGTTTAGTTGATGTTAATCTATTTTAGCTCGTTTGCGAAAAAAGCTCAAAGCAAGTACTGAATGTTGGTTTTTGAAAGGCATCGGGTCGAGGTGGTGATCGAACCCGTAAGGCTCTGGTATGAGCGACCAATACTGTATATATCCACTACACAACCATCCCGCAATTTTAGCGTTACACTGTTGAGTGAAACAATTCTTACGATTATAAATTATTTCTTTCTATTTGTTTTGAATATACATAATTATATTTAGCATAATAGTTTTCTACCAACGCTGTTGTCATCGCTACGTAAATCTGACTTTGAAACAAATTAACAGGTTTGGCATTCCTATGTAGTATACATAGTTTGTGTAGGACGAGCGAAGATGGGTCGATAATTGACTACATAACAATGTCTGTATACCGGTCTGATTGTTTTTTTTATGAAAGACAATAACAAAAGACGAGTTTTTCAGGTGTTCATAATTGGAAATAATTGTCGCAATTTACTATGGCATGATTCATGGTGTACTTATTTCTGATCTGCACGTATAACCGTGACAGGGAGTGTATTGATACACCCAGATCGTATAATACACGTTCTGATGAAAACAAATCAAAACTATATCTCTATATTGTGCCATGTTCTCAATATAAGTATTTGTTAACATTTCATGATTATGTTTAGGATAGAAACATGGACATAGACCCTCTGTCATAGTCTTACATGAATTGCTTTGAAACCTTTCCCATACAAATGTGATACAAATTTAAGTGATACAAGTAGTATGGAAATTGAAACTTTGAAATTAAACGACCAGCGACGCGTTTGAATACCTTATTCATCAGTGAATGGTGACAGCACAAATATGGCGTTGTTTGCTTCAATGTCGGTACAGTATTGCTGACATCTATACACCGTCCCCACAGCACCGTCTTCATGTGCGTGCATAATGTCCGAGGTTTACAACGGTGTAATTTCTTGAAAGTCGGAACGAATTTTGAACAAAAGGGCTATTATTTGCAGTGAGTGTATCATATTTGTTCAACAATGCAAAAGAATGTTCAGTACTTGCAATGAAAACCTCGAGAAATCAATATCATTTTATCCGAAATACGTGTTAATACAAACAATACTATTTAATACGAACAATACGTGTTAATACGAACAGTAAAGGTTAATAAGAACATTTTTTTTAATTTTGCGAACTATTTGCTGCGACATCAAACCTACTTTAAAGACGTTTTAATATATTTGTTCATTTATAAAAGGTATGCATACATAATCAAATTAATACTCTTTGTTTTTGTTTTTTATTAAAACACAGTTTTACCTATCATCGTCTCATTCGTTCCGGCCAAATTCTTAAACGTAGGGTATGTAGTATGTGAAGCATCATAAACTTACACTGCTGGCTATGTTGCTATATTGATAAGTGATACAATAAAGCACACATATGTAACTACATGTATCGGTATTCATGTGGGTTTTTATCATATTTGTGTTGTTGTTCAATTAAGTACATGTACTCGTATATATGTCACCGAGTTTTATTGGTGGAAGAAGATCTCATATTGAATCCGGACAGAGCCACGGTTCTTCCGCAAGTAACCGACAAACTTTTAAACATAAATTTCTTGGACCGTGTTGGACTCGAACCCATGGCCTCAGTAGTAACAGTGATAGTTACACTGGGCCTTAAGTCCACTCTTTCACGGACATATACATAAATGCGTGTGTGCTTCACATACCTAAGATGCTCAACGTGGTTTAAATATTTAAACATATTTTATTAACAAAATGTAGGCTACACTAAAATAGTTATGTTTATCATGTTTATAACAAATGAAAGGTACTCCGTAAGCGAGTGCTGGAAGGCACTGTCGGCGAACGCTCAATTATCTCTTACTGTTCAGGTCGTAGGTTCGAGTACTGCTCGGTTCAAAAACATTGTGTGAGAAAGTTTGCCAGTTACCTGCGGACGGACGGTGGTTCTTTTCAGATCCATTCTGAGGTTTTCCTCCATCAATCAAACTGGATATGCCATATAGATCCTATTATGTGTAGAAAATAGCGTTAAACACCATTAAAAGCTGCAACGAATAAATTGACCTTAATGTGGGATTTAACAGCACTTTTAAAAGTTAGTTTAAACATATTTTATTGCCATAAATATACAATTGGGTCGGGTCACAAGTTCCTACAACGTTAGTTACGACCCTTCCCTAAATACAATGTTACATAAATTTATGCATGGCTAAAATGTTGTTAGAAAGTTATACTTTTATAAACAAATACAATGCTTAAGCGAAAACAAACATATTCTCTGAATAGTATACAATAAACATGTAAACAATGGGAAGAATAAGTAAAGTGCGAAATGCTTAATACATTGATCAAGCAGAGGATAAATAGTAATTTGAAAAGATAATAGTGGAAAGATAGAAGAGAAGATATATACATGTACATGTCAACCAAGCATCATTGCTCTGTAATTTAACATTAATCATTAGGCGGTACTTTTAAAACATATAACATCCAGGTTCGTTAATGTAGGAAGGACTCCAGACGACTCGTAGGAAGAACCATAGTCCGTCCGCAGTTAACTGGTAGACATTCTAGCAATAATAATAAATAAATAAATACTAATAATAATAATAATAATAATAATAATAATAATAATAATAATAATAATAATAATAATAATTATGATAATATAATATCTAGATCTATATGAACTTTAACTTTGTTTCTGTTTTCAACCCTTTTTCATCCGACAGACGTTAGAACCTATGTATACCCGTATATCAAAATCCGTGTTGACCAGCTGTATCACAACACAATCTTTCTCCTTTTTAATTCTTTAAGCAGATCTGTATCACGTTTAATTGTATTACGACCTCTTAATCTCCCAATTGGCGGCGTTATGCAAAGTTTACTTAAGCTAACTGCGGTCACATTCCCCCGGACAAAGCGGATTCTCGGGCACATGGGGTAGTTTTCTTAACTTCTTAATACTCTTATGTATGCTCATACTATCAGCTCTTATATTTTACACTGGCTAGACATTTATAATGGCCAAGTAGATTATTGTAACGTAGATCCTGTGATATCTGGATACCATGTTTTTTGCTTTCTTCGACTCGGTATAAATCACAGGTACCCGTGTAAATGACATTTTGATGGGGCTCAACACGAATAGTATCGAGCGGTCAATCTGACACATAATGCCACAGGTACTTGGTATGATACCCCAGTCAGTCATAGTTTACTGCCACTGGGCCGAGCTGTCTCGAACTTTTCTTTAAAACAATTGACCAAGATTTATGGAAAGGCATTGACTGGAATCGAACCTGGGATCGAACCAACAAAGATTATCAACTTGCGATTCGGATATTCCGGGTACCAGCGACTCATTTCTGTTAAATAGGTGATAAAAATAAAATTCAGTTTCCGTCACTATTCCCCGTTTTTCTAACAGATGTTTTTTATGGTAATGAGAGACAAGGGCGGAAAGACCGTGACAAAAAGAAAGACTTTTTTGCAATATGTTTAACACGAATTGATACAGGCGCACTTATGTTTATTATTAAACACGGATAAATATTCCCCTCACACTCCTATATATTCGCCCCGGGTAGAATTACACGAGTAATTTTAAATCGATGACAGTTTATGGACGGATCGGCTCAATATGTAGGTTAGGCCAACTTGTTATCATTCGACTGCAACAGTTTATAAAAAAATATTATTGTATCTAAATAGACCGTAAAGACAAGAATCTAATTTTAGTGACCAGAATATGAAAATGTGTTTTGGAACGAAGATGGCTATAAGTTAGAAATATTTAAGTGCTTATCACCACCACCACCATCATTAAGTGCTAGCTCCATCTCAGACAGCCAATTTATCCATTACGGTCAAGAGCTTATATAGATCAGAGACGTTAAACAGTGATAAGTATCTGCAGGTACTGTATAATTTCGAGTGCCACATTTTATTTGGCGTTTCCAAATTTTGCAAAGTTGTCTGAACCAACCAACAGAATGTTTTTTGTTCTAACAAGTAGGCTATTGTTACTGTAGCAACCCGTACGAAAAAAAAACGCAGTTGCGTACACATACAAATAAAATCTGGAAAAAGAACTTTAGAATGTAAAACAAATAGCATCAGAACGCGCTACACATCTGAAACGTTGATCATAATATTATATATGCAAATAAAACCTGTAGAGAAAGGCATGTCACCTTTAAACTCCTAACGGTAGCGTGGATTTATACTAATAGAAGTCTGGACAATATTTTCATTTACTTTCCATTTCGACATCATTAGTCAAAGAATAAAAGACAGATTCACTGAAAATAATTATGCACACAGAAAACGTATACAGGCTACCAGCTTGAAGATGAAAATTAATTCATGACATGGTTGTTTTATTTCGTTCAGTAAAATTCTGACCCTAGATTGCGCCAAAATATAGCATAAAAACTCACCAGAGGCCACCAAATGGTGTGTATTTTTTTTTCTGGGGAAAATCCCCCATACCCTCCCTGTGGGAGCCCCCTCCCGCACCTACCCTCCTCTCGCCTCTTCGCGCCTCGTGCCATGCATTGCCTTTTGAGTACACTTCATTTTAACCTAGCTGCGGCCACTGCAGGTCAATACCGGATTTTATTTGTTACAACAACTTTCGTTTTCAACCAGTAAAAGTATTAATTCAGAAGAAATATAATATATACTTAGATATGAGCAGCATTTTTATCAGTTTTACTTTGGTTTCAAAATGATTAAGTTCAGACAATATTAAGAAATACTCAAGGTGCTATCCGAAATGTCAGTCGTGTAGATCTTTTGAATTGTCTCTGTAATTAAGTTACTGTACCGATATCATAATCTTATTTCAATACACAAAGCAGTTTAAAACCATTTAAATATGAACGTGACGGTTTATATTCATGTTGAATTATCAAAATAAATAAAAAGACAACATAGACTGTAGAAACAGGCTCTGTGTAGACTGCGAGTAAGTTACTTCCCCTGACAAAAAAATCCATTTATAATTGCTGCGCATGCATACAGGATACTTTAAAATAGAAAAGGTAATGTCAACTCATAAAAATGCTCACCACAGTGGGTATATACGTTGATTTGTCAATGGAGATTACTTCTTACACGTCTTTTTCCTCCTTTTTTGGCTTGTGAACAGAACATCTTCCAGTTAACAGTTAACCGTATAGATCTGTGGGACCTCAAACATGATAAGACATCACTTCCGGTTCGTTCCTTTTTCAAGCAGACGGGAAATTTTGGAAAATATTCAAGAAATAGAAGAAAAATCAACAAACGTCAGTGTTTTTTATAGGAGTTTAGATGAATAAATATCAATGGAAATTGAACTAGGCAACTGATTAATCATTAATGGGAGAAAATCTGGCAGAAACTAAAACTAATATAGTTTTCTCAGGAACTCATTTGTTAGCAGTGGGTGGGGTACGTCCCGCGCAACTTTTATTGTACATTGGAAAGGGATAACCTTGTTTTGATTATGAAGTGACAAAAAAGACAATGCCAGCTTAACAGTTGTAGATATTGAAAAAGACTTTGTAGTTCATCTTGAAAATGGTTTGAAATTTGATAAACACACAACCTTCACTGTAAATCGTGCTAATATTGGATTGTAGAGACTCATTAAGAGATCGTTCTCTTATTTAAACAAAGAAACATTATTGATATTATACAAGACACTTATAAGACCCATTTTTGACTATGGAAACACTACATGGTATCCCGTCATTTCGTAACCAAGTCATTTTGTAACCGGTTATTTTCAGAAGTTTCCTTACCATTTTATCGGCCATTTCATAACTCGTTTGAAATGTTGGTCATTTCGTTACCATATTTTAGGTCATTTCGTAACCGGTGGAAAATATTGTTTATAAAGATAAATAAAACAATATTTTATTATATTTTTCAGATAATTGTTATAAACACTTCATATTAAAATGAAAAATGGCATACATGAAGTAGGTTGACTATTTTTAACCACATTATTGGTCATTTACCTTTCTTTGATAGAGAATGATACTTTAAAGAGGTGCTAATGGGCCCTATTATGTGATCCACTTGTTAACTAATTAATGCAGTTAGTTGATTGGTGACATTAAGTACATGTGCTGATGTAATGGTAATAATAATATCTTTATTTCCTCCAATAAGAAGATTACAACATGATAGTATACAGTTTAATATACATGTGTGCAAGAAAGAAATCACATATGCGCAATATTAACATATATACAAGAACATAACATTTATGCAATTGTAAGTTACAATGACCATATGCACTTGCATGCATTAACAAGCATGCATATGGAAACATATATTATATACAAGTAGGTGAACATTAATTATGTGATTAGCGCTAATAATAGTTTGCAGTGCATTATTATTTTCGCCATCACTCTATTGCATTAATATGAGTTTCTCATTATAACGTGTATTATTCAAATTCGCTACACATGACTCTTACCGAAACAAAACAGGAATCAAGCAATAAAATTCTAACTTAGATGGAAAAGTAATATTAACATAATATTCATCAAGATAAAATTTCAGGTTATATTTGTTCAATTTATTGATAACATTAGAAAAGAATCCCATAGCATATTATGTGTATTGAAAACATCAAGAAAGAATCCCATAGCACATTATGTGTATTGAAAACATCAAGAAAGAATCCCATAGCACATTATGTGTATTGAAAACATCAAGAAAGAATCCCAAAGCACATTATGTGCTAAGGGATTCTTTCCTGATGTTATCAATTTTTTTTTATAAAATCTACTGATTTTTAGTCCCAAATCTACTGATCTGAAAGCTCAGATTCAGCAAATCTATCACATGTATGCACATAAACCTAAATTATAAAAACTTAACCTTAATAAGAACATGTCCTATTATGTGACCACGTTTAAATAATTAATGCAGTTAGTTGATTGGTGACGTTAAATACACATGCTGATGTAATGTTAATGTCAAATTGATAATTTCTTTACTTAAGGATTACTGGTATAGCAAAAAAAAAAACAAAACATGCAAACATTTTGAATTTCATTAGGACATAAAATAACCAAAATTCAAAGCAAATTATTGTATATAGACAACTTATCAAATCAAAAGTATATTTACAGAGCACATTTCAAAGCAAATTATTTAAATCGTTTTTACCACATAAAAAAATTAAAAAATTAACTGAGCAAATTATTAACAAAAGAGTTGTTACCACATAAAAGTATATTAATGGAGTAAAATATTTAAAAGTTTTTACCACAACATAAATATTGAAAAAAGTATGTTAACAGAGCACATTTCAAAGCCATTTATATACGAAAGAGTACACATTCATACATTCGTTAACACTACATTTATTTACAATGTACACTCAACAATTTCCTCAGAAGCTTGCCAGCTGACATCCCACCGCAAAAATATTCCTCCCACACAAAGAAAATTGTGCCTGGAAACACCGCTGTGATGGCAATTAAAGGATTAAATAGATCAGTCATTTTTAACTGCAATTATCTAATATCTATCATTAGCAATTAACATAATAATCAATAGTTAAAAGAACTCATTTTGTTTCTTAACACTAAAATTAATTATTGACATATAATGTGGCTTGAGTCGATAGAGTTTGTAAAATATGTATTTGCAATTTTATTGAAAATGAGTATCATTTTTTACTTGTTTGTCCTTCATACAGAAATTTATGAAAACAATACATGAAGTCGTATTATTGCAGATGGCCAAGCTTAAATAAATTTGATAATCTCATGACATCAGAAAATAAAAAAGAAATATTAAATCTTTTGAAATTCATATACTTTGCAAATAAACAAAGAAATGACTTAGAACAACATTACAATTCCCAGCAGTAAATGTAAACACTAATTAACTATCATGTCTTTTATTTAACAATCTTTTGAGTATTTAATTTAAAGCTTTCTCTTAGTTATAATTTTATAATAAAATTGTTGTATTGTATTCTATCTTTTCTATCGCATTGTATTGTATGTAATATGTAGGCTTAAAGCATATTGTATTTCCTTAATGCATGATTAAAATTTATTCTTGTTAATATAAGCATGGGATGAAAAATATTAGTCAAATTACACCATGTCCTTTTTCATTTTGATATGATTTTAATATCATTAAAATACCATGAAATATTGTTTTATTCTTCTTTATTCATCTTTATAAACCATTTACACAATATGTTCAGCTGGTTACAAAATTACCAAAACTTACTCCATGTATGTCATTTTTTATTTTAATATGATTATATTATCATAAAACTACTATAAAACAATGTTTTATTCATCTTATAAACAATTTACACATTATTTTGCACTGGTTACGAAATGACTGAAATATGGTTACGAAATGACCAACATTTCAAACCGGTTACAAAATGACCGAAAAAAATGGTTACGAAATGACCGAAAATAACTGGTTACAAATAACTTGATTACGAAATGACCTCAACTCTGTGGTATCCTACACTGAAAAATGATATAAAGAAAGTTGAAAAATGTTCAGCGGAGAGTGTTTAAACTATTGCCTGAATTGTACAACCTTAGTTACGAAGAACATTTAAGGGAGTTGAAATTGTCCATCTGATTACATAGAAGATTTGATTTGATTCAAGTTTTTAAAATTATCGAAAATATTGATGATCTTTCAATGGATGGTATGTTTGAATTTAATGACAGCCAGACCAGAGGTCATAGTAAAGCATTAAACAGGGTATGTTGGAGGGGTACCCATATCTCATTTTGTATATGTCTTTGGCTAGGGTAAAAATGAAATGATTGTAACTACTGGATATACCAGTATATATTTAGTTTCAAGTAGAGGCAACCAGATTATTAAAGTGCGGTGTACAATAACCTGTGTGTTAACGTATCTTCAGGCTAAAATGGATTAGTTTATAGTAACAAAACAAAACAATTGTTTGTATTGAGTTTTATTGAATACTGCAAAAAAAAATTCTTTTGGATATTTTTTATATTATTTTTTGTTGTTTTTAGTTGTCAAGCAGCTGATTCAGCCCGTCAACATTTTGGATGTCAATGATGAAGATCCGGTCTTCAGTAACGAGCCGAAACCATTCTTGGCCACAAGGTCTGCCAATGACCCTACTGGCACAATTGTGTACACTCTTACAGCTGTGGACCCTGATGCAGGAGCCGTTGTCGTGTTGGAGGAGGAAACCAGTGCTAGTAAGTTCTTTTTCAGCTAAATTTTGTTTTTAGCTAGTATTTTTTGGAAAAAAGCGAAGAACTATTGTCATGAACCTGGTATCGTTGTCTTCACCGTTATCATTGTCCACTGTATGTATAAGTTTTTATTTACCCTCATGCCAAGTTATTTTGGCAAACCGGATAAGGTGATTATTTAAACATAAAAGATGATTAATTTGAATATGTATGAATGATGATGGATGATTAATATTTACTTAGAGGTTTGAGTATTTCAAACTTTTTAATTTAAATGGTTGGGGATTACTTGTTTAACCACTATTAAATGTTTATTGTGTTTGCTATAATAATGTGGTCCAACTACATGTAGATGATTAAAATTGATGACTAATTAATTAGGATTTGTTTATATAACTTTACCTTTAAATTTGCGAAAAATCATATTTTTGGGGGTTTCTGTGCAAGAACTTAAGAATGACGGAATCAAATCTTTTGAAAAAAACGCAGGGGACATAAATTCACAGAATTTGCTTGTCAGCATTGAAATAGGTTTTTTAATGATGTAGGTGTTCTTGCCACATAAAGATATTATTTATTCTGATCAATGTCTGGTAACTGAATAATATGTGTAAATATTGTCTTGTGACAAGAGTGCTTTCACTGTTATAAACATGGTATATTTACCTAAAATGGCTTCAAATGTAGAAAAAATGCACCTTTTTAGCTTTACATGTAATTTTACATGGTATTGTAATAATTGAAAAGTGTAAAATTGAAAAACAATTTTTTTTTAAAAGAATAAAGTATAATTAAAATAAAAAAAACCCATCAAATTTTGCCAAAAAAATAGTTTAAATTTATTGAATTTTTCAGGGCCATTTTTAGGGGTTTGTGTACTTTTTCTTTTGTACTATTCGATTTTTGTCTCACCGCGACGAAGGAGAGACAAAATTAAGATGTTACTTTTCCGTTAGCGGCGTAAAACATTTATATTTAGTTCCAACATTAAGATTTCATTTTTACAGAATTTCTCAACAAGTACAAATGCTAGGACACTCATACTTGGATCATACTTTACAACTACCACCCTGCATCACATTATATACTGCAGATGCTGAGTATGACCTACATTGCAGTGTCCATTGACTTTGTTTGATGCTGAATTTTGCATTTACCTCCAACGTTAAATTTTCATTTTTACACTATTTCTCAATAAGTACTAGCACAAGGACTCATACTTGGATCATAGTTACAACTAACACCCTGCATCACATTATATACTGCAGATGCTGAGTGTGACCTACATTTCATGGTCCATTGACATTGTTTGATGCTGAATTTTGCATTTACCTCCAACGTTGAGTTTTCATTTTTACACTATTTCTCAATAAGTACTAGTGCTAGGACACTCATACTTGGATCATACATGTAGTTACAACTTACATCCTGCATTACATAATATAATGCAGATGCAGAGTACTTTTTTTTTATAATTTATTTTAAAAAAAAATTATTCTTATTTTTTTTTTTATTTTTTTTTTTCTCTTTTAAATATGCTTTACATAGAAAATAATATGTATACTGGTTAAAGTGTTGTTTTTTTGGTTTTTTTTTTAAATATGTTTTTCTTAGAAATACTGGTTAAAGTTGTTGTTTTTTTAAATATTTTTTACTAAGAAATACTGGTTATTAAATTTTTTTTTTTTTTTTTAAATTTTTTTTTAAATATGTTTTACTTAGAAATACTGGGTTTTTTTTGTTGTTTTTTTAAATATGTTTTACTTAAAAACACTGGTTAAAGTTTTGTGTGCAACTACCATGAAGTTCATATCTCAAAAATCAAATAATGTATTTGATCGAAACTTCAAACAATACTTCCTACAAAAATATTTCTTAGTCATTAAACCTACTACATTAACCAAGATAACTCTTGCATATAATATTTTAATTTTTTTCTTTCCCATGTGTGTATTAATGGTCAAAGCGGCCACAGCGAGACATATCATTCCGCAGAATTCTTGTTATATTTCGTCTTTGTTTATTTCTTCACTCATGTGTTATCTGGCTGGTTCCTGCATATCGGGCTTTTGTCTATTTTTCAGGCTGTAACTGTAACAAACTGGAAACTAAAGTGGTACACTGTTAAGATCATATTCTAACCATCAATTATCAGATATTACAATAAAATATAAAAAAAATACTTACAGAATTTGATCAGGGTTATAAATCAATTAATGAACATTACTTTTTTAATATTTTACTTACATATATTACAGTTGTTAAATCACTGTGCTAAATTTTGGCTTCTCTCTAAACATATTTAAAACATTTCCTGGAATGGTTGAATAAATTATGTAACCACACTAATTTGCAGTTTTGTTTGTGTTAAAATTTTGTTTTTTTGTATTTGCGGGGAGGTGGCACAAAAATCTCTCATGAAATGAGTTAAAAAAATTTAGTATTTAGATCAAGTCTTGTATTTCACTCTAAAGTAACATTTTTTCAGATACAGCAGCTGCTACCTATTACAGAGTTCAAATATCAGGGAACAGAGCTCAAATACTGACTAAGAGTGTGGGTGTTCCCCAGAATAGTGAACACAGAATGTCAGTAAGAGCGACAGATACTGCAGCACCAACATCACAGCGTACTGTAGCAGAAGTTTTAATCAAGGCTGGCCAGCGGTCACCACAGTTTTACCAGCAGAACTATGCAATTTCATTTGAAGAAAATAATAATGTAGATCAAAGGTAAGTGTTTTAAAGTATTTGAATTTGTTCTTGCAGGTCTTGCAGATTATACACATTTTGATCATGCTCACTGCATGTCCTTCCATCTCTCATGTCCAATCATTAAGTCAGTCACTTTGTGTGATTGCACGATTCCCGTTATATATGGGTAAAACCTGGTTGAAACTTATTTTGAATGTTCCAAGTGGCAAGACAATGTTTCACACCTAAATTTTGGGTTCATACACTCTTAGTGAAGGTGATGAGTTAATTTTTGCCTTTAGGTATCATCCGTTGTGTTTCTGTGATACTTCATACTAAGGCCATAATAAATAAATTGCTAGATTATTTTCCCTGCCCACCCCCTAATTTTCATGCCGCCCCGACCCTTTTTATTTTCGCAAAAAAAAAAACATCAAAAATTTTAAAAACTAAAAAATAAAATCCTCCTGCCCTCCCCATTTTTAAGAAAAATTTGGATGATAATCTAGCAATTAATTTACAATGGCCTTAACACCTATTGATAAACTAGCAATTTATTTATAATGGCTTTTACACCTATTGATAATCTAGCAATTAATTTACAATGGCCTTAACACCTATTGATAATTTAGCAATAATTTATAATGGCCTTTACACCTATTGATAATCTAGCAATTAATTTATAATGGCCTTAACACCTATTGATAATCTAGCAATTAATTTACAATGGCCTTAACACCTACTGATAATGTAGCAATTAATTTGCAATGGCCATAACACTTATTGATAAACCACAACCTGCTATGATTAACCTACTGGTACCCAAATATATATAAAAGTTGCTCAGCAGTTTGAGGGTTACAGGTGACTCTTTCACATTTTGTATTAATTCTTTTATATTTACACTCAGCCCAGATAAAATACATTTGTTTTTGTTTTTTGTGGTCAAATGGGAGAAATTGTAAAATTATTTATAATATAACATGTGTGTAAAATATTTTAATTTTGGGAATCAGTCACCAAAATCATTAAAGATAGTATATCAGGAGAAAAATGCTACAAATGTTTTAAAAAATAAAATAATTATTAAATTTTGGATAAAAAGTATCCTATTATCGTTAATAAATAAAATCTGAATGGTTTGGTGCGTCAAATCCACCAAAACGTGACGAAATCTATTTTTAAATTGGAGTGGTAAACTTGAAATGAAAGCCCCATTCTTAAAATAAACAGCACTTTAATGCATGAAAACGTTTGCATTGAAAACGGCACCTTAAACCACTCAACCACAGAAGACCCTCTGTGTCGTCAATAAAAAAGATCATTGTAGTTTACAAGTTTAAACAACAATATACATGTAACTCAATTAATTGGCACTGCACTAAATATATTGCCTAAACTTATGAGATTATGATGTCATTTCAGCATCACTCCACTTCCCATTGAAGTACTCAGTTTCCAGGACAACATTGTCCAGTTTGACATCTTGGACGAAAATAACCAACCATCAAGTGTCTTCAGTGCCCAGGCTCTCCCCAGCACTGGCAGTAAAACCAAGAGGTGTAAAATTTTGGTTAAGCAGGTCATTGATTACGAGAGGGATGCACAGGAATATGACTTGACAATCACAGCCCGGGAAACCAGTACTGGTCTTATTAGCAGTTCAAAGGTAAGATATACATGTATTTCTTTTTTAATTGATTCACTGAACACATTGTTAAAAGTTGTTTTTTTTTAATTATTTAAATGAAACCCAGCTGAGCACAATTAGCTCAGTTGAAAGCTTGTCTGACTCAATCCCAGGGTCGCAAGTTGGGAGTTTCAGTCTAGCTGATGATTGATGTACAACAGTGTGTCTCATTATAATTTGTCTCTCCCTCCTGATTCAAGTGAGAAAGCTATTAGTTACTTGCTGGGATAGGTGTGCTCGAGTACTGGTTAACCTTCCAGGATTCAAGGAAAGACTGGTTAGATAAACTGATTGTCTCTTAGCCCTTGATGGCAAAACAGTGGCGCTAAACTTCAATCAATCAGTCAATAAATGTAAAGTTAAAGAGAAAGTTTTTTCAAGATGCTAATAAATAACACTTTATGCATAAATTGCTTCTGTCGGTCTCGCTGTCTCAAAAAACATCATTTATTCGGTGATTATTTGACATCAGGTACTTGTTCAGGTCAGAAACTGTCTCGGCATTTTATGTACAAGATCCAAATTATATGGAAAATGCTGATCATGTGATATGACATGAGATTAATATAAAAAATATATCATGGGTGTATTACTCTTCTGCACTATAAATTATGTGATAAGTCAGTGCACCAGATAAGCATTTCTTCAAATGAATATTTTACTCGTTAAATTCTTATGCAATGCTTATTTTCAAATTGTTATGGGTTAAAATGAACATTCTTATCAAATTGCCATTTAAAACATTGTCATTCTTAAAAAATATTTGTTGGCTGTGCTCAGACCCAGTATTTTTTCATGTGGGTAGGTTATTTTTTTTTTTTTAACAAATTTTGATACATGTTGCATAGTCATTTTAAAGAAAAATTGGCCGAAATCATGATTTGTTTTTTAAAAACAATTTGAAAGTCAATAAAAAAGAATTTGGTAGCAGCAATTTTGAGTAAGTAGGTAGGAGCACAGCAAACAATTTATTTTTTAAGGTCGGCCCAAACTAATCAACACTGAAATTGTGAATAACCAATGCTTATTTTACCCCTTAATTAAGATTTCAATGCTTTATTCAGAAATTTCATTGTACCCCCAAATAGTGCTTATCTGGATAAACTGATAAATGAATTACAGCCTTACAGATAAATAATAATTATTGTCTTTTAATTTATTTCATAAGGTCATTATAAAGGTAACAGATATAAATGAGTTCATACCTGAATTCACCTATTCCTCATACAAGCGAAATGAAGCTATACCCGAGACCATGGCAGTAGGTTCAAGTCTGCTAACAGGTATATATGAAAATTTTAAAATTCATAAAGCAAAGCGGTAGTTAAGTGGATAGATGGCCGTTCATGCCATAGATTGTGGGTTGTTCGATCCCCAGCTTGACTCATTTCCTCCCATAACACAACACTGAGAACCGGTTCTACCGAGGAAGTGGACTCTAGAGCAGTTCAAAGAGGATTTAAGCTTCCTTCACAATCAAACTAAAACAAATTAGTAGAAAGAAGTAAATTCAGGGGTGTTGGGTCAGAGTAAGGAGCTACCCTTTAGAAGAATTAGAAAATTAAGATCTATAAATTTGAGATATGGTATTTGTGTCTGAAAGAGATCATTTGTGAAGTAATACATAGACATTTTCATGAAACAACTGTTTATTTGCACCCTATTCTCAATTACTTTTCATGTATTTAGACTTGTGTCCGACAAAAAACAAAATGTAAAATATAAGAATTTACCTACCTACCCGAGATGAAAATGATGGGTAGGTAAAGGACAAACAAACTATCATAATTTAGGCCTTGATAGCAATAACAGATAAGTGTCTGCACCTACTTGTGGTCTTTGTTATGCTCCCCAAAGGCTGAGCGTAAAGCTGCCACATTATCTGCACGCATATACATCCATCCAAATCCTCATCCTGAATATAACTTTAGGAGCACTGAAGGAAATCCGACACTTAGAGCATGAATAGAGACCATTGTGTGGAAGAACTATATCTATCGCTTTACAAACACAATGAAGCTTCTAATTAAATCAAGCACTTGCTCGGGGAGCATCCATTGGTTCTATTGATACCGTTGTCTTTAATCATTTTCACTGAAAAGGTATCCTTTTTTGTTTAAATACCAGATATGGGTCTAAACAGCTCCAGTTTCCATTTGCCAGTCATAACATGTGTAGGATATTATGGAAATTAAACTATTGGAAAAAAGGCATAAAAGTTTTTTTTTATATTTATTAATGTACACTGATACTTTAAGAAACATTGCAAAATTCAACTCTTTAACTCTTTTTTTTTTCTAATAGTTATATCTCTTTTTGATATAAACTATAGGACAAGAGAGTAATCTTATAATACTTAATAAGTAAATGACTGCCTTCCTATATCTAGATACAATTTGCATAAGCATCTCATTAACATAGCAATCTTGATGAGATGAAACAGAAGAGTTAAGCTATACTTCAGAAGATGATTTTTAATACAATAATCATCAAATCAGAAATTGTTTGTGTCAATTATAAATAAGTAATTTATAGCAACAAAGTTTTCTTTCCTCGATTTTGAATACACAATTTTTTTCATGCAGCGCTGTATTATTAATTAATAATGTGTCAAAAAGTTTGTTTATCAAATTCCTGTACTTACGTGTATTCCATTTTAATTAAAATGCAATCATATTTAACAAATTACATTTATTTGGAACTTTGTTATAACCAAGTACAATGTCAGCAAATTGATTATGCCTATACCTCATGATTTCATGTTTTATGAACTGAGTGAATAAAAGATATTGTAAATATCTAATATGTCAATTACTTCATTGTGTATGATCTCAATGTTCATTAGAATTGGTTGTATAAGTTTGCAGCTAAAGAACAAGTGAACAATAGTTGCTGTTTTCCGTTAGCATTTATTTCAAAGACTGTTAGATACTCCCAACTAATATTATTTAACTTTTCTTTCCAGTTTTATACTTGGTTCAGTTGAATTTTTTAAATTGATGCATGTTTGTATGTTTCATTTTTAATTTAGAAGGTTGATAATTATAAAAGGTGTGGTAGTAAAAAAAAAACACCATCAGACTGGTTGGATTAATTTTACTCTGTTTTGTTAATTTTTTTCTTAACAGTGAGTGCCTCCGATGGTGACTTGAACTCAAAGCTAACATTCTCTGTTGATGATGACCACTTTGAGGCGGTGAGCCTCAATCCTAATAGTGAGAATAGATTTATTTCGGCTGTTATCAAGATTAAAAAGTAAGTACCAGGCTACCGGTGATATACAAAAGTAGCACTCATCCGCTATAATTGTTGTTTTTAGCTCTACTGGCCAAAGGCCAGAAGGACTTATGCGATGGTGCTTTGTCTGTCATCCGTTAGCAGCACTTTCTATGAAACCACTAGGCCAATTAAACTCAAACTTTACATTATGTTTCTATTGCAAAAGAGGCTGTACAGAAGATTTTTTATTTTAGAATGAAACTGAATTTGCCTATATTTTCATAGAAGCATTGCTTCTGGAGGTTCAGATTGGTAAAAATGACTGGGTTCCACTGTCTTATGAGGTCAAGGGGCCCCAAAAGTGTTAAAATTGGGAATTTCAAAAATAATTTTCTTGAGAACAGGTCAAATGTGTTCATATTTGGTAAAATTCTACCTATGTGTAGGGGTTTGAATGAGGATAAAATAAATGGGCTAATATTTATAGAGACCCTGTGAGGGGACTTAGAATTTTACATAGGAATACTATGGGAAAACAGAAAAATTTCATTTTTTCATCCATTTGGGCAAAATTATTATTCAATTTGAGTTCTGAAGCATCATCTAGTTTTGGTTCAATCAGGAAAATTATGAGTGGGTGATTGAAGTTTTGACAAATCAAGGGGCTGGGATGTATAAGGATCATGTGCGAGGACTTTTTTTTTACATATGATTGGTACTGTAAAATCATTTATTTTCGTGGGTTTTGAATTTTGTGGTTTCCACTTCAAAGACATATTCCTGGGGACTTACATTTGTTGAAAACCAATTTAAAAAAAAAAAAAATCGCATAATGTGTTCCAGTAATTAACCTCTGCTGTAATCAGAGATAATTTATATTGACAACTTCTTGTTCAGTAAGGATGTGGTGGATGTATTTATCCATAAGCGGTTAAGACAACCCCCAAAGTGGGTTAATACTGTGAAATTTCAAAAAGTGCTTAATTTTCAGTAAAAAAATTGGTTTCCAATCAACACTTTATGCATTCATGTTGACAGAAATATTTTTTGTTCCAGATCTATTTGAGTGTTATTGCATATGGTTTTTGTAGTTACAATAAAGGAATATGGAAGTATTCTATAATATTCTGTGAATAGATATTTTTCTAACCAAGGAAAGTGTGTTTAATGAAAAACATCATTTGTTTGATTTACTGGTATACAAACTTGAGAGAGCATATTTATTTGAATAACAATTTATTCATTTTTACCTTTAGGCACCTCGATTATGACGCTATCAATCCGAAAGTGTACTCTTTTCAAGTATTTGCTGTGGATGATGGAAAAATAAAGAAAACTGGAGAGAGTACAATCCAAATTGTTGTTACTAATGTCAATGATGAAGCTCCAAAAATTTCTCCAAATCTCACAGCAGATGTACGATATGATGCTGTAGTGGGAACAAATGTGGTTTTGGTACAGGCGACTGATGGTGATGGTGATGTAATTACATACAGCTTTGTTGATAGTAGGTTACATTACTTAACACATACTAAATATCTGTCTGTAGAATGACCCTCTAACTAGATTGATTGATTGAATATTTTGCATTATTAAACTTAAAGGCTATTAGATGATCAATTAACTTAACCTAATCTTGTCTCCTGGGATCCTGATAGGTTCACCAGTATTAAAGCACACCATATCTCTGCAAGTATCTGATAAACTTCTCATTTGAATCAGCAATGAGAGACAAATGATAACGAGATGAATTGTCATATATCAATCATCACATGGACTGGACAAGCGGGGATTAGAGCTCATGGAGTGGTAGTCAGACGTACTAACGACTGAGCTAATTGGACTCAGCCCTCTAAATTAACAAAATATATATACATGTATAACACATCCATTACTTAGTATATTTTTATCAGAAATCAAAATTTCTCCCTTTATAGAACTCTGAGGTACCTTAACACCATTTTAAAACTTCTTTTGATTACATGAATAGAAAATGGAGATGACAAGATACCTTTGTCAAGTTGAGATTAATGAATTTTAGTAATAAATCATTTTTAATAAATGTTTTTAGCACCACTGGCCAAAGGCCAGCAGGGTTTATGTTGTAAATTGTTCGTTGTCAGTGTCCGTTAACCTTTTTGTTGTAAACGTGATAGCACCTCTCTTTTTTATTGCATCTAAACCAACATGCACAGCAGTTATGTAACTATTAGATCTCAAATGAGTTTTTGAACCAGTGTGATACGACCACAAATGTCCCTGCCACAGGGCTTATAAGCACATTTTAACCGAAACATAAAAAAACATTTTCTATGAAAGTTTAAGGCCTAAACCTTAAATATTTTACTTGTACCCTTGAATATAGGTCCCCTTAAAAGATTTGTTGAAGTTGGGTCTCTGGGGTCAAATCGGGCCATCGCAGGGGTCACTGTTTTACATAAAGTTATATAGGGAAAATGTTGTAGATGCGATGGCACCTTCATTTCTTATTGAATCTTAACCAACATTGCATAGCAGTTATATAACAAGATCTCGGACGAGTTCTTGAACCAGCGTGATATGACCACATACGTTCCCGCCACAGGGCTTATAAGCACATTTTAAGGGAAACTTTTTCTCTGAAAGTTCAGGGCCTAGACCTTAAATACTTTACATATAGTATTGCATGGACGTCCCCTAACAGATTTGGTTTTGGGGTCCCTGGGGACAAATTTGGGGCTACCACAGTGGTCACTGTTTTACACAGAGTAATATCGGAAAAATGTTATAGACACAATTGCACCTTCATTTTTCATTGAATCTTAGGCCATATTTAAAAAATTGTTTCCTGTTGCGCGACCGACCAACGATAAAACCCCGACTCAAAAAATGTTATTGCCACATCTGAACACCGTTTTTTTTTCTCTATAAATTTTATTATCCGATAATGACTTTTTGATGATATGAAACAAAGTGATCATCTATCACTATTAACAGGGTTTGAAATAAGCACTGGCACACTCGCAATACGCGAGATGATTTTAGACAATGCGAGTTGAAATTCGGGGCAAATAAAAGAAAAAATGCTATTCTGGCTGAAAATAAACAACTTGGAAAAATTGTCCAAAAAAAGAGTTAAACTACAAAGTCATGTATGATATTGTTCCGGTATTTTATTATTTTTTACTTTGGACACCGTTCATATTGTAAAAGCATTCGTCAATTAACTATGCTCGTCAAAACATCTTGGTTATATCTTGGAAACTTTTCAAAACAAACTATCTGCCATTTGTTTTATAAGGTATTGTATTGTGCATGCGCTGGGAACTAGGAACACATTATATTTACCAAAAAAAAGTTTATATTTCAGAAAAGTACCCAAGTAATATATAATACCAAATACTAAATTAAAAGTAAAATAAACAGAAGCTGCAGGAATTACTAAATTTAATAATTTTGGTTAGTATTGCGATATTTGAATGGAATTGTCTACATTGGTAGTTTATATGGATACAAAGGATGAGATTGTAACTTGGGACAAAATCAATGTCAAAGTCACTTAATGAATGAATGAATGAATGAATGAATGAATGAATGGGGTTTTATGGCATACCAACACATTATAGGTTATACAACACCAACAGGAAGGAAGATTCCTGAGGTTCACTCTACATGTACAAAAACAACAAATTAACACAGATTCAAAAAAATACATCAACAAATAAATTTTCAGAATGAACCTAGAACCTTCAGTTTCAGCAAATTCTATTGTATTACTCATATTGTCGCTTCCTACGATATGCATGAGCCACACTGATCCTATTCTTGCCATCATTCACATGGCTCCGTAGAACCACATAGGGGTTGATAATTTAACCACAATAGTGAACATGACAAAAAATGATAAAATGAACATGACAACCATTTGGAGGATTCCTACCCCTCTGCAGAGATCGGAAGTGATTCTGTTCTTAGCCGTAACCACACGTGCTAAGTCACTTAAAATAGAAAAAAATAGTTATGGTTAAGGGTGGAATTGCATAGGGGCTATTTGAATTCAAGATCAACATTACTGAAAATAGTTTTCTCTCAAATACTAAAGGAAACATGAGACATTAGATTGAAACTTGGTGCATAGGATGTTGTGTTGAGACATTTGAAAAGATGGGATTGCTTATGGGGTCACTGGTATTAAGTTTATTGTTACTAAAAATACAGAAGCAAAGCTTTGCATATCTTTTTGATGCCATTAAAATCTTTGATTAAATTTTTTTGTTATGCTCCCCACAAAACTTTTGGGGTGGCATATAGAAATTTCAGTGTCCGTCCTGTTGTCTGACATTTCGTGTCCTGCCTGTTACTTTGTTATGCACAGATGGCTTTTATTAATACTTGCCACAAATGATCAACATAACATGACAATGTGTTGCGTGTAAGACCAACACCTGTCATATTGTTTGAGTAGTTTGTCACAACTATAAACACAAACAAGATGCTAGTATATTGTTCGAGTTGTTATAGCTATGTTATAGCAGTTGTTATATACATATTACATGGCAATATGTTTTGTTTGAATTTCAGACTACCCAAAGTTTTACCTTGACAGTAGCTCTGGGAGGATCACCATATTAGAGGTAATTGCCTCCAACCAGGAGAGTATTCAAGATTTTCGTTACGAGCTTCAAGTGCGTGCTGTGGATGATGGGAGCTGCTGCACAGAACCAGGGACCCTTCATTCGAGCACCGGTACGGTCACTGTCAATATACTCACAGACAACATCCACCGGCCAGCATTTACAAAGTGCACTGAATATCGGCCTTCTGTGGTTGAAGAGGCAGAGGATGCCTTTGTGATTCAGGTTAGTGCGTGCTTAGTAAAGGAATGAATTTTATTTGTAGAATGTTCATGTAATATTAACTTGTATCCAGGACTTGTTTAGAAGGATAAGAAACTTGCATCTCCTGACCAAATGTTGATAAAATAGCGTACAAAGGATTAATTTTTTGGTAAAAAATCATAATTTACATGCAACTGATTTCTTGTAAATAAAATGTTAGTTGTATGCAATCTTAAATGCTTTGAAGTGTTTCAATCACGAAAAATGAGCTTGAATTATTGATTTTGAGTTTTGAAGTAAATTTTTTCGTAATTTGTTATTTAAACTGCAGTATACAAATTTCGTAATCAGAAGACTTCATCAATTTTTATCCACTATTCTCCTACATTGTATTTAAGTGACACTAGCTTTGTCAACTATTCTCACATTTGTTAAGTGTCAGTAGCTTTGTCAACTATTCTCATATTTGTTAAGTGTAGTTAACTTTATCCACTGTTCTCCTACTTGTATTTAAGTGACATGAGCTTCGTCATCTATTCTCATATTTGTTAAGTGTTGGAAGCTTTGTCATCTGTTCTCCAACATTGTATTTGTTAAGTGTAGGTAGCTTTGTCAGCTATTATCGGATTTGTTAAGTGTAAATAACTTTGTCAACTGTTCTCCTTCATTGTATTTGTTAAGTGTTGGTAACTTTGTCAGCTTTTCTCAGATTTGTTAAGTATAGTTAAATTTATCCACTGTTCTCCTAAATTGTATTTGTTAAGTGTAGGTAGCTTTGTCAGCTATTATCGGATTTGTTAAGTGTAGATAACTTTGTCAACTGTTCTCCTACATTGTATTTGTTATGTGTCACTAGCTTTGTCACCTATTTTCATATTTGTTAAGTGTTGGTAACTAGAAAAATACATTTTATCCTCATACTTGTGCTTAGTACTGTTTTTTCCCCCCAAGACACATTTTGATTAAATTGTTTTTGTTGTAAGAACTTAATATCAGAAGATGTAAAATAAATAAGTATTTGCGAGATGGAGTAAATTGGATGGATTGTTTGTTGTTCACTACCGAGGCTACAGGTTTGATCCCCAGCTGGAGCCAATGCCTCTCAAGGAAAACAACACTCATTACTGGTTTTCTCAGAAAGCAGACTCGAGAGCAGTTTATATAAGCTTTGAGCTTTCTTAGCAATTAAGCTTAAATAAATTAGTATAAATCAAAAACGTTTAAAACAAAGTGTCAGCACCTTTGTCTACTGTTCTCAAATATGTTTGTTATTGATAACTTTGTAGGTTATTCATAGTTTTGTAACTATTCTCTTATTTTTAAGATATTTGTCACTTTCTAACTTTTGTCATATTTGTTAGTTATCCATAACTCCTTACCTATTCTCATATTTCGAGGTGTAGAGCTAAAGGGGCTATTTAGTATATTGGCATTTTTAGCTTTTTTGTTGGTTTTTTTTACACCTCTAGTGTTATTCTACATAGTGAAAAAATATCTAGTTTAGGCTGTGAAACCATTTCAAGAAAATCATCAGAACACGATGAGGTTAATTGCATAAGCACGAAATCTTGACAGCAACAAAGGGCTATCAACACTTTTTCAGAGCAACATGTACCACATATTCCCTTGTTGCACTGAGAAATAATGTGTTATTGTTATCCGGTCTATGGAGCCATATGATAATCCATTAATCAGAAAAAGCTGAAGTGTAAATTAGGACTAGATACACATCCCCAACATAGCTACAATGATAGTATGGTTTAAATTGAAGTGGAGAATAGGTCAGATGTTTAAAAAAGCTCAAAATATAAGTTATTTCATTCATTTCTTTGATATACATTGTATATACATTGCACTTGAAAATGTATCTGCGTTTTAAAGTGATTTATTGTTGGCCCAGTTATTGATCCAATGAGTGTCATATTGTGCCAATATGTTATAAATTATTGGTAATTTTATTAATTAACTGCTTTTAATATCTGGGTCAATTTTCAATTATTTTATTTATGTGACTTAATACCATAAAGTAAGCTAGATAAATAGTTTATTTTTATTTTATTTCTGATTGTGACCATTTGATGTAATGAACAATTTGAATCACCTGAAGTATTTGTATTGGTCCAGTTGTGGTTTGTATAGATCCTTTTCATATTGTCAAGTTTGGTTTGGTTTATAGTAACAGAGGCTGCGTTATACAAACTGTACAAAGTTTTTTTGTTTTTCGATAACAAGGCCAATACAATATGGTAAATTAACATATAATAAATACAAGTATCAAATGATATAAATCAAACCCATAAATTCACCAAATAGAAAACTGTAATTAAAAATTATTGGACGACTATTCATAATACTGTTTATGTACAAATACTTCTAATTTGTTAAGATGACTTTGTACCAGCAGAGTTTTCAATCTCCCTTAAATTTTATATTTATGTCACTCTTTTTCATCATTCCATTAAAATTCTCCAATCTGCCTAGAAGTCTCATAATTCAAAGTATGAGGGAAAACACTTGTTCTTGGTCTTTTTGCAGCAGCATATTAGTGTCACTGCATAGTCAAACTACCTCATTAATAGAATTAATTTGATACTGAGTGAAGGTGCTAATGGGAAATGAATCACTAATAATTTTACTTCCAATATAATATACTGTTATACTGTCGCAATACATTGAAAGGTCACTGATACCATATATATCTTAAATAGTATACTAAGACTGCCTGAAATTCATTAAATGGATTTTTCGAGAGTCTAGAAATAACCAAAAAAAAAGAAGATTTTCATCCTTGGTCTGGGAGACTGATAAACTTTCAAGTTGATGATGAAAACACCACTCACAGTTATTAGACCAGATGATTTATCATCAGAAAATGATGGTATGTTTATACCATTAGATTCAAATGATACATGTTCTAGTAATTCTGTGACAAGGTTAACTAAATCAGTGTTAGAAAAGCATGAAAAATGTAAAAGAAAATCAAAGGAACAGTGTCCGTCTGGTCCATGGAAAAACAGGATATCGCTGTAGACACCTACCAAACATCGTTGAAGACCTTGAATAAAAGTTAAAAGTAAGAGATTAAGAAGGAGCACCAGCTTAAGTACCATAGGGCAGGATTTGATAAAATACTTTAAAGTAATTGACTAATAAGAATACAAACAATATTCTTCAACATTATGTTACCTCAGTTATAGGAGGACATTCCAATTAAAACTTGCTGTTCAAAGAAACGAAAATCATTATATTTTCTTCATACTGAGAACAGCCCTGTTAAAAAACAGTCAGTAGATGTTCAAAAAAAGAAAGAGTCATGCTCAGTATTGGAAAAGAAACAAATTGCAGTTTTGCAGGGATGATGGACTTGAATATACAAGACAAACAGGACGACATGTCAAACAAAAGGAGATATAATACACAAAAAAGAAAGAAATGTTAATTCAACGTTTCCAACAACATTTCTGAAGAATGTGCAATGGAAACCTTCCTAACTCACTGGCAGATGGGTTCTTATGACAAATTATACCCAAGATATATGTGTTGTAGTTTAATGCAACAGAGGGATATATGGCAGATAACCCCTTTTTACATGAAATTGGCATTAAAATATGTCAGAGCTACAAGGGGTTATCTACATTGATCCTTATTTGGACATGAAATACATGTTGAATATCCACAATATTTTCAGTAATCATACTCTGTTTATATACAAAGATGCCCTCAATAAATCATTATAATGCAATAATTTATTGAATTTACATGTCAAGTAGTCATATATTAAATGGCCATTATCTCAAAAGTATGAAAAATGCACATGACCCCTTTTTGCTCTACACACTCAATTTGTTATTCATAACTTTGTAATTATTCTCAAATTTGTTAGTTATTGATAATTTTGCTACTGCAGGTACATGCTGAAGATGAGGACTATGGGGAAAATGGTGATGTGACCTACTATATTATCGATGCAAATTCGTTATTTAGAATAAATGAAACATCTGGAAAGCTGTACACTAAAACCAAAATAGATCGAGAGGCACTCAATGCCACCACCACAGTTCCTGTTAATGTTGGCGCAAGAGACGGAGGAAATTTGACCTCAACTTGCTCCTTGCTTGTGGGGATACTAGACATCAATGACAACGCACCTGTGTTTGTAAAATCTGGCCCATATACTGAGAAAATCTTAAAGAATACACTTCAAGATTTAGGTGCTGTTGAAGTTGCAGCCACAGACAAAGATATTTTAAATAATGCCGAAATAACATATGAGTTGGTTGAAAACCCTGGTGGCTACTTCAAATTTGACAGCCAATCAAAATTTACAGGTGAAATCAAAGTGAACAAATCGCTGATGACTGCACCACTGGTAATGTTGACTTGTTTATTCTCTTTTGTAAAGTCAAGTGTTAGTGTGAGATATACTGCAAAGAAATGTATAATCTATTTCAAATTGTAAAATGCTATAATGATTCCTTTTTGCATCTAGCAATGCTAGTTTGAAAAAAAACCTGCAAAGGAGGACAGACATGTGAGATTACTTTGTCCATAACCACTGTTGTCATCTGCCACTTATACTTTTCAAATAGGCATTTTTATCTCAGTAACTCTTACTTTAAGTTTACTATGCATCTTAACATCAGTTACATGTGAGTAAAGATCACAAAGTTTTCCTTTGATTCTTTTTAAAAATATTTTTCTAGACTTTGCCCTTTTTTGTACAGAAATGGTCACTCATTGGGGTCCATTTCTTTTCAACTCTTCAGGCTGACCACATAGCTTAGACATGATTTCTAAAGGTCTTGAAATTTTGATATGATTATTCTAACAAAAATTATTGCCCCATTTAGCTTGATTATTCGAAGAGTTATTCTACTTGCCCAGGTGCCAGCATCGAACCTTGGTTAAAGTTTTGTGTGCAAAGCCATATTTTAGTTACCACTACATGTATTGCATTGAAACTTCACGCAGGACTTCTTAGTTGTCAAACCTTCTATAATAACCAAGTTAGAATTTTCGTGCATGAGTATAATGCAAATTGTAAATTTACGCTTGTTTGACTTGGAAATTTTGGTTAAAGTTTTGCATGCTAGTATCACCAAGACCTTATTTCATTGATCACTCATTGCATTTGATTAAAGCTTCACACAAGTCTTCCCAGTCATCACACTTTCTACAATAGCTAATTTACACTCTAATTTACTCTTGCTTGAATATAATGCAAATTATGGCCCTCGTTTCGAAATTTTAAAGTTCTGCAAGCAAGTACCATCACTGAGATGTCATGTACATGACATTGACTGTGAGATGTCACATGTATGACATTGACTGTGAGATGTCACATGTATAAATGTGAGATACCACATCTATGACATTGAATGAGATATCACATGTATGACTGTATGTTGCATTTCTATTGTAGAATATAAATCTGAAAGTACGTGCCAGTGACAATGGAGATGTGCCAAAAAGTACCAATGTTAGTTTTACAATAGAGCTTGTCGAAGACTCCTCACAGCTTCCACCTTCCTGGCTTGGTTCGGACCAAGACTACGAAATAACACTGAATGAATCGCAGCCCGTTGGAGAGCTTTTTCTACAATTTCAAGCTAAATCATATGTTGAAGGCAATGATCAATTAAGTTATAAAGTAGTAGAGGACTCTGCTTTTCAGGCGGTTTTAAATATCACTGATCAAACAGGAAAGCTAAGGCTCACATCTCCGCTGGATTATGAAACTACAACTGTGCATATGGTTACATTAAGAGCCACTGTAAGTACAATTATAGTAATAATGATCTTTTAAAGGGAGTAAATCAAGGGAAAAAATGATATAAAAAACTTAAAAAATCTTCTTCTCATGAACAGCCCAACAGATTTTCAAAATGTTTATGTACGGTAGTAAGCATTGTTTGATGAAGGAGGTTCAGATTTGTAAAAATGACTGGGTTCCACTGTCTTGGGTCAGGAGGGGACCCAAAAGGGTAAAAATTGGGAATTACAAAACTGTTTTCTTAAGAACCAGTATGTCAGATTTGTTCATATTTGGCATAAATTATCCCTATGTGTAGGGGTTTGATTGCAGATAAGAATTTAGGGACTAAAATTTATAGGGGCCCTGTAAGGGGACTTAGAATTTTACATAGGAATACTATGGGAAAACAGAAAATTCTTTTTTTTTCATCTATTTAGGCGAAATTATTATTCAATTTGAGTTCTGAAGTATCATATAGTCAAAGGAAATAAGATTTGGCTCAATAAGGAGAATTGACTTTCCATAAGGGGCCAGGGAGGGTCAAAAAAGGGTTAAAATAGAAAATTTTCAAAAATCTTCTTCTGAACAACCGGTCAGTCAAATTTGTCTATATTTGATATGGATTTTGAGTATGGGTTTAAAGTTTGTACAAATCAAGGGTTTTGTATTTATAGGGCCCTGTAAGGGGACTTTGAGTTTTATATAGGAATACTATTGGAAAATGGAAAATTCTCATTTTTATCATTCATTTATGACTTTTTTTATTCAGTTTTTTTATTCAGTTTGAGTTGAAGCAACTTCTCATCATAACAAATATGATTTTGTTCAATACAAAAGATTGACTTTCTAAAAGGGGCCAGGTGGGGTTACAAAATGATTAAATTTGAACATTGTCATAAATCTTATTTTCAACAACCACACAGTCAAATTTGTTCATATTTGATATAAATTATCCCTATGATTAAGAAACCTAAGTTTGTACAAATCAAGGGACACTGGGATGTATAGATGCCATTTAAGGGGTCTTTGAGTTTTACATAGGAATACTATGGGAAAATGGAAAATTCTCTTTTTTTTTTGTACGTTTCGATAAATATATAATTCAATTTGAGATCTAAAGCATTGTCAAGTAACAATAAATTTGATTTTGTTCAATAAAGAGGATTAAATTTCCATAAGACACCAGGAAGTGGATGGGGCAGTAAGGTTAAAATTGGGAATTTTCACAAATTTACTCAATAACCTTTCAGTCAAACTAGTTCATATTTGATAAAAATTATCCTTACATCAGCAAGGATTGAAGATCCTGCATATCAAGGGGCTGGGATATTAAGGGGCCCTGTAATGTGACTTTTACATAGGAATATTATAAAGAAAACTGAATTTTTTCAGTTTGCATTCATGTGTAATAAAAAACTTCTTTTTAAAATTTGAATCATTTCTGCTCAAAACAAATCGCTAAGAGTGGGTGATTAAAGTTGTGACAAATCAAGGGGCTGGGTTGTATAAGGGTTCTGTATATTTTTTTTACAGATGATTGGTATGGGAATTTAAAGTATTTCCTTTTCATAGCAATTAAGTTTTTGTTCAGTATTGGTGTGGTGGGGGTATTTATCCATAAGTTGTTAAGATGACCCCCCAAAGAGGGTAAAAATTGTGGAATTTCAAAATGTGCTATGGCTACTATGAATCAGTAGAGTGACTCAAGCTCTCTTGGGCCTCTTTTTATGTATTGTAAGCTTGCATTTCACAAGGAATTCAAAATTCATCAATTTTGCACTCATGTGACCTTTGACCTAAATTGGACAACATAATTTTGGAGATATTTTAATCATATACTGGTAATTAATAGTTGTTTATAACAAGCATATTTCTATAGTTTTCTGTTCAATAAATAAATCATTATTCTAACAAGACAGTGTGCTTAATCCTATATATCCATTATTGTACCCAGTTGACATTTGACCTAATTTTGAGATTATGAGGCAAATTCATTTCTCTGTGCTACTCCTAAAATTGATAAGAGAAAGCAGTGTGGAGATATACCATTACATTTTCTTTGAAAACAATTTATAGTATATTTATTGCATGTGTCATGCAGTCTTGACACCATTCTTAAGGAGGGTTAATTATGAATCCCTCTCAAGCCAAATCTGGGATGGAACAGTGTGAGGCTAGTTGCGTGCATCCCTTTTATGTTCTGGTTCAATGATATTTTACTAATATGGTATTTTCAGAATTTAAAATTTTGTTTCACTGAAAAACAATGTCTAAATGATTATTTTATATGATTTTAAGGATGTGAATGATAATTCGAAAAACCGGAGAGTGACAATAAATATTAATGATGCAAACGATGAAAGCCCATTGTTTCTTGGGTTGAACAACGGTTGGCTTGTATTAGCTTTGCTTGAAGGAAATTACAGCAGTGCGTCGCCAAGTAAGTTCATAGCCAGAATTCAGTCCACAGATCTAGATGGAACATCTCCAAACAACAAGGTATGTTGTTATAATATTTTATGACATAATTTACGGTAAAGTGAATAAACCCATGACATATTTTTTATATTAATCTAGTGTAATATTACTTTCGATTCATTGCTCGGAGATTTCTGTATAACTTGGCTCTTTTACATATAGTTAATGCCAAACAACTTTCCGACTCCCAGCGTATATTTATGTAGGTTGGTCATAATAAAATGCTGTTATTTTAAGACGTTACATCATGCAACGACTAACAGAAACTAATATGCCCTATTTTTGCTATATAAAAATTATGTTAAATTGATGTCGAATATACCATTTTTCTGAGTTATGATGATAAATTCAACTATTAATGAACGGTTACATAGATCTACATCATGTCCGAGTTACATTTCATTTTCATTATTGGTCTATTGATCTGTCTTTTAATCATGTTTTATTTGTTTACTACAAACTACAGACTACAAACTACAGAATTGTGTCTGGTGGTGATGTGGGTAAGTTTTCAATTGATCCCATTACGGGTGATTTGACAACGAGAGGAGACTTTGACAGAGAGCAGAAGGACCTGTATACCCTTACAGTAGCAGTAGATGATGGAGCCCCTTCATCACTCCACCGGCCCCCAGATGGACTCCCAAATACTGGTAAATAACTTTTTCCTTTTTGTTATCATTTGTCTCTCACCTGATTCAAGTGGGAAAATATTGTCATTTACTTGTGGAAATAGGTGTGCTGGAGTACTGGTTAACCTTACAGGATTGTTAGGTTAACTGATCGTTTGTTTGCTCTTGACGGCATAAAAAATGTATTGATCACTTTGCATGTTGTGATATACCAGTACGCAATGACTTATATAGAGAAGGAAAAGCAACTGATTGACATGTTAAGAATATTTGTATATTTACACAAAATCTCGCGAAATCTCGTTTTCAAATGACCTAACTTCCATTCATCTCAGAAATATAAATCAAAATTCTTTCTTTGCACAATGGAATCCTCTACGAACAAGACCATTAGTAGCACACCATGTTTGAAATTGTTGAATTACTTAAGGTTACAAAATTTGTATACTGCAATTTAAAAATCAAGGAAACAGTCAAACTACATGTACATATTAAAGATATTAAAGATGATTTTGTGTGTTACATGCACCTTACATTTTATGTCAGTTACCCAGAGCTACAGATAAGCTGCATATTTGCGTAAATACGAAATAAATTAGGCAGAAAAGCAATTTATAAAAGAATATCAGCATACAGAAAAGCAAAGTCGTCTCAGTACCAAAGAAACACGATGGTGGTCGAGTAAATAAAAAACTGTCACGGACTGGAAAAACAAGTTTCCATGGCTTGAACTTAATAAAAAAAAAATCTTAAAAAAGCAGTTGCTCTCTATAAAAAAAAGCAATTGAGCAAAATTTGATGGGTAAAAATAAAATTGTTAAGCCATAGAAAACCGAAATACGCAATTACCTAAAAAGTTATGGGGTAAATACCCAATTACTACAAAAGCTTATCTGTAGCTCTGAGTTACCAGTGAAATTTGATTGATCATTTTGCCAAATAATTAATTCTTTGTATGAACTCTGACTTTGCATTTCAAATTTCAATATGTGTATATGAATACTAAATTTGCGCAAATAAAACACCGTTTGACATTCAAACTTTTACTTCAATTTGCATATAAAAATATAAGAACGAAAGGAAATTCATAAAAAATAAAAACAACAATGAACTGTTCTGCGACAACGTAATCGTTTCATAAACATCAGGTAGAGCTAGTATCAGTTCTAGAGCTGTTGGCTTTTTCAGTATGTATATACGAATACTAAATTGCGTTAATAAAAATCTTTTGTCAATCAAATTTTAATCTTTATTTGTATATGAAAATAAAAGGATCAAAGGAAATTGGAAACAATCAAAAACAAACAATTAACTGTTCTGAGTTAACAACAAAATACAAAACTTTATGCACTGTGTTACCACTAGGTGGTGCTTACTCACTGACCTTTGTCCCATTGCATGAACTCTGGGATTTGTTGTCATTAAAATTATTTTATATCAAACTTTTCCCATAACAAGTCGGCAGCAGTCAGGTACTCAATTTGTTCTTATTAAGTTGTTTGGTTAATCTAAGAGATACTGCAGTCTCTTGCAGAAAACATGCCATGGTCAGCAATATTTCCGGTACATAATGATTCAGGGTATATTCCCATTGTTAAAAATTATTTAGAAATGCAATATGTATCGATCTATATTCTAAATATATATGTGAAGTTTACTAACATTTGTTTAAAGGATGTGTGAAATATGAGACAATAAATTTTATAAACATATTTCTAATAAAATAATCAATGTCTTCTGTTAGTGATGTCTCAAATGGAAATAAAATCATATTGTAATCTTTCAAAACAACACATCAAAGTTTCATATCAATGAGAACTCCAAAGCAAAGGTAAGATTGTTTTCTAATGTTAAGCTGCGTATTGTATCGGAAGTGTCCTGGCAATACACAGCATTAGTTTGGTGATTATATAAAAAGACCTTAAATTGAATACTTTCATTAATTTATGTTTTAATATTTGCTTTGTTGGGGGAAAAAACAACAGTTAACAGATGGATGGACTGCACTTTAACATACATATGAAAATGCTGTCCATTAACAGTTATTTGTTCACTCAACACTTATATGAGTGAATCATTATCAGATGAGCTGTATATGTACGTATACAAGAGATGTGAAAACTCAACACGGAATATAGAGAGGATTTACTTGGAAATGATAAGTGAAGTCATAAATTCAGTAACATCTCTAGTAAATAACCAATAACATCAACAGACAATAATTACTGTAAGATAATGATATGATATACATTCATGCTAAATATATTGCGTTTTCATATTTCTTCTAACGTCATGTTTCATATACATATATCTTGTGTGTACATGGCTGTTTGTTAAACAGTAGAGTGAATAATGGCTATCTGGGTCTCTTGTTTGTCATTACAGCTCAAGTTTCAGTGAAGTTGGAGATCGGCGATATTAATGATAACACCCCTTACTTCCCTGCACCATACAACATAAATGTTACTGAAGACACGCTTTTGGGTTCTGTGGTTGTACGGGTAAAAGCTGAGGACAGGGATTCAGGTAAAGTATGCTGGACAGTGCTGGTATGCATTTCACCAAACAACTTACGATAAAAATAGGTAGTAAACATAAAGTATATATCGTTCATAAAATTTTAAATATTAATCCAAATGAAACCAAACTTGATTGAAAAATTCAGAAAATGGTAAATTTTCTGAAAATACAATTGTAAATTCATGTGGATGTCTGTGAAAGATTTTATGCATATTTGTTATTTTACGTTTATGACCTATTTTTATCGTAAGTTTTTTTTGTGAAATGCAACCCAGGTATCTAACTTCAAGCTTGCTTATCAGACTGAGGGTCTACATTGTTTGACTACCATTCATTTTATCATTCACATTTAACTTCACTAACATAATACTGCCACAGTCAGCTGTATTATGTAAGTGAAGTTAAAAGATATGGCATTATATTTTCCAAGCTATATTATGTTAGTAGCCAGAACTACTATTTCTTGCATTTATTTTTAGATCTACAGTTAATGCTGTATATGCAAGAACATTTTGTGATTGGATAATTTGGTAAACAATTATTTTTCAGGTTAGAAACATTAAATACACACGGCAAACCCAAAACTGCTGTAGTATTTGGTTTGATAATCAATCTATGTCTTTGCTGTAGGTGATTAGCCAGCGCGCAATGTCGTACTTTAAATTCATTCACAAACTGTTGTATTTAGTGCAATGATGAACTTTATTATTATATTATATATTTATTATATATCATTTACTTTTAAAAGAAGCCAGTTTGCGTGAGTGTTGTAGAAAGTCATCAAGTTGTGATCTAAGTTTCAGTCTCATGTCTTGCAAAATGAATGGATATTTTGTTTAAAATGACACGCAATAATTAAATTTGAATTTTATTGCTGCATGTGCATCAAATCAATTTTTACATTGAACGTATAGATATAGATACATGAAAAGGATAATCTCAAAGTATTACAAGTTGCAACATCATGTTTTGAAATCATAAATGTTGAAAAATTATCTAATTAATATTTAAATAAGTCCCATCATAGTAGTTTGAAGATACCAGCAAAAATAAAAATCCTTAAAAATGAAAAAAATTACTCTGGATTTTTTTTTCATAATACCAGACTTGAGTATATGTAACATCCTCGATGATTATCCTCACAGGACATTGTTACAGATTGAATATATGTAACATCCTCGATGATTATCCTCACAGGACATCGTTACAGACTGAATATATGTAACATCCTTGATGATTATCCTCACAGGACATCGTTACAGACTGAATATATGTAACATCCTCGATGATTATCCTCACAGGACATCGTTACAGATTGAATATATGTAACATCCTCGATGATTATCATCACAGGACATTGTTACAGATTGAATATAATTATTATGTAACATCCTCAATGATTATCCTCACAGGACATCGTTACAAACTGAATATATGTAACATCCTTGATGATTATCCTCACAGGACATCATTACAGACTGAATATATGTAACATCCTCAATGATTATCCTCACAGGACATCATTACAGACTGAATATATGTAACATCCTCGATGATTATCCTCACAGGACATTGTTACAGATTGAATATATGTAACATCCTCGATGATTATCCTCACAGGACATCATTACAGACTGAGTATATGTAACATCCTCAATGATTATCCTCACAGGACATTGTTACAGACTGAATATATGTAACATCCTCGATGATTATCATCACAGGACATCGTTACAGATTGAATATATGTAACATCCTTGATGATTGTTCTCACAGGACTTCGTTACAGATTGAGTATGTGTAACATCCTTGATGATTATCTTAATGGGACATTGTTACAGACTGAGTATATGTTACATCCTAGATGATTTTCATCATGGGACATTGTTACAGACTGAGTATATGTTACATCCTCGATGATGATCATCTAGGGACATCGTTATGGATTGAATATATGTAATATCCTCAATGATTATCCTCACAGGACATTGTTACAGATTGAGTATATGTAACATCGTCAATGATTATCCTCACAGGACATCGTTACAGATTGAGTATATGTAACATCCTCGATGATTATCCTCACAGGACATCGTTACGGATTGAATATATGTAACATCCTCAATGATTATCCTCACAGGACATCGTTACAGATTGAATATATGTAACATCCTCAATGGTTATCCTCACAGGACATTGTTACAGATTGAATATATGTAACATCCTTGATGATTATCCTCACAGGACATCGTTACAGATTGAATATATGTAACATCCTCAATGATTATCCTCACAGGACATTGTTACAGACTGAATATATGTAACATCCTCATTGATTATCCTCATGGGACATCATTACAGATTGAGTATATGTTACATCCTCAATGATTATCCTCACAGGACATTGTTACAGACTGAATATATGTAACATCCTCATTGATTATCCTCATGGGACATCATTACAGATTGAGTATATGTTACATCCTCCATGATTATCCTCAAAGGACATTGTTACAGATTGAGTATATGTAACATCAATGATGATTATCATCACAGGACAACGTTACAGATTGAGTATATGTTACATCAATGATGATTACCCTCAAAGGACATCATTACAGATTGAGTATATGTAACATCCTCTATGATTATCCTCACAGGACAATGTTACAGATTAAGTATATGTAACATCAATGATGATTATCATCACAGGACAACATTGCAGACTGAGTATATGTTACATCCTCAATGATGATCATCTAGGGACATCGTTACGGATTGAATATATGTGACATCCTCGATGATTATCCTCACAGGACATTGTTACAGACTGAATATATGTAACATCCTCGATGATTATCCTCATGGGACATCATAAAAGACTGAATATATGTAAC
Source organism: Panopea generosa (assembly GCA_029582155.1). NCBI lineage: Eukaryota > Metazoa > Mollusca > Bivalvia > Adapedonta > Hiatellidae > Panopea > Panopea generosa. The sequence continues at coordinate 23,144,936 of CM055899.1, read as the reverse complement.
ATCCTCGATGATTATCATAATGGGGCATCGTTACAGACTGAGTATATTTAACATCCTTGATGATTGTTCTCACAGGGCATCGTTACAGACTGAGTATATGTAACATCCTCGATGATTATCCTCACAGGACATCGTTACAGACTGAATATATGTAACATCCTCAATGATAATCCTCACAGGACATCGTTACAGATTGAGTATTTGTAACATCCTCGATGATTATCCTCACAGGACATCGTTACAGACTGATTATATGTAACATCCTCAATGATAATACTCACAAGACATCGTAACAGATTGAGTATATGTAACATCCTTGATGATTATCCTCACAGGACATTGTTACAGACTGAATATATGTAACATCCTCGATGATTTTCCTCACATGACATTGTTACAGACTGAGTATATGTAACATCCTTGATGATTATCCTCACAGGACATCGTTACAAACTCAATATATGTAACATCCTCGGTGATAATCCTCACAGGACATCGTTACAGAATGAGTATATGTAACATCAATGATGTTTACCCTCACAGGATATTGTACAGATTGAATATATGTAACATCCTCCATGATTATCCTCACAGGACATTGTTACAGATTGAGTATATGTAACATCAATGATGATAATCATCACAGGACAATGTTACAGATTGAGTATATGTAACATCAATGATGATTATCATCACAGGACAACGTTACAGATTGAGTAAATGTAACATCAATGATGATTACCCTCACAGGGCATCATTACAGACTGAGTATATGTAACATCCTCAATGATTATCCTCGCAGGACATTGTTACAGATTGAGTATATGTAACATCCTAGATGATTATCCTCACAGGACATCGTTACAGATTGAATATATGTAACATCCTTGATGATTATCATCATGGGACATTGTTACAGATTGAGTATATGTAACATCCTCGATGATTATCCTCACAGGACATCGTTACAGATTGAATATATGTAACATCCTCAATGATTATCATCACGGGACATTGTTACAGATTGAATATATGTAACATCCTAAATGATTATCATCATGGGACATCGTTACAGATTGAATATATGTAACATCCTCCATGATTATCCTCACAGGACATCGTTACAGATTGAGTATATGTAACATCAATGATGATTACCCTCAAAGGACATCATTACAGATTGAATATATGTAACATCCTCGATGATTATCCTCACAGGACATCATAACAGATTGAATATATGTAACATCCCCCGATGATAATCATCACAGGACATCATTACAGATTGAATATATGTAACATCCTCAGTGATAATCCTAACAGGACATTGTTACAGATTGAGTATATGTAACATCCTTGATGATTATCATCACGAGTCATTGATACAGACTGAGTATATGTAACATCCTTGATGATTATCATCACAGGACAACGTTACAGATTGAATATATGTAACATCCTTGATGATTATTGTCACGGGACATCATTACAGACTGAATATATGTAACATCCTTGATGATTATCATCACAGGACATTGTTACAGACTGAGTATATGTAACATCCTCAATGATTATTCTCACAGGGCATCGTTACAGACTGAGTATATGTAAAATCCTTGATGATTATCTTCACAGGGCATTGTTACAGACTGAGTATATGTAACATCCTCGATGATTATTTTCAGGAGACATCAATGCATAAAAACATGATTTTGAGTTAACAAACACTGTTGTTTATTGTGTTACCTGATCCCATTATATAGTACAAGTTTAGGCATATTAAAGTGCATTACAGTATAATAATTGTTTACAGGTATGATGAAAATACTTTTTTTTATTTTATAGCTGCTATTCTGGTTTATACCATAACGGAACCCATTCCCGTAGATAATGCTTTTATTCTTGATGCAACAACAGGGGACCTTAAAGTAGCAAAAAATCTGGATTACGACAAAGGAAAAAAGGTAATTTATCTTAAACTACTAGCGCTGGGTATCACAAAGAATTTGATTTTGTGACATATCGTGATACAGGACCAATGTATCATGATACGTATCATGATATTTTCCTTTAAAAATTGTATATCTAGTTGCTTTGAAAGATAAAAAAAAACATCTATAGATAGATTCTATTTGAAAATAATTTTATCAGATCCTTCTTTGAAGTATACAACCACAAACCTTTAAAAAAACATAACATTATAAATAACTGACTAGAACACTGACCATTCTCAAATCAAATTGTTTTCACACCAAGTATTGCTGACCGAGATTTGTAGATGATGCCTTTGTAAATGTGTAGTTAAATTGGCTTAGCCACCTGCACATTTCAGTTTTTCTAGCAAATTCTACATGCAACAACATTTGCTAGTACACTCGGATCACGTTATAACGCGGATCGTGGGGTCCACAAAATGGAGATGCACTATGCGCGGACATTAAAAAAAATCGATGTTGGTTATTCACACCTAAAAATCGATGTTGGTTATTCACACCTATCGTGCTGTCCGACTCTATGTGAATGGTATTGCAGTGCTTCATCTAATGTTTTGGCCAAATGCTTATGTTACTCAACCAGACAGAAATAACTTCCCTTAGATTTGTTTATTTCACGATGTCTACTTTTGTTGTGAAAACATGGGTCTTTGAAAAGACATTTAATACGCATACGATCGCCAGTTAAATGTTTAAATTCAGTGGTTCATGCATACTGGTACACACATTAATTTGACAACATTCAAGGACTTGAAATCATGTACGTTTCACCCGTACAATATCTCTTTGATGTTAGCCGACGCACGGTGACGTCACAGTCATCAAAGAGATGATAGCAAACGTGTTGTTTCATTCAATACATGCAATGAAATTGTGCAGTTTGTTTGTGTTCACTTAAAATAGGATTTTGTCGATAAGTTTTATATTCCATTTTAAATATCTTCCATTAGATGCAAACGTATTTTTAATGAATTGATAATACTATGATAGGAGACAGAGTTGAAAGTGGTTGTACGCAAATTTACATATATTCATATATAGTTTAGCGAGAATAATAATGCTATTGGCTAGTCTGTTTAAATGACACATTCAATAAAGAGTGCTTCTGACAATGTTCAAAGCATTGAATGTGGCATCGACTCGAGATGAACCGAGACTATATCCCGATACACGATACTTCCGGTTTACATCCTGAATCTATTTTTTGCGTGAAATTGATTGAAACTGGTTCATTCAAATGAGAACACATAATGTTGGTAGTGATAATGTACATATTTAGGAAAGTTTAGTCAAATTAAACACAGATACCATGAAAAATAAACCAACTGATAAAATTGCCAGTGGGTGGGGTATTGGGATATATATACATGCATGGGCATAAATTAATGTAGAGTGGTTTAAAAGGAAAAAGTGTGATTCTTACGGCAGCGATTCTTACGGAAATAAAAACCCTGGACGGATTTGCATTTTGGAATTTTAGAAGCCCTGATTGTGAGCATCTTTTGATATAGATTAGACTGGTGTAATTTGACACCTTGTAGAAAACGCAAGTCACCAGATGTTTCACATATTGTGAGCATCTTTTTATATAGATTAGACTGGTGTAACACAGCTTGTAGAAAACCCAAGTCACCAGATGTTTCACATATTGTGAGCATCTTTTGATATAGATTAGACTGGTGTAACACAGCTTGTAGAAAACCCAAGTCACCAGATGTTTCACATATTGTGAGCATCTTTTGATATAGATTAGACTGGTGTAACACAGCTTGTAGAAAACCCAAGTCACCAGATGTTTCACATATTGCGAGCATCTTTTGATATAGATTAGACTGGTGTTACACAGCTTGTAGAAAACAAAAGTCACCAGATGTTTCACATATTGTGAGCATCTTTTGATATAGATTAGACTGGTGTAACACAGCTTGTAGAAAACCAAATTCACCAGATGTTTCACATATTGTGAGCATCTTTTGATATAGATTAGATTGGTGTAACACCACTTAGAAAACACAAGTCACCAGATGTTTCACATATTGTGAGCATCTTTTGATATAGATTAAACTGGTGTAACTCAAATTGCAGAAAACTCAAGTCACCAGATGTGTCACATATTGTGAGCATCTTTTGATATAGATTAGACTGGTGTAACACAACTTGTAGAAAACCATATCACCAAATTTTTCGGGATGAGGGGGGTAAAATAACACATGCTAATACAAATTATGATCACATTTATAATGTGATAATCACTCAATATAAAAAGATGTAAGGGAGAGTGGGGGGTAAATATAGAATGGCCATGGTACCCCCCCCCCCCCCCCTAAATTGACCCCAGGGTTGTTATATAGTAATTTGACCCCACGATCATTTCACAGAGGGGTCAAAATACTATACAACACTGGAACACTGGTCCTAGTGTATTTGAGAGATAATGCATATTATATCTTGAACACTCATTAAAATCCAGTCCACTGTTTTCTTTCATTTTTTCCTTCCAAGGAGTTCTTTTATCAAATATTATTTTATAGCTGTTATAATTATTACTTATTTCAGGTCTACACTTTCAACATAACTGTAAACGACAGAAAATTCAGTAACACTACAAAAGTGACAGTCGATGTTCTGGATGTGAATGATAACATGCCGATTGTGAAAGATTACTTTTTTCCCAATTTTACTGAAAACTCAACCTCTGTTATTGGCCCTATCGCAACTGTAAGTACTTCTTTTATAGATACACATACTTGACACTTTAGAGTAAAATGTCTTTTTTTATACCCCTGCCAACAATGTTGTCCTTCTGTCCATCGGCCTGTCTGTAGACACATTATTGTATGTCCAACTCTTCATTTATTTTAAAGGCTGATTGCTGTGCCGTTTTGTATGGTAATTTGGCCTATGATATAATTATGTAGACTATAAATTTTGTAAAACATGGTATGACATTTATGGTTCGGCAATTTTCTTGTGAATCCTTATGGCTCTGTTGTTTATTGTTTTATCAATACAATATTAAAATATAAAATATTTACAACAGTGTAACAACAAGTGTGGAGTTTGTGGTCCAGTGGTAGAGTATCCGACCCAGTATCGGCAGGTTTGTTGTTGGATCCTCCACCACGGTTATGTCACTATGTGTGGTGTCCTTGAGCAAGACACTTTATCCGCATATTCTTGGTACTTCTACCAAGGAAGACTTCGAGCATGATTTATCTAAGTTGTTATAAAAATTGATGTAAAATAAATAAGTTTAAATCAAAATGTAGTTTCAATATAGTGTTATCATCATCTCCTAATAAATCTTTCAATGATATTTCTGTCGGTATGATGGACACACTATTCTGAATTCGAATTTGAATAATACTCATATATTGACATCACTCATTTTTGTTGAATAACATGTAATTTATTGTTATGTTTTTGCAGATAACTGCAGATGACATTGACAATAACGGCGTGAACACGTTTTATTATGAACTCAGTTTTCCTAACCCTTCGTATGGTGAAATCTTCATGATAAACAGAAAGACGGGAGTATTGTCCATAAAGAAAAAACTGGACCGTGATTTTCCAAATGGCAAAGCTACTTACCAGTTCTCTGTAAAAGTTGCAGATGAAAACCCAGATACAGGGAACCCTAGGTATGGAACCGGGGGTATAACCGTAAGCCCAATTGACATCAATGATAATCCTCCAGTCTTGGTTGACAGAGATATGATGGTGATGGAGAATCAACCCGCAGGTAAGTTTACACTGCATGTTTAATGTTGTATAATAAAAATTAGTATAATCAGTTTAAAAAAATGATCAGGAGTGCATACTCAAGTTGAGATGTTTGGTGAATACAGGGACAGGGATACATAATCAAGTTGAGATGTTTTGTGTATACAGGGTCAGGAATACATACTCGAATTGAGATAATTGGTGAATACAGGGTCAGGAATGCATACTCAAGTTGAGATGTTTGGTGAATACAGGGACAGGAATACATACTAAAGTTGATATGTTTGGTGAATACAGGGTCAGGAATACATACTCGAATTGAGATAATTGGTGAATACAGGGTCAGGAGTGCATACCCAAGTTGAGATGTTTGGTGAATACATGGCAAGAAGTGCATAACACAGTTGGATTGTTTTCTGAATACAGGGTCAGGAGTGTATACTTAAGTTGAGATGTTTGGTGAATACAGGGTCAGGAATACATACTCAAATTGAGATAATTGGTGAATACAGGTTCAGAAATGCATACTTAAGTTGAGATGTTTTGTGAATACAGGGTCCGGAGTGCATACTTAAGTTGACATGTTTGGTGTATACATGGTCAGAAGTGCATACTCAAGTTGGGATGTTTTGTAAAAACAGTGTCAGGAGTGCAAACTCAAGTTGAGATGTTTTTTGAAAACAGCATCAGGAGTGCATACTCAAGTTGAGATGTTTGGTGAATACAGGGTCAGGAGTGCATACTCAAGTTGAGATGTTTTGTGTATACCTGGTCATGAGTGCATACTCAAGTTGAGATGTTTTGTGAATACAGGGTCAGGAGTGCATACTCATGTTGGGATGTTTGGTGAATACAGGGTCAGGAGTGCATACTTAAGTGGAGATGTTTGGTGAATACAGTGTCAAGAGTGCATACTCAAGTTGAGATGTTTGGTGTATACAGTGTCAAGAGTGCATACTCAAGTTGAGATGTTTGGTGTATACAGGGTCACGTGTGCATACTCAAGTTGGGATGTTTTGTGAATACAGGGTCACAAGTGCATACTCAAGTTTAGATGTTCTGTGAATACTGAGCACAATAAATTCTTGTTTTAGAGTTTTGAATTGAAACTGACCTATAGTCTTTATATATTTTAAATGACTGATTCTTTTACAGATATCTATGATATACAATCAGCATATAATGTTTATAAACCTGTGTTATTTATATTTTAGGTAAACTTGTTGGACGACTTTCTATTGTGGACTATGATGCTGGTGATAATGCCAAGTTCTCAGTACGTCTTGTATCACAGACAGATGAAAAAGGGGCAGTAGTAGATGTGTTTAATTTGTCAACAAGCAGCCTTGACCTGTATACAACAGCTGAGTTTGACAGGGAAAATATTTCTATGTATTATTTATTATTAGAAGCCAAGGATATGGGTGAACCAAGTTTGACTGGGACAGGAAGTTTGACAGTATATATTGGAGATGAGAACGACAACAGTCCATTCTTCACCCAGAATTTCACATGCATATTGCCGGAATCTCAGACCTCAGGTACTGGTTAAAACATCATTTTATCCCCCCCACCAACAATTTTTTGGGGTGGCATATAGTCATCACAGCATCCATCCGTCCAGTATTTTGTGTCTGCATAGATTGATTTTGTTAATACTTGCTACAAATGATCAACATAACATGACGACTTGTAGTGAGTAAGACCCACACTTGTACAGACCCTAAACCGCTCAAGTACCCCAATTGCACGCAAACGGAGTGCACTCAGAGCGTAAGCGGAGCGCGAGCGTAGCGCAGACGGAGCGCGAACCGAGCGCAGATTGAGCGCCGACGGAACGGACCTTGACCGTAAGCAAACGCTGGATTTTGAATAATAAACGCACTCCTGAACGCATGAAATAGATCGAGTACACTCGGACACGCTGAATGCACTCAGATACGCTGAGTGCACTCAGATGCGCAGTATATGCAGCATACGCTAGAAACTGTAAGATAACTGATAACAGAACTATTCGTGCGCTACTGAGTGCACTCGTTCATTCGGATACACTCTTTTTAATTATTTGATCGTGAAGTCGATACTTAAAATCGAGATAACAAAGACATTTTTTTTTAAAATAAATATAAACCATGTAGTTTATATAAATGTTTTATTGTAAAACGCATGATAAAACTTATTTTGGTCAACACTTTATCAATTATAACATAAATATCAATATTTAGCTGATCAAACAAAACATAGATATGCGGAAAATTATATGATTATGATTCTATTTGTTTGGGTATTTCGGCAAAATAAAAATTACCAATTTTCAATTTAATTTGAACTTTAGTTTTATATTTTCCCCAAACATAGTTACACTGAGTTTGTGCTTAGTTGTGAACAAATCTATGTAAAACTGTTATATTGCAATTAAAGTGGAAACATTTTACTCGTGCACATCTCATTAAAATAATAGTAATAAATTAATTGTATTCTAAAATATAAAGTGGGTCAGTAGTATAGCGGATAGAGTGCTGGCTTCAGACGGCAGAGGTCGCGAGTTTGACCCAGGCTCTACCCGACCTCTCGAAACACAATTCAGTACCAGATCTAATAAGGGAATGCACTGGAAAATGCATAAGCTCCGAGCTTACTTCACAATCAAGCTAAATTAAATTAATGTAAAATAAATGTATGTATGCCAAATTAACACGACAGACCGAAATAACACATTAGACACAGGAAATAAAAACTAGTAAACGTAAATTTCTAGGTGACATTTTTGAGGTTGTGATTTTATATTGACTAAAGAACAGCTTTTGATCATGAGGAAGGTTTAAATAAACAAAAAAGAACATGTATTCACTGCCTATAAAATAGTAAATATATTTTTTTCGCGCTTTCCTACAAAATCGATACGCCTGATCACATGCACGTAAGTACATAACAATTAAGCCATCATAAAAGCTGTGAAAGGCGCAACAAGTAAGAAATGACAACAATAATAATAAAGAAGAAAAAATACTCAGATAATAATAATATAATAATATAATAATAAAGTAGTATAGCAATTATAACAATAATATTAATAATAATAGTAATAAATAATAATAAAATATATAATAGTTATTAATAATAATGAAGATAATAATAATATTATAAAAAATCTGCATATTATAGTATTGATTGTGACTATATATTTCTTATCCAATCACATGCCGCGGGTTAAATAAAGATTTATTCATCGGGCACAAATTATAATCAAAATGAAAATTACACACCGGCAGGGTTCTTCGTGATCAATGGACCGATAAATCACCAATTAACATGTGGTTCTCACCATGGCTATCTGTTTTGATGATTGCCATGCAACTCTGCCTTCATAATAGTAATTAAATTGTTTTATTAATTGTGAACGACTGACCAGATGCACGTACGCACGTATCCAATATAAAAGCTGTGACAAATCAATAAGTCAATATGTATATTATAATAATAGCTCCAATGATAATAATATTTAAAAAAAATAAAACAAATAATGAAAGTAAAAAATAATACAAATAAAATACTACATTTTTACAAGGAATTATTTAGAGACATGTCTTTAATTTTTATTAGTTTTAAAATTGTAGGATTGTTTTATTTTGTAAATTAACAATTCTGATCTGTTTTTTATAAGAAATCGCTATGGCAGCTGTGGTAAAATGACAGCCCTGAATATACATCCCTTAATACGTGTATGTCACACTTTTTACCAGTCATTCAGAACTGGCGTGGGGTTTTCGGTTCGTTAATTTAATGATATTAACATCATGATATTCACATAGTTAAGCGTTCTGAAACTTCGAATAAACAATATCTTAAATGATTTTTTTATTTGTTGTTAATTGGCTAGCAGATTTTCTTTTTTATCATTTCTTTTCAATCAAATTATGTTGGCTCAATTAAGATTCATCCATCTGGCACAAATTACAATCAAAATGAAACCATACATATCTTCCGTGGTCAATAGACCGATAAGTCACCGCTTTAGCATATAACTTAATTGACACGGCTCTCACTGGCATGTGACATAACGTAATTAACACCACGGGTGTGTTGCTGCGTGTCATATAATGAGCGGTATAGCACAGTGGGTTTAGTTTCAAACAAGTTTAATATAGTTTGTCATTTTAAATAATATATTAACATAAAGCATACTATCAGTAAAAGAATAATTTGAGAAACCCACTGAAAAAAATTAATTGCAAGTATATTTATATACATAATGATAACGAAAATAATTATAAAACTTAAAATATCAGAATATCTTTTTAAGTTTAGTGAAGCTACATTTGGACCCAAATCGAGAAAAACACTACAAGATTTTTATTTTTCAAAAATCATTTATTATAATGTCGAATTGCATCGCACGGATTATAATAAATTTTTCATCACCCGTGCAGTGCATATTATTGATTATAAAGCTTATTTTAGTTTGAACATTAACAAAACCAGTGATATATCCACATGTTGTTAAGTCACTGCTTACACTGAGCAGATTTATGGATTATTATAAGGCCAACGAGGTATCAACAGTATGGCATTATTAATTAAATTTAATTATCAATAACAATATATTTAGTTTATGTTGATGATGTTTATGTAAATTTTGTGGACAAACTTAATTGATTTCCTGTAACAAACGGCTTACAGTATATCAAAGAAGATACTGACGCAAACACATGTCGGTCTGGATAACAGAAGCCGGTATAACGTGCGATATTCTTTGATCACCCAGACCACTGATCACATATCAAAACAAAGACACTTCCGTTAAACATGCCTACTATCGATACTAGTTCAACCTTTCGCACAGTGGGTGACATAATATGTAGACAAAAATCGGATTATGAATTAATTTACCTTGACTAAATCCCATGGATACATTTTACTGCTCCATTGGAACAGATTAAATTTAAAAAGTCAATATAGAATCATTTTAAAGAGTTGAGATGTTGCGATTGGTTATGGGCCGGAAACCGAGCTGAGCGAACTGAACGTTGAGTGAACGCTGAACGAAGCGAACGCTAAGAGGAGTATTAAATAGAGCATTCAGCTATACAGCGCTCGTGAGCGAATACTTGCGTTTGTGAGTGCATAAAATTAACCGCGTTTAATCGAGTGCACGCAAACGGAGCGCGAACTAAGCGCGAACGGAGTGCAAACTGAGCGCAAACGGAGTGTAATTATGGGGTACTTGAGCGGTTTAGGGTCTGTACCTCAAAGGTCAAGGTCACATTTTTTGTTTGACAGCACTATAAGTCTTAGTGAGATTTCGTGTTCGGCCTGTAACTTTGTCATGCATTGATGGATTTTGTTAATACTCGCTACAAATGATCGACATAACATGAAGACTTGTCTCGAGTAAGACCCACACCCATACCTCAATGGTCAAGGTCACACTTTTTGTTTGACAAAACTTTGAATCTGTTTGAGATTTTGTGTCCGACCTGTTACTTTGTCATGCATAAACAGATTTTATAAATACTTGCTCAAAATGATCAACATAAAATGACGATGTGTTATGAATTACACCCAGACTCCCACTTCAAAAGTCATGGTCAATTTAACTTTGTTTGATGACACTTTGTCTGATTGAGATTTGGTGTCCGGTCTGTAGCTTTGTCACCTATGAATAAATTTCAAAAACACTCGGCTCAATTCATCAGCATGACATGACGACATGTCACGCATAAGACCCACATGCGTACCTCAAAGATCAAGGCCACACTTTGAGTTTGTTTGATAACACTTTGAGTCTGTGAGATTTCGTGACCGGCCTGTAACTTTGTCATGCATAGTTAAATTTTATAGATATTTGCTACAAATGATCAACATTACATGACAACGTGTCACACTTTAACCCAGACTCTCACTTCAAAGGTCAATGACAATTTTACTTTGTTTGAGATTTCGTGTACGGTCTGTAATTTTGTCACCTATGGATAAATTTTAAAAACACTTGGCTCAGTTGATCAACATACCGGTACATAATTTAGTGTTACATGTAAGACCCAGAACCTTTCCTCAAAGGTCAAGGTCACACTTTCAATTTGTTTGATATTGCGTGTCTGGTCTGTAACTTTGTCTTTAACTTGGCTCATTTTATCAAGATAACATGGCGAGGTGTCACAAGTAAGACCTAGACCTGTACCTCAAAGGTCAAGGTCACACTTTTACTTTGTATGACAACAATTTGAGTCTGTTTGAGATTTCAAGTCTGACCTGTAACTTTATCATACATGGATGGATTTATGTGTCACGTTAAGACCCATAACCTTACTTCAAGGTCACACTTTCAGTTTGTTTGATATTTCATGTCTGGTCTGTAACTTTGTTTTATATAGAGGGATTTTAAAATAGCTTAACACAAGTGATTAGTATGTCATAATGATGTATCACCTGAATTTACCTGTTGAAATACCCAGACCATAACATCAGCTGTCAAGGTTACACAAAGGTCAAGGTCATGCTTTAATGTAAAAAAAAATGAAATTGTATGTCTGGTCTGAAATGTCAGTCCATTACTCATGATATTCATGGATACATTGTTACCTATTATAACATATATTGGTATTTTCACAGACCATTTGTGGGGCACGCGACACTCACCAGTTACATTTATTGTTTTTATCTAGCCTTTTTGAGGTGTTACTTTTCAGGCAGCGTCACTGGTGTTATGTGATGGATAGTTTTAATCAACCCATGCAGCTTTTTTATGGGTGACCTTGACCTCTTCAGAACATTATGTTTTTTGCATTTAGCTCTTGTTTCTCAAAAACTGTTTGATTAGGAGTCACCCAGTGGTCCTTAGTGTATAATAGATAGAACTACTAAAAAAACATGCAGAATATTCTAAAGATAGCCTTGACTTCTATGAATATTTACCTCGCATTTTGAAAGTATTACTTTTCAGGTGGCGTCGACAATTCAACGTTAAAATTTTGTATTGAGTTTGACCAAGAGTCACCACATTTGTTCTTTAGTTGTTTAATGGGTAGTTCTAATAAAACCATGCAGCATCTTGACACTTTGATCAATGCTTACCGCGGTCAAGAAAACAAAAGTAAATTACTACTACTAGTACCGACATGTGTGGTGAGCTCTGTTTATTTTATAACTGATTTCACAAAATATGAAGTCTATCAAATGTTCACAATATAAACATGAACAACAATTACAGTTCAACAAAATAATGTATGTCACACAGTTTCAGTAATCAAATGGACACTTTGGCTATTCCGCATTGTCTCTATGTTGCTCTATTTTGCATACAAGTAAGATTTCCTTTCTAAAGGACTTTTATCTGTGTTTGATGCAAAAACAATGATCACAAACAAACTGTTAGGTAAAACAACTCGAGCAATATACTAGCCTCTGGTTTGTGTTTATAGCTGCTAAAAACTTTTCAGACAACATGATTACTGGGAAAAGATTACACTTCAATAAATGTGATGTAACTCTCAACTAACTATGAACAGTCATGCCCCTAGCACAGGTTTGATAACTCAACTAATTATGAACAGTAATGCCCCTAGCACAGGTTTGATAACTCAACTAATTATGAACAGTCATGCCCCTAGCACAGGTTTGATAACTCTCAACTAATTATGAACAGTCATGCCCCTAGCACAGGTTTGACAACTCTCAACTAATTATGAACAGTCATGCCAATAGCACAGGTTTGATAACTCAACTAATTATGAACAGTCATGTCCCTTGTACAGGTTTGATTGAACAGTCATGCCCCTTGTACAGGTTTGATAACTCAACTTATTATGAACAGTCATGTCCCTTGTACAGGTATGATAACTCTCAACTAATTATGAACAGTCATGTCCCTTGTACAGGTATGATAACTATCAACTAATTATGAACAGTCATGTCCCTTGTACAGGTTTGATAACTCAACTAATTATGAACAGTCATGCCCCTAGCACAGGTTTGATAACTCAACTTATTATGAACAGTCATACCCCTTGTACAGGTTTGATAACTCAACTAATTATGAACAGTCATGCCCCTAGCACAGGTTTGATAACTCAACTAATTATGAACAGTCATACCCCTTGTACAGGTTTGATAACTCAACTAATTATGAACATTCATGCCCCTTGTACAGGTTTGATAACTCAACTAATTATGAACAGTCATGCCCCTAGCACAGGTTTGATAACTCAACTAATTATGAACAGTCATGCCCCTTGTACAGGTATGATAACTCTCAACTAATTATGAACAGTTGTGACCCTAGCACATGTTTGATAACTCAACTAATTTTGAACAGTCATGCCCCTAGCATAGGTTTGGTAACTCAACTAATTATGAACAGTCATGCCCCTAACACAGGTTTGATAACTCAACTTATGAACAGTCATGCCCCTTGTACAGGTTTGATAACTCTCAACTAATTATGAACAGTTGTGACCCTAGCACATGTTCGATAACTCAACTAATTATGAACAGTCATGTCCCTTGTACAGGTTTGATAACTCATCTAATTATGAACAGTCATGCCCCTTGTACAGGTTTGATAACTCTCAACTAATAATGAACAGTTGAGACCCTAGCACAGGTTTGATAACTCTCAACTAATTATGAACAGTCATGCCCCTAGCACTGGTTTGATAACTCTGAACTAATTATGAACAGTCATGCCCCTAGCACAGGTTTGATAACTCTCAACTGATTATGAACAGTTGTGACCCTAGCACAGGTTTGATAACTCAACTAATTTTGAACAGTCATGCCCCTAGCACAGGTTTGATAACTCTCAACTAATTATAAACAGTCATGTCCCTAGCACAGGTTTAATAACTCTCAACTAATTATGAACAGTTGTGCTCATAGCACAGGTTTGATAACCTTCAACTAATTATAAACAGTCATGCTCCTAGCACAGGTTTAATAACTCAAATAATTATGAACAGTTGTGCCCCTACCATAGGTTCAATAAATCTCAACTAACTGTGAATAGTTGTGCCCTTAGCACAGGTTTGATATCTCTCAATTAATTATGAACAGTCATACCCCTAGCACAGGTATGATAACTCTCATCTAATTATAAACAGTTGCGCCCCTAGCACAGGTTCAATAACTCTAAAAACTCAACTAATTATGAACAGTCATGCGCCTTGTTGGATTTAGAATTTTGTGTTAAAGCCAGACATTTGAATCCAATTAGGCCATTATTTTTTGCAAACTGCATGTCAAATAACTTTTTCTGCATCTGGTGAGTGAAATATAGTCATCATGACCTGACCCTCTTTTATAAATTTTATTTCATGATTGATTGAATCTGCTAGTGATTGAGTTCTGTTCAAAGCTATTTTGTAACTTCTTTTTCAGGTGAATTTTGTCGTATCAAAGCAAATGACTTGGATGTGGGTATTAATGCGCGATTAACCTATTACCTAAATGATGAAGGCACTGTACTGCAATATTTTAAGATGGATCAGGACACCGAAACAAATGAGGGTGTAATAGTGATATTTCGGGTGAGATTGAAAGAAGTTAATTAAATACATCTGCTGAACAGTATGTTTTCTAATCATCCTGTATTAAATTTTGTTATCTGTCAGCAGATAATGCTTTTGTCATGTACTAAGTAAAATATCTTTTTTCACTGTTATCTTTACAAAATGTACACAAAACCTTATATGAGTTATGGTTCCCAAATCGTCAAAAATTGTCACCACTTGGCATCGTCAGCCTATCAGTTTAAGCCCAAGAAGGATGACATATAGGAATCACTTTGACAGTCCGTCTGTTCGTTAAAATTAGTGTCTCATCCATATCTTTATATATAAAGGGATTTTAAAAATCTTGTCATAATGACCATCATGGTGTGAGGTGTCGTGGGAAAGATCAGTGTCCATAGCGGAAAGGTCAGAAACAAAACAAAAGTTTACAGATTGACAAACAGACTTTGCTGCCATAATATGACTTTGTGTTCGAAACAGGTGTTACAAATTGTTATTAATTCCTTAAAAACTATTTTCAGCCAGCGGATTATGATAAAAATCAAACAATGTTCATCTTGACAGCCTACGCAGAGGATGCTAACCCTGGTCCAAATAATGAAAACCGAGCATCAACTTATGTCTTCGTCAAGGTGATCGATTCCAACGATGAAACTCCAAAATTTGTAAATCCTATAGAGTCAGTTTCAGTTCCAGAAGATGTAACAAAAGGCACAGTGTTAGCAACTTTTACAGCAGTTGACAGAGATGTGAATCCAGCTTATGGAAGATTCAAGTATGTACATTATATATACTACATACTGTTGATTGTGACAGTAATAGTGTTGAGTGTGACAGTAATACTCTCAAGGGTGACAGTAATATTGTTGAGAATGGCAGTAATACTCTCAACGGTGACAGTAATACTGTTAATGATGGCAGTAATACTCTCAAGGGTGACAGTAATATTGTGGAGGTAGCAGTAATACTCTCAATGGTGAAAGTTATACTGTTGAGGATGGCAGTAATTAGGGTGACAGTAACACTGTTGAGGGTGACAATAATATTGTTAAGGGTGATGGTAATGCTGTTAAGGGTAACAAATACTGTTGAGGGGGACAGTAATACTGTTGAGGGCGACAGTAATGTTGTTAAGGGTTACAAATACTGTTGAGGATGACAGTTATACTGTTGAGGGTGACAGTAATACTCTCAAGGGTGACAGTAATGATGTTGGGGGGGACAGTAATACTCTCAAAGATGACAGTATTATTGTTGAGGTAGCAGTAATATTCTCAAGGGTAACAGTTATATTGTTGATGATGGCAGTAATACTGTTGAGGATGGCAGTTATACTGTTGAGGGTGACAGTAATGCTGTTAAGGGTGGAAGTAATACTGTGGAGAGTGACAGTTATGCTGTGGAAGGTGACACTTATATATACTGTTGAGGGTGACAGTAATACTGTTAAGGGAGGCTTACAAATATATACTGTTTAGGGTGACATTAATACTGTTGAGGGTGATAGTAATGCTGTTGAGGGTGACTAATACTGTTAAGGGTGACAGTAATGCTGTTAAGGGAGACTTATACTGTTAAGGGTGACAGTAATGCTGTTAAGGGTGACTTATACAGTTGATGGTGGCAGTAATGCTGTTGAGGATGACAGTAATGCTGTAAGTGTGACTAACACTATTGATGGTGACTTATAAAGTTGAGGGTGACAGTAATACTGTTGAAGGTGGCAGTAATGCTGTTGAGGGTGACGATTATACTGCTGAGGGTGACAGTAATGCAGTTAATGGTGGCTTAAATGTTTAGGGTGACAGTCATAATGGTGAGGGTGACAGTAATGCTGTTAAGGGTGACTAATACTGTTAAGGGTGACAGTAATGCTGTTACGTGTGACTTAAACTGTTTATAGTGACAGTAATAATGTTGAGGGTGACAGTTATACTTTTGAGAATGACAGTAATGCTGTAAAGTGTGACTAATACTGTTGATGGTGACATACAGTTGAGGGTGACAGTAATACTGTTGAAAGTGGCAGTTACAGTATGTTGTTAAAGGTGACAGTAATACTGTTGAGGGTGACAGTAATGCTGTTAAGGGTGACTAATATAGTTGATGGTGGCAGTAATGCTGTTGAGGATGATAGTAATGCTGTTAAGTGTGACTAACACTATTGATGGTGACTTATAAAGTTGAGGGTGACAGTAATACTGTTGAAGGTGGCAGTAATGCTGTTAAGGGTGACAGTAATACTGTTGAGGGTGACACTAATGCTGTTGAGGGTGAAAGTTATACTGTTGAGGGTGACAGTAATGCTGTTGAGGGTGACTTATACAGTTGAGGGTGACAGTTTTACTGTTAAGGGGGATGGTAATGCTGTTAAGAGTAACCAATACTGTTGAGGGTGACTAATACTGTTGGTGGTGACAGTAATTCTATTGAGGATGACAGTTATACTATAGAGGGTGACAGTTTTACTGTTGAAGGTGATTTATACTGTTGAGGGTGACAGTTATACTGTTGAGGGTGACAGTTATACTGTTGAAGGTGACATACTGTTAAGGATGGCAGTAATATTGTTGAGGGTAACAGTAATACTGTTGAGGGTGACTTAAACTGTTGAGGGTAACAGTAATACTGTTGAGGGTGACTGTAGTGGTTAACAATACCATGGCATCATTTATAAAAAACTGTATCCCACTGAAGTGGTTAACAATACCATGTCATCATTTTATATATGCTATCCCCTTGTAGTGGTTGATAACACCATGGCATCATTTTATAAATACTATATCCCACTGTAGTGGTTAACAATACCATGGTATCATTTCATAAACACTGTATCTCACTGTAGTGGTTAACAGTACCATGGCATCATTTATAAAGACTGTATCTCACTGAAGTGGTTAACAATACCATGTCATCAGTTTATATAGACTATCCCATTGTAGTGGTTGATTTCACCATGGCATCATTTTATAAAGACTGTATCCCACTGTAGTGGTTAACAATACCATGGCATCATTTTATAAAGACTGTATCTCACTGTAGTGGTTAACAGTACCATGCAATCATTTTATAAAGACTGAACCCCACTGTAGTGGTTAACAGTACCATGCAATCATTTTATAAAGACTGAACCCCACTGTAGTGGTTAACAATACCATGGCATCATTTTATAAAGACTGTATCCCACTGTAATGGTTAACAATACCATGGCATCATTTCATATAGACTGTACCCCACTGTAGTGTTTAACAATACCATGGCATCATTTTATAAAGACTATCCCACTGTAGTGGTTAACAATACCATGGCATCATTTTATAAAGACTGTATCCCACTGTAGTGGTTAACAATACCATGCAATCATTTTATAAAGACTGAACCCCACTGTAGTGGTTAACAATACCATGCAATCATTTTATAAAGACTGAACCCCACTATAGTGGTTAACAATACCATGGCATCATTTTATAAAGACTATCCCATTGTAGTGGTTAAAAACACTATGGCATCATTTCATATAGACTGTATCCCACTGTAGTGGTTAACAATACCATGGCATCATTTTATAAAGACTGTGCCCCACTGTAGTGGTTAAAAACACTATGGCATCATTTCATATAGACTGTATCCCACTGTAGTGGTTAATAATACCATGGCATCATTTTATGTAGACTATCCCATTGTAGTGGTTGATAACACCATGGCATCATTTTATAAAGACTGTATCCCACTGTAGTGGTTAACAATACCATGGCATCATTTTATAAAGACTGTATCTCACTGTAGTGGTTAACAGTACCATGCAATAATTTTATAAAGACTGAACCCCACTGTAGTGGTTAACAATACCATGGCATCATTTTATAAAGACTGTATCCCACTGTAATGGTTAACAATACCATGGCATCATTTCATATAGAATGTACCCCACTGTAGTGTTTAACAATACCATGGCATCATTTTATAAAGACTATCCCACTGTAGTGGTTAACAATACCATGGCATCATTTTATAAAGACTGTATCCCACTGTAGTGGTTAACAATACCATGCAATCATTTTATAAAGACTGAACCCCACTGTAGTGGTTAACAATACCATGCAATCATTTTATAAAGACTGAACCCCACTGTAGTGGTTAACAATACCATGGCATCATTTTATAAAGACTATCCCATTGTAGTGGTTAAAAACACTATGGCATCATTTCATATAGACTGTATCCCACTGTAGTGGTTAACAATACCATGGCATCATTTTATAAAGACTATCCCATTGTAGTGGTTAAAAACACTATGGCATCATTTCATATAGACTGTATCCCACTGTAGTGGTTAATAATACCATGGCATCATTTTATAAAGACTGTGCCCCACTGTAGTGGTCAACAACACCATGTCATCATTTTATAAAGACTATCCCACTGTAGTGGTTAACAATACCATGAAATCATTTTATAAAGACTGTATCCCACTGTAGTGGTTCGCAACACCATGGCATCATTTTGTAAAGACTATCTCACTGTAGTGGTTAACAATACCATGCAATCATTTTATAAAGACTGAACCCCACTGTAGTGGTTAACAATACCATGCAATCATTTTATAAAGACTGAACCCCACTGTAGTGGTTAACAATACCATGGCATCATTTTATAAAGACTATCCCATTGTAGTGGTTAAAAACACTATGGCATCATTTCATATAGACTGTATCCCACTGTAGTGGTTAACAATACCATGGCATCATTTTATAAAGACTATCCCATTGTAGTGGTTAAAAACACTATGGCATCATTTCATATAGACTGTATCCCACTGTAGTGGTTAATAATACCATGGCATCATTTTATAAAGACTGTGCCCCACTGTAGTGGTCAACAACACCATGTCATCATTTTATAAAGACTATCCCACTGTAGTGGTTAACAATACCATGAAATCATTTTATAAAGACTGTATCCCACTGTAGTGGTTCGCAACACCATGGCATCATTTTGTAAAGACTATCTCACTGTAGTGGTTAACAATACCATGTCATCATTTTATAAATACTGTATCCCACTGTAGTGGTTAACAATACCATGGCATCATTTTATCGAGGGGTTAGGGCTAGAACGTAGTAAGTGCATTTTTTATGAAACTGAGAAAAAGGCAAAACAAAGTTTTTGGAATGCACAGTTTTAAAACAGAAAATAGTACAGTAATAAAAATTGGCATTATGATAGATTATGATATTTAAAATACATATAGAAAATATGAAATGATAATATTATAGATTAGTAGAAATAAAACACTTTTATATATCTTACTGCATTCTGGCATAACTAAAAACAGCTATTTCATTATAACTGTATTGGCGTATATGTAATTACTATGTTTGGCATGTTAAAACATTGAACAAAAATCTATTCTTAAATGATGTTAATGTACTTACATCATACTGGCATAACACCACAATAGTAATTGTCAGTGTATTAAATATCATAACTACATTTACTACAAAAATATCAGGATTTATTTAACCATTAAAAATTAAAACAAAAACATTTTTCATGCAAATTGTTATAAGTGGCAATACTCATAATAATATAAACATAGAGGTTGTTGTTATATACATACGTATCAATACAATAGATATTGATATTGCTTTTTGACTGTTTTTATAACATTTATTCTGCACTAGAGTCTATGTCTATGTATCTATGTGTGTTTTTCAAAATTATAAAATATCTGATACTGGAAGACAATCTCGTGTCTTCTTTGAGGCTGTGATGCCATAGAAATATGCATGGAATTCAGACAGGATTATTCCGTCCTTGCAAAGAGGCACCAAGTCATTTCTTTTAGCTTTATATATGGTTAATTTCTCACTACAACAATGTGGCTATGAAGCTGTCACAGACACCTGCTTTCTTGAGACTTTGATTTCATACAATGAAAGGCAGTTAGGTCAAAATCATGCTTAATGTTTATATTATTTGGTTCATATTTTCTGAATTGCAACCATCTATGTTTCATCTGCTGTATCTTTTTGCCATCCATATCAACTGCACTTGGAGAAAGAATAGCTTTTGGTCAAAGAAATATGATCTAGAGCAAGCTCTTCTTTTAATGAATAGAAGCTTATCTTTGTAGGTATGTTTTCCATTATATTGACACATATAAAATCTTTTGGCATTTGTATGAGCCAAGACTCGAGTATGATTTGAAAATATTTATCTGGCCTCATGTGAGAAGTTTTCATAACATTTGTATCTACATTTACAATTACTGTCCAGCAATTATTTAGCCTTCACTAACTTCCTACAAGAATGTTTATAATACAGACCAAATGTTCTCCTTTTCTTCCGTATGTTTTACTCTTTTATCTGGCTGTGTTATCCTTTTACTCTTTGCAGTAAACTTATTTTGGTTGGTATATTGTGCTTGTTTCTTTGGAGTTATTGTTCCGGGGGTTCTACCTAGCTATGCTTGAATTTGATCTAAATCAATTTGCTCAGTAGTCACTGCTGGTAATACTGTGCAGCATGCATCATAACGTTCAATGTCAGGTATTTGCAAATACGCTACCGGTACATTTGAAACACTTTCAACATCTTGAAAGTGATGTTGAATTTTTGGTTTTATTTCATAGATGAGATGTGACTGATTATTACAATATATTTTCAATTCTTTGCTTAATAAGTTTAAAATAGCTAATGGTAAAGCATCAGAAAGATCATTAGACCAGTTGCCTTCTCCTCTGAGGTATTCAACCTGTTCCATATACTTTTCGTTTTGCTTTAATTCATTGTCGTTTGTATTATTAGTTACAAAATATA
Source organism: Panopea generosa (assembly GCA_029582155.1). Taxonomy (NCBI): domain Eukaryota; kingdom Metazoa; phylum Mollusca; class Bivalvia; order Adapedonta; family Hiatellidae; genus Panopea; species Panopea generosa. Next base: position 23,122,885 of record CM055899.1, on the reverse strand, counting down.
TGTACAATTTAAATTGGCTAATAAGATGTTCACATACACTATGCCGAGGTTCTTGCGGTGTCTGTAACTCATCAATAGAAAACTAAATTGCCCTGAAAAAGCATTTACATTTTGAGTGTGCTGTTCACCAAGTAATTGCCTTGGCCTGTGTTGGTTGTAGCTTTTCAGCTTGGCCCTTTTAATTACTTTGAGGAGTCTGTGTCTTGCTTTTGATGGTCTTCCTGGAGTTAGCCTTTTATATCTTGACAATGCTGTGGACTTCTGTTTCCAGTAAACTTCCCATTGATGTGGTGTTTGATGCTTGCGCAGTGTATGTTTAGCTGTCATACATTTCATTAATCTAATAGGGGTGTCTTTTTGCCCCCTTTTTACTCTGTTTCTTGTTTAATTTTTACTTTACTTTTTACTGATAATAGGAAGGCTATCATTATCTGAATCACTTGAGTCCATGTCTGTTTTATTCAACTTAAATGTAGGGTTGGTAACATCATCAACATTATTCATTTTTACTTGATATATCCAAGTCACTTTCACTTGTTGGCCTAAATAAAGATCTCTGACTGTGGTTCTTATAAGATCTCTTTAGGACAGCAAGTGGACTATCCATATCAGTATCACTTTCAGCATTTGAATCCTTTCTTGTTTCAAGAACTTTATTTGACATTAAGTTGTCACAGTCATTGTCTTTGTTAACATCATTTTCTAATTCAAATCTTAGTTTAAACTTATTTATTTTATTTCGATTGTGAAACAAGTCGTCACAACTTAGACAAATCACACTCCAAGTCTTCCTGAGTAGAGCCAGTACTAAGCACATGCTTAAAAAGATGTCTGGCTCAAGGACACCATACATAGCCATGGCGAAGAATCGAACCCAAGACCCTCTAATCACGGGTTAGGTGCTCTGCCACTGGACCACGCGCTCCACATTCTATTTTATCTGTAACCTTAATTGCAATAAACATCGCCACACCATTCTGAACTACACTATCTGTTACTTTATTTATGTCACTTATATCTAAACTTTATTTTCCACATCTTATATCTGGTGCCTACACTCTGTTTCACTGTATTTCCTCCAAATGTATTTGACTTGTCTGCTATTATATCCCTATTAATTTCTAAATATTTTTGCTCTGACTTTTCACAAATAAATGCTTCACTTTATTATTTTTTCAAAATAAATTGAGTGCACTTACCACAAACATAAACTATGTTTGTATATTTTAAAATGACTTAAATACACTTGCTTCATTATGACTTTATAATAAACATGAAACTGTGTTTTTCTAAAATGCAGCAACTGTACTTACAACAGTCTGTCACAAAATATTTGGCTAAAGTAGAAAAGACACATTGCAGTAAGTACACTTGCATCATTCTGGCATTATACAAAATGTACTTACAACATTCTGGCATAACACAAAGTAGATTATAAGCAGTTACTACATATGGTTTTTATGCAATATTTATCTTAAATTGAATGACATAATACTCCATTTTGGAGTCAAAGATAGAGCAGAAAAAAATATATAATATTGTACCAAAATGTTATTTTTGACCAAAATTGGACTTACAACGTTCTAGCCTTAACCCCTCGTTATAAAGACTGTATCCCACTGTGGTGGTTAACAATACCATGTCATCATTTTATAAAGACTATCCCACTGTAGTGGTTAACAATACCATGCAATCATTTTGTAAAGACTATCCCACTGTAGTGGTTCACAACACCATGGCATCATTTTGTAAAGACTATCCCACTGTAGTGGTTCACAACACCATGGCATCATTTTGTAAAGACTATCCCACTGTAGTGGTTCACAACACCATGGCATCATTTTGTAAAGACTGTCTCACTGTAGCGGTTCACAACACCATGGCATCATTTTGTAAAGACTATCCCACTGTAGTGGTTAACAACACCATGTCATCATTTTGTAAAGACTGTATCCCACTGTAGTGGTTCTCAACACCATGGCATCATTTTGTAAAGACTATCCCACAGTAGTGGTTCACAACACCATGGCATCATTTTGTAAAGACTATCTCACTGTAGCGGTTCACAACACCATGGCATCATTTTGTAAAGACTGTCTCACTGTAGCGGTTCACAACACCATGGCATCATTTTGTAAAGACTGTATCCCACTGTAGTGGTTCACAACACCATGGCATCATTTTGTAAAGACTATCCCACTGTAGTGGTTCACAACACCATGTCATCATTTTGTAAAGACTATCCCACTCGATTCACAACACCATGGCATCATTTTGTAAAGACTATCCCACTGTAGTGGTTCACAACACCATGGCATCATTTTGTAAAGACTATCCCACAGTAGTGGTTCACAATACCATGGCATTATTTTCTCTGAAAAGCCTGAACCAATTGAGTTAAAACTTCGAGGATAAAAAGATCAGACATTTTATATTATATTTTATCAATGTCATCATGAAACAATTAATACTTTTTAAATATATTGTCATACATGGATGGATTAGACCAAGTGGTCATCATTTACATCATTTAAAATCATTTACATCTCACCATTTAGGTTGTAGGTTCGGCTCCAGCGCGATCCAAAACTTTGTGAGAAAGTTTGCCAATTACCTGCATAAGGATGGTGGTTTTCTACTCGGATTCATTTATGTTTTATTTTCACCATGTCATTCTCACTTGAGGGTTGTTCCATATGTTTTATAACTGCCATGACTACATCATTATAAATTGTGACATATGTTTTTATAATATTGTAGATATATCACTTGTTGGTTGTGCTATATATAGAATATATATATATTTTTTTTTTTTCTTCAGATATTTCATCTCACGGAAATCCGACCCACATAGACAGTTTTCTGTCAATGGAAATGGTCAAGTTTCAATACAAAACCAGCTGGACCGGGAGGACATTTCGCAACACTCTGTGCACATTTTAGCAATTGACAATTATAATGGTATGTTGGTAAATAGATATACTGGTATATGTGTGATGAATTGATTCTAGATTAACATTTTCAAACATTTTTGATACATTTTAACTTGTATTTTCATTTTATTTTGGCAAAATTATGCACTCAGGTTGTTGATACATTTTAAACTGATTTCTACTAATTTTAGAACACATTTAATCATATTTTAAATCAAAATTTCATTAAAAACACCATCAGACCATTTATTTTGTTCAACAAAAAATTATGGCAACTAAAACACTTTACATTTCAGATTCACCACAAAATACGGGTACAGCAACCCTCATTGTTACTGTCACGGATATCAATGACAACTTCCCAGATTTTGCCAACTTGCCCGAAGTTGTTGTAAAAGAGGAAGAACGACATGATAATGAATTGGTGGTGACATTTTCTGCGACAGATGCTGACGAAGCGAAAAATGGTCCTCCCTTCTCTTTCACATTGGACTGTAATGAAGAAGGAGCTTCGAAAAAATATTGCAAAAGTTTTTCTCTTACAACCAACAATGGTATGTGTGTTAGTTGAATCTTTGTAAAATTTGGTATATCACAATTTTTCAGATTTTCATGCCCACCCCACAAAATTTTTGGGTGGCATATAGTAATCGCAGCGTCCGTCTGTCCTTCTGTCCGGTATTTCATTTCCTGCCTGTAACTTTGTCATGCATAGATGGATTTTGTTGATACTTGCTACAAATGATCAACATAACATGCTGACATGTTGCAAGTAAGACCGAAACCTGTACCTCAAAGGTCAGGGTCATAATTTGAGTTTGTTTGACAACACTTTGAGTTTGTGTGAGATTTCGTGTCCGGCCTGTAACTTTGTCATGCATAGATGAATTTTAATGATACTTGCTACAAATGATCAACATAACATCATGACATGTCACGAGTAAGACCCACACCCGTACCTCAAAGGTCAAGGTCACAATTTGAGTTTGTTTGACAACTCTTTCAGTCTGTTTGAGATTTCGTGTCTGGCCTGTCACTTTGTCATGCATAGATGGATTTTGTTAATACTAGCTACAAATGACCAACATAACATAATGATGTGTCGCATGTTACACCCAGAATCCCACTTCAAAGGTCAAGGTCACAATTTAACTTGGTTGATGACACTTTCAGTCTGATTGAGATTTCGTGTCCAGTCTGAAACTTTGTAACCTATGGATAAATTTCAAAAACACTTGGCTCAATTCATCAGTATGACATTACAAAGTTTCACATGTAAGACCCACATGTGTACCTCAAAGGTCGAGGTCACTTTTTGAGTTTGTTTGACAACACTTTCAGTTTGTGAGATTTCTTGTCCGATCTATAAATTTGTCATCTATGGATATATTTTAAAAACACTTGGCTCAGTTGATAAACATGACATAATTAAGTGTAAGACCCAGAACCTTTCTTGAAAGGTCAAGGTCACACTTTCAATTTGTTTGATATTGTGTGTCTGGACTGTGATTTTGTCTTTAACTTGGCTCAATTTATCAAGATGACATGACGACGTGTCATAAGTAAAACCTAGACACCATCACACTTTGAGTATGTATGACAACACCTTGAATCTGTTTGAGATTACAAGTCTTTAACATTATCATACATGAATGGATTTCAAAAACACTTGGCTCAATCTATCAAGTGATCAACAATTGATCTGTAACTTACATTTAGGGATTTTAAAATATCTTGACACAAGTGATCAACATGTCATGATAATGTTTCACCTGCATTTTACTGTTGAAATAGCCAGACCATTACATCAGATGTCAAGGTCAAGGTTACACAAAGGTCAAGGTCATGTTTTAGTCTGAAATGTCAGTCCATTACTCTTGATATTCATGGATACATCAAAAAGTATCAGAGAAATTTTCTGCACATGCAAAATAAGCATTTCGTGCCAAACAGATTCGCATGATTATTGTGTACAGTTTTGCAGTCCAGTTATGTAAGATCAATACATAAATTGTCTGCTAATGTTGTATACAAATTTCAATAATGCTACCGCGGTACTCAATATTTTGAAGAAGATATTTGAAATACAAAAATTACGGGGTAGCTGTTCCATTCAGAATATATCTCTAAGAAAATGAGAATTTGTACATAGCAGCATTGTTAGTGTTCAAATAATCGTTTTGTCTAAACCTTACAATCCAATAATATGTAATGAGTATAAATTAGTTTTGTCTTATTTCATTGTTATTAGGTTTGGGGAGGCAAGTGTTTTTTTTATGTTGTGAACACATTTTTAAGAGGAAAAGCATAAATTATGGTTATATGTATTATTTGTTTAATATTTATCTAAAGTACTTCATTTTTCAAACAAAATTTAATTTTTTATTTAATTTAACACAAAAACATGCAAAATTTTGATTAATAATGAAAATTTTAAAGATTATTATTTTTTTTTTTTTTTTAAATAAAATTTAAAGTTCCAAATGCAGTTCCAAATGCCTATATTAAGAAATCCTAAAAATATAATCTGCAGTTATGATTTCTGAGCAGATTTTCAAAAATAACATCTTGATATCTATTAGAAATATATATAAATTATATGGTGGCCTAATGGTTAAGACTTTATATGGTGGCCTAATGGTTAAGACTTCTGCCTCCGAAGCAGGAGATCGAAGGTTCAAACCTTTGACTGAAACAGGTGCCCAAAACAGCAGTTAATGAAACTGCCCAAATTGTTCTTCATGTCATGTTGATCCAGTTGGACACAACAAAATATTAACATAAATTTTACTTTTCTGCAGCTGGTGATGGTGGAAAAGGTACAGGAACAGTTTATGTGACGACAACGAAGTTTGACAGAGAAATTGAAAAGGTTGTGATTCTTCCAATCCGTATGTGTGATCTCCGTGGTGAAAATCGAGCGGACCAGCAGTGCGGATACAGATATCTCCCTATCAACATATTTGATATAAATGACAATGAGCATAATGATGCCACGCAACACATCCTTGTCTATAATTATAAAGGTAAGTGATACATCTATAAATGACATTGAGCATAATGATGCCACACAACACAACCTTGTCTATAATTATAAAGGTAAGTGAAACATCTATAAATGACAGTGAGCATAATGATACCACACAACACATCCTTGTCTATAATTATAAAGGTAATTGAAACATCTATAAATGACAGTGGGCATAATTATTCCACACAACACATCCTTGTCTATAATTATAAAGGTACGTAATACATCAATAAATGACAATGGGCATAATGATGCCACACAACACATCCTTGTCTATAATTATAAAGGTAAGTGATTCATCTATAAATGACAGTGGGCACAATGATGCCACACAACACATCCTTGTCTATAATTATAAAGGTAAGTAATACATCAATAAATGACAATGGGCATAATGATGCCACACAACACATCCTTGTCTATAATTATAAAGGTAAGTGAAACATCTATAAATGACAGTGGGCACAATGATGCCACACAACACATCCTTGTCTATAATTATAAAGGTAAGTGAAACATCTATAAATGACAGTGGGAATAATGATACCACACAACACATCCTTGTCTATAATTATAAAGGTAAGTAATACATCAATAAATGACAATGGGCATAATGATGCCACACAACACATCCTTGTCTATAATTATAAAGGTAAGTGAAACATCTATAAATGACAGTGGGCACAATGATGCCACACAACACATCCTTGTCTATAATTATAAAGGTAAGGGAAACATCTATAAATGACAGTGGGCATAATCATGCCACACAGCAAATCCTTGTCTATAATTATAAAGGTAAGTGATACATCTGTAAATGACAATGGGCATAATGATGTCACACAACACATCCTTGTCTATAATTATAAAGGTAAGTGATTCATCTATAAATGACAGTGGGCACAGTGACTCTTTTGTTGTCAAGGCTTCCCACAAAATCAACAAAAATTAGTCCCCCACAAAAATTAATGATTTCACAGTAATCTTTTTAGTCTTTAGTTTTATCTAAATGAAAGAAACAGTTTTTTAAATAATTTATGGAGGAAAAGCCAAACATAGTGAACATTTCAGACATGCCATTATTAGTCTTGATCAGCAGGGACACTTCCTTTTCTACTACTTATGTTACAGTGACTAAACTTTATAAATACATTCATATTATGTTAAACAATGTATGTAGCTAAGTTACTGTAATGTCCATACTTTGGGTTGTAAAACCTAATTAAAGATTTTAGTTTAGCTCGTGTTTGATTTTTTAAAAATCTTTTTTGTTTTTCAGTATCCTAATAGGTATTGATTTTGTAAACTGATCACTATCATGTTAAAAAAGTTTACATCCCTGACCTTGACCTACTTAATGCCAGTTATGGTGCTCGTGTTTTACATGTATATCTGTCAATGAAAAATCTCTTTCTACTCAGGTTTGTTCAAAGAATTTGAGATTGGCACAGTCTACACCAATGACCGAGATGATGGAAAATATGATGATAAAACGTTTACTCTTCTAAATATAGACGTTGCAAAATTTTTTGTCGCGTGAGTATCCCATTTAGTTCTTTTTGTTGTTTCCATCAATTTCTAATAATATAATAAGAAGATTTTGATTTTAAAGAAGTAAATTATTGATTATGAAATGAAAAGTGTGACAATGACTCTCAATAAGAAAAATAAAAAAAAATAAAATTTTGTATAGACTTAAACATCTGTAGTTAATGCACAAAAATTATAAATAATACAGAATATTAGATTAACATAAAAATGAATACGGTTTGAAACATATAACAGAGTAATATTATCATCAAAAACAGAGTCAATGAAAATGACGGTATAATAACACTGCAGAAGAATGTTCCCGAGGTGTCCTTTGTTATAAAGGTAGCAGTTTTTGATACTGTTCGACAACTGAGGAAGGTTACAACAGTAACAATCGAGGTAGTGTACATCACCGAGGATGCTGTATATAACTCCGGGTCGGTCAGGATTAAGGGTAAGTAGAGAAATTCATACTAATTTATTTTAGCTTGGCTGTGATGTAAGCTTTAAGTGCTGATAGGAATCGTTCTCAAGTCTTGGTTTTTTATGAGAACCAAGACTCTGATTGTTGTTTTTAAGAGGTCATCAAGTTTAGCCTTGGATTAAACCTGCAACATCTGGTGTGATTGGCGAACATTCTATCCACAGCACTACCAAAATTGTGAGATTGTCTCGCACCATGAGGTGTCAAATGGCAAGAATGCTGATCAAGGTCACCATGCCAACAGCTCACAGTCTGATCAGGGTGTACATTGTGTGGCCCTTAGTGAGCCTTTAACATGTTATAATTTCCTTTCTGGTCCAGATTGAGAAAGGAAGAATTCTGCGAGCTTTGCATTTAATAGTGGATGAATGAATTTTTTTTCAAATCAACAGAAAAAGATTATACGGCATTAACAGGCAGATATATTCCAGACTTGAACTGTATTGTACAAATAATGCAAACTTACATAAGCCACAATGATTCCATTCTTGCCATCACTCAGATGACACCCTGGAACCACACCAATGTAAATTCAAATAAAATCATTAATATACTTGATTGGCATGACAATGTCTCATATTTCATATGTGTCAAAGCACCGATATACCAATAGATGCTGTGTTACATAATTAAGTTTAAAGTTTGTGTCACAGCTGTTGTACAATGTCTATTGCTTCATTATGTCAAAAAGTTGTGGAGTGTGTAGTCCAGTGGTGGAACATCAATCCCAGTATCAGAGGATCGTGAGTTTGATCCTACGCCATGGTTATCTGTGGCGACTTGAGCAAGACAGTTTATCTGCATATGCTTAGTACTGGTTCTACCATGGAAGACTTTGAACAAGATTTGTCTAAGTTTCACAATCTACATGAAAAAATAAGTTTGAAAAAAATAATCATATCTTACTAAATTGTAAATCTCGGCAAGTATGCTTTTAACCGAAATTATATGCAAAGTTGAAAATGATTGTTGGGGAAAGCATTCATCAAAAATGAAAGACAAAATAATTTTCAACTATCTGGGCCCAATTAGCTCAGTCTATAGCGGGTGTGACTGTCAATCCAGGGATCACGAGTTTGAATTCTTGCCCGGTCACAGTCTCTGTGATGCTTGTTATATGATATATAAAAATGAGGCTAAACATTCAAACTATCATTTTTTTCTCTAGGTATAACTCCAGTAGACTTCATATACAAAGATTCTTCAGACGAGTCCAGCATGTACGAGAAGTTCCGGAAAGAACTGTCACAGCAACTATACGGAAATGCATCGCCTGCGAAACAGGACCAGATTCAGGTACTCAGCGTTATGCAGGCTGGGGAATCTACCGATGTGTTATTTGCTGCACATGGATCGCCATGGTACACGTCCAGTAGAATGGCGGGAATAGTCAGCGAAAATAAAGCTGAGGTAAGAAATAAATATAACAATCAGCCAGATTTACTAAACATCTCCAGTTTACATTTTCTTCATCAATTTCTCTTTAACGATTACTCAAACCCATTTTACATTAAATGACCACACAGAATTGATTCGGTGATCATTGGCAATGGATGACTTGCAAAATAATCAGTATGAATACTGTTATAGCATTTTTATCATTTCAATGTATTCATTTCTGTTGATAAACTGCCTGACTGACAAACATAGGTTTATCATGTCAGTGCAAATTTATCAGGCACATGACATCATTATGTATAATTATACATTTTGTTTGGACGGAACTACTTTCTAACCCAATTTTAAATGAGGTTTAATTTCATAAAAATGACAAATTAGAAATATTGATATGATAAAGAGATACCATCATAAGGTTTGGCACGAAAAAAAACAAGGACGAGGCGCGGGTTTTTCTAAGCCTTACCTGGTAAAGTTAATAATATCAGACACTGATATGGTATTCTCTATATATTTTCAAAGATTTGAGTTGAAGGGGGGATCTCAAGGTAAAATATTAATTATACAGGGTTGTGGTAAATTGTTTTGCCAGTCTTACAGGTAAAATATATTATAACGTTGATGAAGTGATTTCATCTTGGCCTTATTGGTTCAAAGATTGGAACAAGACTGCAGAAAATAATGGTGGTAATACAAGGTTCTATTTTGTATAAATTTCTTCCCTTGTCCGGTTAATCGACACATCTGTTAGACTGTCCTTGCTTATCCATAGTACAACTTGGAAACAAATAATGGCAGCAAAATAAAGCTTGCCACTCGTATAAAGGCAATGAAATGAAGTACTGTGAGCAATTGTGGTGAAGTAATTCTATGCAGACAAAGTTACCTCCCTTTTGCCTTATGCTATTTTCCAGGAGCATTGAATCTGTATTGTCTCTTTTCTTGTTTGTTATTGAAATGATGATTTTGATTTTTGCAGTTTGAAAAGGCTTTGACAGCAAAAGGGGTGGCCAACAATGGCACTATAGATATGGTGCCTGTAGATATGTGCCAGTTTGAAAGCTGTGAAGGTGGATGCTTTAACAAGTTAACAGTTGATGAAAACAAACCCTCACTTGTTAGCGCTCAATCTACATCATTTGTTGGAGTGAAAACGGAGATTGTGGGCACATGTGGATGTCGTGCCACTGATTTTACTGCACCTATTGCGTGCCAGCCAGGATATTGCTACCATGGTGGAAAATGTGTGATGGATGACTGGGGTGTTGTCAGGTAAATTTTCTTTGTTTTAATAGGGTTTAACATCAATTTCAACACAATTCAGGTTATGTATGGCATATCTGGTTTTATTGGTGCAGGAAGATCTCAGACTGAATCTGAGTAAAACCGCTGTAATTCTGCAGGTAACTGGCAAACTTTCTCACATAGAGTTTTTGTAGTGAGCGGGACTCAAACTTACACCTAGAGGTGAGCAGTAAGCGGTCCTGAGACTGTGCCTTAGACCACTCGACCATGGACGATCCTTAATTGTAAGGTAAAGAAAGTGCAATAGTATTTCATAACTATATGATTGAAAAACAGATGGAAAAATAGCATATCAAATTTGTGCATCACTTAAATAAAAAAAAACACTCAACAGAATGAAACAAAGAAATCAACAACAAAAACACTGAGATTTTTACTAAAATGTTGATGAATTTAGGTCCTGGCCTAAAGGTTATTAAATCCAAGTTTGGCTTTTAAAAATTAACCAATCAGATTATGTTACATTTTGAAAGCAATTCTTCCATTAATTAAGCTGAAGATAAATCAACCAATCAAATTCCATGTTACAAAAAACTCAAAACTCCATGTTACAATGAAAGCAATGCTTCCATTAGTTAAGTTGAAGATAAATCAACCAATCAAATTCCATGTTACAATGAAAGCTCAAAACTCCATGTTACAATGAAAGCAATGCTTCCATTAGTTAAGTTGAAGATAAATCAACCAATCAAATTCCATGTTACAATGAAAGCAAAGCTTCCATTAGTTAAGTTGCAGATAAATCAACCAATCAAATTCCATATTACAATGAAATGCAATGAAATGCAATGAAATGCAATGCTTCCATTAGTTGAGTTGGAGATAAACTCGGTTGAGTATTTAACTCAGAATCCTGAGATCAAACCCACATCCTCAGAGATGAAATATTTGTGATTTCAAACAGTGCCTTAGATCACTCAGCCATCAAGGACCCACAGGCTGATTTGTAGGAACTTGTTTCACTTTTGATATTGAATACTAAAAAAAATTATCACGTAAGATTTGTCCATTTTTTCACTAATAGCCATATTGTACATGATGTAGCCAGCAGAGAGATGAAAATAAACACAAAATTAATGTCATCCTTTTTTCCCCACTGTTTTACAGGTTTGAAGCATAATAGTTTAAATGTATTTATTTCACTTTGTTTGTGACATAAGTGCTTGCAATTTGGACAATCACGCTCGAAGTCTTCTTGGGTAGAACAAGTACTAAGCATATTCAGATAAAGTGTCTTGCTCATGGTTGCAGGTTCCACCCGAACTGGAACAGATGCCCCTCAAAAAAGCAACACTCGGTATTTGTTCTATCCAGCAAGTGGACTCGAGAGCGGTTCATATAAACTCTTTACAATCAAGTTCAAATAAATATTAAAGTGTTAAATAAACAAAAACAAACAAATTTCAGTTGCCAGTGCCCCGTTGGATTTGGTGGAGCACGATGTCAGCAGCTTGTACAGAGTTTTGACGGTACAGGCTATGCCTTGTACAAACCCCTCGAGCAATGTGAACAGAGCAGAACCAGTATTGAATTCCTCACAAAAAAATTAACAGCCGTAATCTTGTACAATGGCCCCACTGAAGAACTCTCCCAGTCAGCACCTAGAGATTTTATATTACTTGAGCTATTTGACGGTTATCCAAGGGTGCGGGTAGATCATGGTACTGGTGAAGTGAGTTTAGCTATAACAGGAGATAACAAAAAGAGACTGAATGATGGTGCGTGGCACACCATTGATATTTTCCGTGATAAAAAGGTCAGTTTAAAGCTTTTTATTTCAACATATTGTTAATATTTAAAAACTAATTAGAAGTGTTTCAACATCACAAACTATGTAGGTTTTGGTGGTAAAATTTGTGAAGACTGCGGTGTGCCCTTTTAAGATTAAATATTTTGACTTGTATATCTGAACAGTTTAATAAGGGATGGCCCACTCCGACCCCTCACAAACCTATTACAGGGTGAATGAATAGATTATTTAGTCAAAGCCGGGCCCATTAAGTTTAGTCGGTTGCGCGTCTGACTATCAATTCAGGGGTTGTGAGTTCGAATCCCCCGCCCGGCAACAGTCTCAATGATGATTGATATACGACATTGTGTCTCATTATCATTCGTCTTTCACCACTCATTCAAGTGGGAAAGTTAACAGTTACTTGTGGAGGTGGGATGTGCTCGAGTACTGGTTAATCCCGGGAAAACAGTGGTTAGGTTAACTGATCGTCTGTTAGCCCTCGATGGCATAAAATTGACGGTAAATATTCAGTCAATCAATTTTTAGTGAAAAAAAACAACAAAAAACTACATGTATGTTGGACTTTTATTATATTCTAGAAACCTTCAACATACATTTAAGTTCAATAAGGACAAAAATTATCATAACCATCTGGAAAGGCGTTGATTATTGAAATGTAAGATGGGTATTTACAGTTTTGTTTGTTAATTCATTCATCCAATTGTAATATTCGCCCTTGAAAAAAAAATTGCAACGCATCTGCTCCCCGAAAAAACATTGTTCTTTTAAAAATAGATTACTATCATTATTCTAACATTCATTCACAGTTAAGTATTTTCTGGTGTTGTTTTTTTTTCAGAAAGTCACGTTGGTTGTGGACTATTGTGTCGACACCACCTTTAAGAATGGGACCGAGGATCGTAGCAGCTGTGAGGCATTTGGGTACACCCAGGGGGAGAATATCTATGTTAATGTGGGCCAGGTCCTGCAGCTTGGAGGTAGAATGACGAATCCAACCTACCCAGCAAATGTTCTGACAGAGAAGTTTGATGGGTGTATGAAGAAACTGACTCACAACACTCAGGTACTTGAACATATTGTGAAGCTATAAGTTACGTTTAACAGGGATGGTAATCTAGTGGATAGAGTGTTGTGCATTCAAGCCAGAGGTCAAGGGCTTGATCCAGGACTGCTTCTTGAACTGGTTATACCAAATAAACGGTCTCCAGAGTGATTCATTTAAACTCTGGGCTGACTTTACAACTGAGTTAAAATATATGTATTATAATCAATAAATTATATTACAGTTCAACCTTTCTTTAGTAAAGAATTTTATCTATCAATCAATCAGGATTGACGAGTCATGTGTTTAGCCCCCACCCACTACCCCTCCACAACAGTTGTGCATGGTTTTGAGTAAGACACCTTTTCCCCATATTTTTATTTTACACTAAATTCATTTTACCGGTAGCTACATTGTGTAGCTTCTCAAGGCTTATATGAACCTCTCTTGAGTCCGATTCCTTGCTTCCTTGGTAGAACCGCTACTTTGTGCTCTTTCTTTAGAGGCATCAGGTTGAACTGGGGGGGGATTGAACCCACATCCTCTGGCATCCGCAGCCAACACTCTATCCCCTACACTACTACCCTGTTTTAATATTCTTAGTAAAATAACTGGTAGGTTCCATCCAACGACACTTTGAGCATGATTTGTGTAGTTTTTTTTCACAATCTATGTATACTAGAAACCAAAAGTTTAGTCAGTAAATCCCATACGGTAGATTTAAATTCCGATGTGTGCCTGGATCTGGAAATAATATTATGAAGATGCAGCCTGAAGTGGAATTTGGGTTTGTAACAAACACAATCAGTGATTTAATAAAGTATACCAGTTTTCATTCTCATGCTATTCATTATCCTAAATTGTTCTTATTTTAATGTAGAAGATAATTTTCTGACTTCCTCAACTTTCAAGAGGGAATGCAAGTTCAGTGATGACATGTTATGACTTTCTTTTTTTACAAGTTAAACATTCTGTGGTGAAATATCTCCTCATTTACAGTTTTAATTGTTTCAATAGACAAATAGTGCTTTTATTTGACAAAATGTTGTTTTACAGAAAGGGGCAATAAGTTTGAGTCAGACTACAGAATAAATCCAAAAATCCTCTGCTTAAAAAAAATCCTCTGCATAAAAAATTTGAAATATTATTTTATTCAGGTATATGACCTCAGTACAGGTGGTCAGTTTCCTGGGGCTAAAGATGGATGTCCGCGTGAAGAAGATGCATGTGGTGATGCCGGTTGCGGTCATGGTCAGTGTTTGATCACTGGAGTGACAACTAGTGGAGCGGTGAAGGCGGTATGCCAATGTGAGACTGGATATCGTACGTCAACAAGCAATAAATGTGACACAAGTGAGTAAATATCAAATAGGCAACCAGCAAGTGAGTAAATATTAAGCTGATAAACAGCCCTTATTATATACCCCCAGATACAAAGTATATTGGAGCTATATATAGAAGTCAACCACGTCTGTGGACAATTTATGTGGTCGCTACTTTTTAATGAACATTCACAAGGGTGACTGGTACCAAGCCAAGTTGTGAATATTGTCGGCATGTTGCGCAAGAATAATTGTTAAATTATTTGTGGGTCTTTGAATTTTAGGTACATATTTTTTGTGGTCGCTATTCCTCGGCAACCATTGACTGGAATTCAGTGACACTTTACAAAAGTGATTGGTACCAAGCCTAGTTGTGGATGTCATGGGCATGTTGCGCCAATATAATTTTCAATGAGTTATGGCTCTTTGAATTTTTCAGACATTTTTGTTGTTGTCAATGTTTCTTGGCAACCATTGGCTGGAATTGAACGATACTTTACAAAAGTGATTGGTACCAAGCCTAGTTGTGGATATCATGGGCATGTTGCCCCAATATAATTTTTCAATGAGTTATGGCTCTTTGAATTTTTCAGACATTTTTGTTGTTGTCACTGTTTCTTGGCAACCATTGGCTGGAATTCAACAATACTTTACAAAAGTGATTGGTACCAAGCCTAGTTGTGGATGTCATCGGCATGTTGCACCAATATAATTTTTCAATGAGTTATGGCTCTTTGAATTTTTCAGACATTTTTGTTGTTGTCACTGTTTCTTGGCAACCATTGGCTGGAATTCAACGAAACTTTACAAAAGTGATTGGTACCAAGTCTAGTTGCGGATGTCATCGGCATGCTGTTCCCAAATAATTTTTCAAAGAGTTATGGCTCTTTGAATTTTTCAGATCTTTTTTTTTGTTTTTGCTGTTTCTTGGCAACCATTGGCTGGAATTCAATGACACTTTACAATTGAAGTGATTGGTACCAAACCTAGTTGTGCATATCATCAGCATGTTCCACTTGGTTAATTTCTTTTATGAGTTATGGCTCTTTGAATTTTTCAGACATTTTTGTTGTTGTCACTGTTTCTTGGCAACCATTGGCTGGAATTGAACGATACTTTACAAAAGTGATTGGTACCAAGCCTAGTTGTGGATGTCACCGGCATGTTGTTCCCAAATAATTTGTCAATAAGTTATGGCTCTTTGAATTTTTCAGACATTTTTGTTGTTGTCGCTGTTTCTTGGCAACCATTGGCTGGAATTCAATGACACTTTACAATTTAAGTGATTGGCACCAAACCTAGTTGTGCATATCATCAGCATGTTCCACTCGAATAATTTCTTTTATGAGTTGTGTGCTCAATTTCTTGGCAGACAATATTCCTTAGCCCTAATAAAATTCAAAATTATAATAATGTCTTTCATGTGTAAAGTGTTAAACCTTCACCTTTCTCGTGACCCCACAATTGAGTTTCAAATACTCACATCTGTTACCCAAATTGGTTTACTGTGTCAAAGCTGGTAGATGAAGGGTGCGAATAACTGTGTCAGGGCGCCATCTGGTGGTATCCATCATATTCAGTGATATTTTTAGTTGTGTTGGTAATGAGTAAATTACAGATAGACATTAACCGACCCTAAATGGGACACAAGTGAGTATCTGTAAAGACAATTTAAAACTTTAAATGTTCTTTTTCTGGTTAATTTACATGTACAATTACTGTAATTGGATGACATTTTGCAATGCATGTTAATTGAAGTTGTTGTTTTTTAATTGTGATATTTTATATTTATTTTCTTACAGACACTACACTTGCACACCTTGGAACAAAAAGTTTCATGGACTGGAAGCTTAAAAATACATTTAAAATGGCTCTGGATGAGAAAAAACTGGCGATTAGTTTCAATTTCCGTACTCGGGATACTGATGGTGTCATTTTGTCACTTAGCGACAAAGATAATAGTAACAAATATATTACATTCAAGGTATGAGTTACAAGTTTATGTTCCAAAGTCACCCTTAAAAAATTGCTTGTTTGTCACTTCAAATGACATCGTAATAAAAACTTTATGATTATCCATGTCAAAGAGCATCGTGTTATTGATCAATTATAGTCAGCTCTTTTTCAAATATGTTCATCCTCCATGTCTTTATCAAAAAGTTAAAAGGTAAGAGGTTGAACATTTGAAAAATGTTGACATTTTAATTTGTCTATAATATGCAGAATATGAAATGTATCTTATGATAAGCAAAATCTGTATTAGTTATGTTACATTCATATCAAATCCAAATGCAATAAGAATTCTAGGGATATTAAATCTTTGGCTATAAAACAGGAGGAGCACCCAAAACGTTGAAAGGGTCAGCAATCGGGGTTGATCGGCACAATTATTCACGAATGCCATCATTTACATTCTTGAAATATGGTTTACCCCCTTCTGAAAGTATATATTTCTATTTTTAATTTCTAGCGAAATAAAATAATACCCTGACTTGAAACTTAATTACAGATTGTTGGTAAACAACTCCAAATATCGTACAACATGGGCAGTGAGGCATACGATATAGTGTTGTCACACATAGAGATAAGTGACGGACAATGGCACAACGTGACACTAGAACGCTTTGGAAAGGAATTTATTCTGAAGATTGACAGTGGGGAAGGTAGATATTATGCAAATTCCTTGGGACCAATCAATGGTGCTGTGGACTTCAACGTGCGTGAGGATCAGATCTACGCAGGGGGGATCGTCGACTATTCCACAACTCCGTTAGAAGTCAGTTCAGATGACCTAACTAACTGTAAGTCTACTAGAGAACATGTCGTTTTAAGGTCATCTTTTTGAGAAAAAGATCAATAGCTATTTCATGACCCTGGCATGGTCTCTTCTTTTTAAGAAAAAAAATCAATAGCTATGTCATGACCCTGGCATGGTCTCTTCTTTTTGAGAAAAAAAATCAAGAGCGTCATTGCTGTCTGCCAGTTAAAGTTTTTTGTTTAGCTTTTTCTCTGTTTCTTAAAAACTACCTACTGGTATGTTATAGAAACAATGTAGCTGACTTAGTAAGCTTCCATACTTCAGGTTCTAAAACCTTAAGTCAAAGTTTTTTTGTTTAGCTCTGGTTTGATTGATATAAACATTTTTTTATTAAATCTTATTTTATTTTTTCCGTAATAATGTTGATTTTGTGAACTGCCTGGTAATCACCATCGTGTTTAAAGTTTACATTACTGACCTTGACCTTCTTAATAGATTTGTAAAAAAAAAAAAGACAAGCATCTGCACCTGCTTGCGGTGCTCTTGGTATAAATTATGTTTGATGTTTTGTGTGAAAATATAAGTTTTATGTTAATTATGGTCGAGTTTTCTACTTAAAGTTTGAATGAGATTCATATTAAAGGTCAGTGGTTAAAGTTTCATATGAAATAAGGTTAGAATTCCCTATGAAATAAAAATGGTATGAAGTTTTAAATGAAATGAGGATGAAATTGCATATTGAATGAGGTGAACGTTTAACATATAATGTTAAAAATTGGTAGTGTTTTTTCAATCAGCATGGACAAAATAATATTTAATTGAATATCTATATAAAATGCAATTTCGCATAATTTGCACATGCAAAACGAGGTTTCGGTCTATGAAATCGGAATCGTCACCATGGTCAAATAATATTATTTTTAAAACAAAGCAGTGTAAAATCTATGTATTAAAGATTTAAAACAAAATAATTTATATTTGTCTAAAAAAGAACTTGTATAATAAAGATGTTGGATGATTAAAATAAATCATACACTTAATACAAAATTACAAAATAAAAACAACTTGTGACCTGGCGTGAACGGTCAACACTATCCACTACACTGCCACCATTCTTGTTTTTATGCTCTGGTCCTTCAAACTGTTCACCTATAAATGGTTCAAATTTTACGCCTTTTTTTTTTTTTTTTTTGTCCTTCCAGCATGTTTGAATGATGTTAGATTTGACAACGGCTGGTTCCCGATGAACATGACGGAGAATAGTCAAAGTCCAGCAGCTGATATAGTGACAATGAGGAATGTATCATCTAACTGTGTTCCCAATGATTGCTCCAATAAATGCTTTAAGCCGTTTGTGTGCTTACCACTCTGGTATTCTTATGAATGTGTGTAAGTAGAAATTTTAATATTCATTTATATTTCAGGTACTGTGTTGTTGTTTTTTTGTGTTTTTATCCCCCCTTAAAAAAATCTTACAGGGGATATTAAATCTGACACCGCCTGTGTGTCCAAAAGCTTTAAAAAAAACCACTCCAAAACCTATAAAGGTAACTTCATGACATGTTGTACATTAGTCAATCTAGTAGTGTAGAAGGCAGTCCGACCCAGAAAGTAACAATTTAACATGGACCTAAGATTCACTTTGGTCCATATACTATTCTATGTCTGACTGCCCAGGCTGTAAACTTGCATATGAAACTCAACACTATGTTTTATAAAAATAACATGATATGATTTAGATGTTTGGTAAAAAAAAAAGACAGTTTGTTGCTTAATACAGGTTATTATATTCTGAAAGCATAGAAATGGGAAATAACAAATAGGTTTGCTTAAGACAAGTGGCTGCTTAATAGATGTGACTGCTTACACAAGTTTGATTGTATTTTGATGTTGTTTTTGGTGGAGGAGGGGTCTGCAATACTCAGTTCCCTCTTTTGAAACTGTAGGACCCTGGGGGTATTTCTTCTGAATTTAAGGGTGTGTCAATACTAGTATTGATACATGTATATACTATGTTCCTTCTGTGTAAATCCCAGTATCACAGCCTAGTACAAAATAATATTTTTGTTATGTAGGTGCCCAGAACACCACATCAAGAGTGGCGCTACATGTGTAAAGATAGACTACTGCGCTGACTCTCCGTGTTTTGGAGATGCAGTCTGTTTTTCCAAACCCGAACCAGGGAAGGATGAGACGCCATTTAATTGTACATGCCCTCCTGGAAAGGGATGGTATGGGCCTCTCTGCCAGTGCCATAAATCTTTGACTACCAAAGGTGGAGTTTGTGACCTCCCAGATGAAGAACCAGTAGTTGCCATGGCATCAGGGATCATTATTGGCATAGTTTTGGGGATCTTGTTCCTTATTGGTAAGCAATGATTTCTTTTTCTTTCTTTTAAATTTTTTTTTTTTTTTTTTCAAATATGGATATCAGTGTTTTTGTTGTAGCCAAATACACATTATATAACATAAACAAAACAAATAATACCATTCAGTCTATATCAGGAGACATAAAAGATGTGAATAACAAACTTCAGTTTCAAGGTTACTTATCTCTATAACGTGGTCCACATATTATAATCGTGGTTTCATTCTGTGGAATCAGAAATCCTGGTTTAAAGAGACCGGAGTGTAATTGAATGAACTACTAGCCTGGGGAAAAAGATACTTGAATAGACTACCAGCCTGCGGAATCAGATACTTGAATAGACTACCAGCCTGGGGAATAAGGTACTTGAACAGACTACCAGCCTGAGGAATAAGATACTTGAATAGACTACCAGCCTGGGGAATAAGATACTTGAATAAGACTACCAGCCTAGGGAATAATAAACTTGAACAGACTACAAGCCTGGGGAATAATATACTTGAACAGACTACTAGCTTGGGGAATAAGATAGTTGAACAGAATACCAGCCTGGGGAATAAGATACTTGAACAGACTACCAGCCTGGGAAATAATATACTTGAACAGACTACAAGCCTGGGGAATAAGATACTTGAACAGACTACCAGCCTGGGGAATAAGATACTTGAACAGACTACCAGCCTGGGGAATAAGATACTTGAACAGACTACCAGCCTGGGGAATAATATACTTGAACAGACTACCAGCCTTGGGAATAAGATACTTGAACAGACTACCAGCCTGGGGAATAAGATACTTGAATAGACTACCAGCCTGGGGAATAAGGTACTTGAATAGACTACCAGCCTGGGGAATAAGGTACTTGAATAGACTACCAGACTGGGGAATAAGATTCTTGAACAGTCTACCAGCCTAGGGAATAAGGTACTTGAACAGAGTACCAATCTGGGAAATAATATACTTGAACAGTCTACCAGCCTAGGGAATAAGGTACTTGAACAGAGTACCAATCTGGGAAATAATATACTTGAACAGATTACCAGCCTGGGGAATAATATAATTGAACAGACTACGGGCCTAGGGAATAAGATGCTTAGACAGACTACAAGCCTGGGGGATAAGATACTTGAAAAGACTACCAGCCTGGGGAATAAACAGGCTACCAGCTTGGGGAATGATATACTTGAACAGACTGTCAGTCTAAATTCCAGGCTGTGCGCACACCACCCTCCTTATTGGACATATACAACATTTATATTTATAACTGCTCTTTTATTCTTCCATAGTACTAAAGCAGTCAAAACAGTTGCATATAGTGTAAGAAAGGGCAAACAAAATGTCTTAAATAGGTCTATTTAATAAAACAGTTTCTTGTTTCTCGTTTAATTATTTTTATACTCCAGCAAATGAAATTTGAGATGGTATAGATATATAAGTATATAGAAGTGTCATTTTGTTGGTTGGTCAGTTGGTTAGTCTTTCAGCTTGAAGAGCAAACTATTTCGAATCCACAGTTTTCAGGCAATTGATCTATAGCATATTATCATATGGTCGACATCAAGTGTAGATGTATGTGACACAAATGTTTTGACACTGCCTAAATTCCATGCATTTGCCCTTGCACTCATGAAAATTGATGTATTTTCCATGAAGCAATTATTGTGGAATCAACTTCTTCCTCAGTTTTCAGGCCATTGACCTGAAACTGCATACACTGTCATGATCAACTTCTAATGTTTTATTTTTCAAGTTATTGCCCTTGTTACTGTATTGCAATTCTTGTGGAGCAAACTACTTCTTCTGTTTTCAATGGGTCAACTTGAAACTTTGCATACATGTGGGATTATAAAATACACAATATATATTCAAATTTATTACAACCAAATTACTAAGTATCAAAATGCATTTTCTAGTGTTGTCGGTCTATGTTGGGCGCGAAGCCATGACCTCAGCATTGAGAGATAGATGGTCATTAGACAGCAATAGACCACGGACGACCAATGTTCTTGTTTATATCAGATGCTCATTTCAAACAGATGCTTGTTTATGTCATGTGCCTATTTAAAACAGGTGCTTGCTTAATTAAACACTGCAGAGATAGTCTAGTGGTCAAGCTTTCATCTCACATGCGGAAGGTCATGGGTTCAATTCCGCTGGGTTTTCCAAAGACTTGAAAAAGGGTACTAGAAAATTCCTTGCTCCAACCTCAGAGGATAGCTCTACATCCAGTCAGCCCGTTGTCAGTAAAATCTGACTGGGAAGGGTATCATACCATGTGTCTGTGGCTTGATACTCCAGTGTGACAGAGCTCAGAATACTGTCTTGGGGTAGACATCATCGCAATTTGACTGAAACATTTTTGAAAGCAACGTTAAACACCACACAACAACATTGTTTAATAAAATCAGGTACTTGTTTGATAACTGGTCCTTTTTTTTTAAATCGGGTCCTTATAAATCAGAGTTTTGTTTATAAAATGTTCATATTATGTTAAAATAGCCTCATATATAAAAGTTTGTCCATGAACTGGTTCAGTTGTATGAGGATTGCAGTTTACTTTAGAGTTGTTTATCTGCTTTAAAAAAATTTATTGTTGTTGTTTACTTTCTGAAATGGACTAGGTAACATTTGTTGATGATTAATAACTTTTCAGCCGCCATCATCATATTGATTGGTTGGATAATGTGGCGTAGACGGCCGACAAAGGAGGAGCTTCTTGACGAAGATCCAGACGATGACATCAGAGAAAATATCATGTATTATGATGAGGAGGGTGCAGGTATGTGTTTATTCAATTTTATCATTAAAACTCCACAAAGTTACGAGTGCTTGGCATTGGAAATGTCCATCACAAGTCACATTTAGGCTAAATGCTGAAAAGAATTCCATCACACTTAACTAACCTCTTGAGGCAAGGACATGGTGTGTCTTGCTAAATATTCTTGTCATTTTTGTCCAAACATTGAAGGTCACCTTTGAAGGTAAAATGTTTCTAAGTTACAAAACAAGTCTTGGCTAATACCGTCCAGCACCAGATGAAATAGACCTAATAAATAACAAGATGGGAGTTAACTGAAAATGATCATCAGTCAGTAATAGATCCATTTTGTTGTTATTTTAGCTGCAGTATACATATTTTGTAATCAATAGTACTTTAACACTTTTAAACACAAATTGCTGAGAATGGTATTGTTTTGATGATAATTCCATTCTGCAATGTAAGAATTTTGATTTGTGTTCCTGAGATGAATGGAAGTTAAGATAATTGATAACGAGATTTAGCATGAATACACAAGCATTCAGAAAATCTCAATCAGTTGCCTTTCCTTCCCTATATAAATCTGTGGTAAAAGATAACATGCATAATGATTCATGTAAATGTAATAACATTTCACAAATAAGAGTTGAAAATTTCATGTTGAGATGTTTAGTGAAACTGGAACCTGACAAGTAATATTAGCCCAGGAAGTAAGCCACCATTTTAGGTCTCAATGACACGTCCTGTATTGTCACTTCTCAGATGGAATTCAGTTGTGTACCGGTAAGATCTTGTTCTGTGTGCATATTAATCGAGTATTGAACAAACAATGCAGCAAGAGGACAGCTGTCATTTTATTTGAACCACAGGTCAAAGTGTCGTGCCTGGGACCCCTCTACTATAAATGTGTGAGATTCTTTTGTAAAAGCAATATTGACATACATTTTACATGTTAACATGACTGTAACTCAGGAACGCATTGATCTTGATCATTTAAGTGAACATTTTTGAACAGATCAAACATTTGATCAAATACGAGATTAATATTTTTGACATTGGAGTGTCCCTCAGACTATCCAGCCCCAGGAGTCGGACACAAATTCTGTGTTTCTCTGACTACAAAGTACTGACATTAGTGCCTTACCACTTTATGTTACATTTATAAATCTATACAAAGAAAATAACTATCAAGTCCTCGACTGCATTTCACGAAGAAAATAAAATTCGCCTTAAGACAATCTGACAATTTCTTCATTGTATGTTCAAATTTTAATAGACATTTTAATATGACTGTATTTCCAGAAAATATATCATTTTCTACGTAATAAGAGCCAATTTGGATGAAAATTAAAAATTTTATGAATAACTGTTGGTTTAGGTTTGTGACTATTTTTGTTGTAGGTTTTTTTTGTAAAATGTACACCAACAATATTGTACAATTAATAAAAAAAATTTTTTATGACTATGTGTTTTATGATGAATGTTTTTATGAGTATGTGTTTTATAGAGAATGTTTTTATGACTATGTGTTTTATAGAGAATGTTTTTATGACTATTTGTTTTATAGTGAATGTGTTTATGACTGTTTAATAGTGAAAGTTTTTATGACTATGTGTTTGATAGTGAATGTTTTTATGACTACATGTTTTATAGTGAATGTTTTTATGATTATGTGTTTTATAGCGAATGTTTTTTATGACTACTTATTTTATAGTGAATGTTTCTGTGACTATGTGTTTTATAGTGAATGTTTTTATGACTATGTGTTTTATAGCGAATGTTTTTATGACTACTTATTTTATAGTGAATGTTTCTGTGACTATATGTTTTATAGCGAATGTTTTTATGAGTATGTGTTTTACAGTGAATGTTTTTATGATAATGTGTTTTGTAGTGAATGTTTTTATGACTGTGTTTTACAGTGAATGTTTTTATGACTACATGTTTTATAGTGAATGTTTCTATGACTATGTGTTTTATAATGAATGTTTTTATGACTGTGTTTTATGATGAATGTTTTTATGGCTTTGTGTTTTATGATGAATGTTTTTATGAATATGTGTTTTATGATGAATGTTTTTATGACTATGTGTTTTATGATGAATGTTTTTATGACTATGTGTTTTATGATGAATGTTTCTATGACTATGTGTTTTATAATGAATGTTTTTATGACTGTGTTTTATGATGAATGTTTTTATGGCTTTGTGTTTTATGATGAATGTTTTTATGAATATGTGTTTTATGATGAATGTTTTTATGATTATGTGTTTTATGATGAATGTTTTTATGAATATGTGTTTTATGATGAATGTTTTTATGACGATGTGTTTT
Source organism: Panopea generosa (assembly GCA_029582155.1). Classification (NCBI taxonomy): domain Eukaryota; kingdom Metazoa; phylum Mollusca; class Bivalvia; order Adapedonta; family Hiatellidae; genus Panopea; species Panopea generosa. The sequence goes on along the minus strand of CM055899.1, from coordinate 23,097,866 downwards.
ATAATGAATGTTTTTATCCATTCAATAGGGGAGGAAGACCAGACTCGCTATGATCTCAGCAGGTTGAGAAAACCGGATGACCGGGAACATCCAACAACCTGGGATGCACCAGATATTCCCAAGTCGACCAAACCACTTGGAGCTGTATCAGATAGGCCGGATATTGGTGATTTTATAAACGGACGTCTGGGTGATGCGGATGACGATTTAGGTTCGCCACCATATGACACGCCTCACGATTTCAATTACGAGGGTGGTTCAAGTGATGCTGGCTCTCTCAGTTCGCTGAACACGTCAAGTTCTGGTGATCAGGACTATGACTATCTCAGCGAGTGGGGACCAAAGTTTGCCAAACTCGCGGACATGTACAACAACTACGATGATGCAGAATTGTAGCTGTAATCGAGTGACTCGTTTTTAACAAAAAAAAATTTGACTACTACAAAATAATATAATTTTTATAAAATCATAGATTTTTATATCAATAAAAAAACATAGTTATTATTAGATAATACATGTTAATATGTGCTTTGTTATTATGCTTCTTTTATCTTTTATGTTTGTCATATATACGATGCAATGGTCGGTAAGAAAGTTATAGGCTCAAAATAAATATATACAATATCAACATGTCTGCCTTTTTGCAATAATATATTTGATATAGAAAAATATATAGAATATAATTTCATATTATGAACAAGAAATAATATTTTCTGACATTACCTATTAAAGCAGCTTTATAATGAATTATTTCTGGGCACGTTTATAGATACTGTTGACAATAGGAAAGGAAATCATAAATCACCCAGTCCAGTGGTGGAGCATAGAACCAATGGTCCTGGGTTCAGTCCTCCCCCCCACGGCCCTTTGTGTGGTGCAAGACACTTTTTCAGCATATGCTAATGTTGGTTCTACCTAGGAAGACTGAGCCTGATTTTTATAATTTGTTTCACAATCAAGGTAAAATAAATAAGTTTAAACTAATTGGAAAATGTGTTCTATATCAAAGAAAAAAGGCCAACAAATTGTGATGATGACAATTACGTGTTTTTAAACTTTAAATTGTTTTAATTTAAACAATTATTAAAAAAAAAAGAAGAAAAAAAGTGAGATTTTGAGATAGTTTAAATAAAAAAAACACTTAACTAGTAGATATCACTGTTATTTATGCACTGTTCTGACCCCTTTTGTTTTTGACAGTTCGCATGTAACAAAGCCCTGCCTATTTTCATGCTTTTGTAATGGTCAGGCAAGAAAAAGGTATCTTTCATTGGGTTTTCAGTGCAGATGGAAAATTTCGTTTCTGTTTTGAAGGTAAGACAGAATTTTCCAACCAAACCTTTAGCCCATGTAAGGTTCTTAGGTGTTCTGCAAGTGGTTGCATCTGATGCAGCAGCTAAATTATGATGAAAAAACTTAAATGCAAACAAATCAAATGAGTGTAGATTTATCAGACCTGGACTTTCTTATTGACCCTCTTAAGCAGTACATGGTAATTATGCTGTGTCCATGTCATATATCTTTTGCAAGTGTGAAGAATTCATGTATTGTGGTTTGATGTTAATGAAGGGGAAACTGGAACAATTATTATTAGTTGTATATATTTTTCCTGTGCTTTTATGTGGTGAAACTTGAATCAAATTCTAGTTGTGAAAATAACAGTGACTTTGAATGTTTGCAGGAATTCTTTGTGAGTTTTTTTTTAGATATTAAATTACTGGCATACATGTATTTATAGAATTGTATTAAAGTTATCAAGTTATTCAGAAATAATTTTTTTTGTTATTTTAGCCTACAAGTCATGTTCATTTTAAATTTCAGGAGATGTTCTCCCTTTAAATGCCTTCACCATTGTTAAGAAATTGAAGATGTTGATATAAATTTTTCAAATGTGCCAATGTATATAGCTAATTTCATTGAAATAACATTAGCAGTTGTATGTAAATCATAAACCAAAGAGTCGCAAATGATTATTAAATTTTTTAATATGTTTTTCTTAATACGGAAATTTCGCAGTCTAACTCATCTACTTTAATTACACTGCTATGGGGTTTCATTTACTAAAAAAAATAACCAAACTCATATGAGTTTGCAAATTGTTTATGGGACTTGGGTGAGTTTGTAAATATATTCGCGGAACTGGGCTGAGTTTATAAAACCTATTTATAGGACACTGGGATAATTTGCAAAAATATTCATGGTAGCTTCACAGGGTTTTTTGACCAGAGATCAGATTATGTTACATTGTGCAAAGAAGGATTTATGGAAATAATGGTAAAGTTTTTATTGTGAATAGTCTCAGATTTTTTATGTAATCATGTATGTTAATTTAGAAATAATATTTCATATCCTAGATGTTGTTAAATGCTGGATTTCATGGTTATTGGAATTCAAAGTGCTGGATTGATTGTAATTTGTGCATTTAATCTGAAAGGAACCAGACTACTGGGAACCTAGTGAAGTGTAGGTATTTACCAGAGAAATGCCTGTTTAAAAAATTGAATTTAAGTATTTAATATTTTTATTTTTTACTATCCGTAGCTAGAATCCCATTTTAGCATTCATTTTTATCATTCATTGTGAGTCATGTTGACACTATCCTTCATCTTGTAAATAAAGCATTATCCTGTTTATACTATGCAGTGTGACTACGCAAAGATTTTATTGAAACTTTACACATGAAAATTTTAATGTCATATAATTATATATTTAAATTTTTCTACACAAAATTTTTCATATTATTTCATACATTCCATTCTGGTGGACTGGCATTGACAAATTCTATCTCTCCTGACTGCGACTTGAACCCGCAAATGTGAGTGGGCGAATGGAATATTACACCACTTAGATCACTTAAAGTGACCTGCTGGTCAATCGATAAGTCTTGGGTGCACTTGTTTATGTGCAGCTCGTGTAGACGTGAAACAAAAACATATAGTTTCACTGAGTTTAAAGTTTCAACTCACTTATGCTACAGAGTTTCTCTGGTGGCAACACTATGATTATAAAAAGAATGGATTAAATTTTATCTGATATGTTTTGATTTTTTTATACCCAGTATATTAGTCTTGAAGCCGGTTTGGCTATAAACTGGAGTTACTATAATATACATGTAGTATTAAGTGTAGGTTTTTGTTTTTACATGCTAACAGCATCATGTTGTGTTAATTGTACATGTTTGTATAGCATTAATACAAACTGAGAGATGTTTGTTGTTTATTATACATATTAATATCCGTAGTTAAAGCACCCCTCCCTCCAGGTTTTTTTAAACAAATCAAAACTTGCTAACATATCTGACCTAAGTGTCTGTTGAATGATTCATGTAAAATGTCAATGAATCCATTTTATCCACATTGTAAGATGATTTCAAGGAATTATATTGAGAAGAACAAGCAACTGATAGAGATAATATGAAAGCTTGCGAAATCACACAAAATCTCATTTTTCATTATCTTGACTTCCAGTCCTCTCAGGAAACAAATCAAATTATAACTTTGCCCAGTGAAATTCTTAACAAAATGAGACTGTTCTCAGAATTTTGTGTTTAAAATTGTCGAAGTAAGTATGCCAACAAAAATTGTACTCTGTAACTAAAAAAAAAGTTCAAATATTTTTTCAAACTGCAACACTTTTAATTTTAGATCATTTTGCAATATTGAAACAGTATAAATTATTTAAATACAACTGAAATGCATCTATTATTAAAAAGAAATCAGTTACATGTTAATTCTGAAAGATTTATTTGCAAAATATTTATTCTTTTGTGTGCTATTTATCAAAATTTAGTCGGAAGATGCAAATCTCTTCAAGTACTTGACCATTTTCTATCAATGGATAGTATACTTTTTTGGTTTTATTCTCCATTTCAGTTTTATATTTAGACTAGTGTATGGAATCATTAAATTTAAATAAACTACAAGCACTGATTAATGTAGCAAGTTTTGTCATAATTTAAAGTAACTTTTCCAAGGTTTTTTATTGTACATGGATTTTATTTTTTTTTACTAGTGAAACACCACCTACTTGTACAGGTAGTTTTATAAAAAAAATAAATGATTTTTTTAAATATGAAGTTGCAGGTAATATTTAAGTTACCATATGGCCATGTGTTCACAAATGTACAAGATTGTTTTTTCATGTGGTTGACTAGAATAAATTACAAACAATATCAAAAATTATTGCTCCAAACATGACATTCGAGTACTTGAGTCCTGGGCTGCGTTCAGTTCAGTTAGACATTTAGTAACATTAGCCAATGTATTTTCCTTGACACTGGCTCAACCTCATATTAGCACTCAGTACGCCATAATTTTAGGGAACCAGGCTTTAAATGTGTTTGCTGTTAAACGGTGCTGAACACAGCCCTTGACTCGACTTATTTTTATGGCCCCACCATTGTTGGAATGATGAAGGGGCTTTAAGTGTTACCCCTGCCTGCCCACATGAACCCTGTCTGCACACATGAATGGGTATTTAAGTGTCTAGGGTTTAGGGATAGTCATTTTTTGAACGGTTGAAAAAAAATATGTGGCTAAACACTTATAAATAACAGCCTTTGTTAATGTCTGTTAGAGGTCTATCAATAACTTATGGAAGCTTAGGGTTTGTATTTAGCATGTTGAGCTGTATAGTTATAAAGTACAAGTCGATATTTTTCAATGTCGGTCAAATATTACAGGAGTTATTGCCCCTTTTAGACTTAATTTTCAGTAATATTTACTAACATACAGCGTGGGCAACCATGTTCTATGGACACATTTCTAGGTTATCATGGAAACCAAAAATTTTACCAAAAAAAGCCATAACATTTTCGTATCCCTGCAAGTTATCCATCAATTCTGTTTTAGCACGATCAAAAATGTATAGTTCCTTAATAAAATGTATATTTTGTTATTTAATATGATTAATAAAATGTATATTTTGTCATGTGATTAATTGATATAATGTATATTTTGATTTCTTAATAAAGGATTTATGTTTTGTATGCAATTGTTTGTGTTGTTGTTACATGCCTCAATATTGGTAATTCAATAGTTAACTAGTTTTAATGCTATTGTCAACATATTTCAGAATATATGTCATATCAAGTTTTATTGGTAATGGTTAAAATAAAATCTACAAATGAATAATCGTAATGAACCTAGAACATTATTACCTGCAGAACTGTTTCAGTAAAACTTAATACTTGATGTGTAATCTCATGGTATGAACTACAGTGATCTTTTCCTTGCCATCACTAGTCTTTCCTGGAACCTGATTAAGTCTATCAACCCTCGATGAAAAGGCAGGGAATTCTATGCCTGTCCTACTTTTCATAGCAATTGAGCGCTAACTAAACTGACATCCAAACTTTCAGTTAAAGCAACTGACCAATCAACATGCTCAAATGTGGCTCTCCCAAACATTGCTATTTAACAGGCCTAATCAGGAGTGCTGGATCCGTGCTACTGACTGTCATCACTCATTTGGCACCCTGGAACCGCATACAGATCAATAGTGATGGTGGTGTAGTGGACAGTGTTGCCCCCTCACATCAAATATTGCAGATACAATCACAGGCTCCGCTAGATGGCCACTTAAGTAAACCCTCGTACTAAGTCTACCCAGGAGACAGATTCAAGAGTGATTCAAAATAAGCTCTCAGCTTTCTTCGCAATGTAAAAAGTGCATAAAAAACACACAAAACAGAGTAAATTTTTTATTTCTCAAAGTAGCGTTGTGTCACCAAGGACCTATAGAACTCAAGTGTATATAAAATGAGAAAGCACTTGGCATCTTTTTGCACGAATGGGCGAAATAAAATAAATGTTTTCTTTAATTAACAAGCCACTGAAATACTGCAAACAATACATTAGTACCCTACCAGTTTACCGGTAGCAACCAGAATTTTTGTCAGACTGAAAAAAATAAAATGACCTGAATTATCATCGTATTGCCTCCTATCCATATGCAAAGCTGCACAAACTTAGCTTGTATATTTTTTTTGGCGGCGGACGGAAGGAAGGTAAACCGGTAGTGGGCTACTAATACTTTAAACTGACAACATACATTGCAATGCACCCCACAAAAACTGTGACTGCGACCCCTAAGCTCCAGTTGAGCCCTTTATGTGACAGATTTAGCATAACCAGCATCAGCATCTTGACCACCCAGATCCCTGTCACGAAGTGTAAACCCCATTCAAACAGCTTCCATGGATGTTCCTGGCCCCACACGTTCATCTCCAACTCTCTTATTACCAAATAGAAAAAAAACCATGCAGCAAACACAAACACAGCCACCATGGCGCCAATCAGAAGTTTGTGCGCAGGCGTGAGACCTTGCAGTGTCGTCTGGATGGTGTTTACAAGATACAACAGGCCTTGCTCAAGTCCCGTCTCAATGTTATTTGTATCTATATAAGACATAAAGGTGTCCGTCATGTCAGATATGGTACCATCTGTGAGATAATACAAAGCCTGGGTACCAGCAGAAATGTACAACTGAAAACAGAAAATATACAAAGTACACATTACTGAGGCAGGAGGAGGCATTTGCCTCGATATTTTGAAAAGTTAGAATATAATTAAGTATCAAAGCACAATATTCTCATATTTAAATTGTAAAAAAAAAAGAAATGTGAGTTCTAAAAGCTCTTTATTTGGGGTGTGGGGCCACATCTTTGGCTTATAAAGTAAGACGCTGGTGATGGTCAAAAGCATATTTGGTGGGTGGTCAAATGTGTGTGAGCATCTATGCCACACGGGTGTGATCCTCGATTAGACATGATTATTACTGGCACCTGTAAGGCAAAGATATTGCCTTCAAATTACTATAAGCATCGTCTTTAAGGCACAGATGTCACCTCCAAGTAGACGCGTTACCACTACCATCATCTATATGACACTGATGCTACCAATAGTTATCACTACTCTGCTAGAGTCACATTTATATATTATAAACACTGCAATGATCATTTGTCTACTTTTGGTCACATGTGTCTTATAGAAGCTGGTAATGGTCATTTGTCTACTTGGGGTCACATGTGTGTCTTATTAACACTGCAATGATCATTTGTCTACTTGGGGTCACATGTGTGTTTTATAAACACTGTAATGATCATTTGTCTACTTGGGGCCACATGTTTGTCTTATAGACGCTGGTAATGGTCATTTGTCTACTTGGGACCGCATGTGTGTCTTATAGTAGCTGGCAATGGTCATTTGTCTACTTGGGGCCGCATGTGTGTCTTATAGTAGCTGGTTATAGTCATTTGTCTACTTGGGGCCGCATGTGTGTCTAATAGATGCTGGTTATAGTCAATTGTCTACTTGGGGTCGCATTTGTGTCTTAAAATCGCTGGTTATAGTCAATTGTCTACTTGGGGCCGCACGTGTGTCTTATAGACGCTGGTTATAGTCAATTGTGTACTTGGGGCCACATGTGTGTCTTGTAGATGCTGGTTATAGTCAATTGTCTACTTGGGGCCACATGTGTGTCTTGTAGACGCTGGTTATAGTCAATTGTCTACTTGGGGCCGCATGTATGTCTTATAGAAGCTGGTTATAGTCAATTGTCTACTTGGGGCCACATGTGTGTTTTGTAGATGCTGGTTATAGTCAATTGTCTACTTGGGGCCGCATGTGTACGATCATTTGTCTACTTCGGGTCACATGTGTGTCTTATAGACGCTGGTTATGATCATTTGTCTACTTGGGGCCATATGTGTGTCTTATAAACACTGCAATGATCATTTGTCTACTTGGGGTCACATGTGTGTCTTATAGACGCTGGTAATGGTCATTGGCTACTTTGGGTCACATGTGTGTCTTATAGACGCTGGTCATTATCATTTGTCTACTTATGGTCACATGTGTGTCTTATAAACACTGTAATGATCATTTGTCTACTTGGGGTCACATGTGTGTCTTATAGACGCTGGTAATGGTCATTTGTCTAATTGGGGCCATATGTGTGTGTTATATACGCTTATAATGGTAATTTGTCTACATGGGGTCACATGTATGTGTTATAGACGCTGGTAATCGTCATTTGTCTACTTGGGGCCACATGTGTGTCTTGTAAACGCTGGTAATGACCATTTGTCTACTTGGGGTCACGTGTGTCTTATAGACACTGGTAATGGTCATTTGTCTACTTGGGGTCACATGTGTGTCAAATAGACGTTGGTAATGGTCATTTGTCTACTATGAGTCACATGTGTGTCTTATAGACGCTGGTAATGGTCATTTGTCTTATTAGGGCCGCATGTGTGTCTTATAGACGCTGGTTATAGTCATTTGTCTACTTGGGGCCGCATGTGTGTCTTATAGAAGCTGGTTATAGTCAATTGTCTACTCGGGGCCACATGTGTGTCTTGTAAATGCTTGTTATAGTCAATTGTCTACTTGGGGCCGCATGTGTGTCTTATATAAGCTGGTTATAGTCAATTGTCTACTTGGGGCCACATGTGTGTCTTATAGAAGCTGGTTATAGTCATTTGTCTACTTGGGGCCACATGTGTGTCTTATAATCGCTGGTTATAGTCAATTGTCTACTTGGGGCCGCACGTGTGTCTTATAGAAGCTGGTTATAGTCAATTGTGTACTTGGGGCCACATGTGTGTCTTGTAGAAGCTGGTTATAGTCAATTGTCTACTTGGGGCCATATGTGTGTCTTTTAGACACTGCAATGATCATGTGTCTACTTATGGTCACATGTGTGTCTTATAGACGCTGGTAATAGTCATTTGTCTACCTGGGGTCACATGTGTGTCTTAAAAACACTGTAATGATCATTTGTCTACATGGGGGTCACATTTGTGTCTTATAGACGCTGGTAGTGGTCATTTGTCTACTTGGGGCCGCATGTGTGTCTTATAAACACTGTAATGATCATTTGTCTACTTGGGGTCACATTTGTGTCTTGTAGACGTCGGTAATGGCTATTTGTCTACTTGGGGTCACATGTGTGTTGTATAGACGATGGTTTTGGTAATTTGTCTACTTTGGATCAGATGTATGTCTTATAGACGCTGGTAATCGTCCTTTGTCTTCTTGGGGCCACATGTGTGTCTTATAGACGCTGGTAGTGGTCATTTGTCTACTTTGGGCAACATGTGTGTCTTGTAAGCGCTAGTAATAATCATTTGTCTACTTGGGATCAAATGTGTGTCTTATAGACGCTGGTAATGGTCATTTGTCTACTTGGGGTCACATGTGTGTCTTATAGACGGTGATAATAGTCATTTGTCTACTTGGGGTCACATGTGTGTCTTATAGACGCTTGAAATGATCATTTGTCTACGTGGGGTCACATGTGTGTTTTATAAACACTGCAATGATCATTTTTTTACTTGAGGTCACATGTGGTCTTATAGACGCTGGTAGTGGTCTTTTGTCTATTTGGGGTCACATGTGTGTCTTATAGACCCTGGTAGTGGTCATTTGTCTACTCTGGGTCACATGTGTGTCTTGTAAACGCTGGTAATGGTCATTTGTCTACTTGGGGTCACATTTTTGTCTTATATGGTCTTATAGACGCTGGTTATGGTCGTTTGTCTACTTGGGGTCACATGTGTGCCTTTTATACACTTTAATGACCATTTGTCTACTTGGGGTCACATTTGTGTCTTGTAGACGCCGGTAATGGCCATTTGTCTACTTGGGGTCACATGTGTGTTGTATAGACGCTGGCTATGGTAATTTGTCTACTTTGGGTCATTTGTTTGTCTTATAGACGCTGTTAATGGTAATTTGTCTACTTGAGGTCATATGTGTGTCTTATAGACGCTGGTAGTGGTCATTTGTCTACTTTGGGGCCACATGTGTGTCTTGTTAACTCTGGTAATGGTCATTTGTCTACTTGGGGTCACATGTGTGTCTTATAGACGCTGGTAGTCGTCATTTGTCTACTTGGGGTCACATGTGTGTAAATAGACGCTGGTAATGGTCATTTGTCTACTTGGGTCACATGTGTGTCTTATAGACGCTGATAATGGTCATTTGTCTACTTGGGGTCACATGTGTGTCTTATAGACGCTGGAAATGATCATTTGTCTACGTGAGGTCACATGTGTGTTTTATAAACACTGCAATGATAATTTGTCTACTTTGGGTCACATGTGTGTCTTGTAGACGCTGGTAATGGTCATTTGTTTACTTGGGGTCACATGTGTGTCTTATAGACACTGGTAGTGGTCATTTGTCTACTTGTGGTCACATGTGTGTCTTATAGACGCTGGTTATGGTCATAAGTCTACTTGAGTTCACATGTGTGTCTTATAGACGCTGGTAATGGTCATTTGTCTACTTGGGGCCACATGTGTGTCTTATAAACACTACAATGATCATTTGTCTACTAGGGTCACATGTGTGTCTTATAGACGCTGGTAATGGTCATGTGTTTACTTTTGGTCACATGTGTGTCTTATAAACACTGCAATGATCATTTGTCTACTTGGGGTCACATGTATGTTTTATAGACGCTGGTAATGGTCATTTGTCTACTTGGGGTCACATGTGTGTCTAATAAACACTGCAATGATCATTTGTTTACTTGGGATCACATGTGTGTCCTACAGACGCTGGTAATTTTCATTTGTCTAATTTGGGTCTCATGTTTGTCTTATAGACGCTGGTTATGGTCATTTGTCTACTTGGGCCACATGTGTATCTTATAAACACTGCAATGAGCATTTGTCTACTTGGGGTCACATGTGTGTCTTATAGACGCTGGTTATTGTCATTTATCTACCTAGGGTCACATGTGTTTCTTATAGACGCTTGTAATGGTCATTTGTCTACTTAGGGTCACGTGTGTGTCTTAAAGACGCTGGAAATGATCATTTGTCTACGTGGGGTCACATGTGTGTTTTATAAACACTGCAACGATCATGTGTCTACTTGGGGTCACATGTGTGCCTTATAGACGCTGGTTATGGTCATTTGTCTACTTGGCGTCACATGTGTGTCTTATAAACACTGCAATGTTCATGTGTCTACTAGGGTCATATGTGTGTCTTTCGACGCTGGTAATGGTCATTTGTCTACTTGGGGCCACATGTGTGTCTTATAAACACTGCAATGACCATTTGTCTACTTGGGATCACATGTTTGTCTTACAGACGCTGGTAATGGTCATGTATCTACTTGGGGTCACATGTGTGTCTTATAGACGCTGGTTATGATCATTTGTCTACTTTGGTTCACATGTGTGTCTTATAGACGCTGTTTATGGTCATTTGTCTACTTTGGGTCACATGTGTGTCTTATAGACGCTGGTAATGGTAATTTGTCTACTTTGGTTCACATGTGTGTCTTATAGACGCTGTTAATGGTCATTTGTTTACTTTGGTTCACATGTGTGTCTTATAGACGCTGTTAATGGTAATTTGTCTACTTTGATTCACATGTGTGTCTTATAGACGCTGTTAATGGTCATTTGTCTACTTGGAATCACATGTGTGTCTTATAAAGGCTGGTAATGGTCATTTGTATACTTGGGGTCACATGTGTGTCTTATGGACGCTGGTAGTCGTCATTTGTCTACTTGGGGTCACATGTGTGACTTATGAACGCCGGTAATGGTCATTTGTCTACTGAGGGGCACATTTGTGTCTTATAGAAGCTGGAATAGTCATTTGTTTACTAGGTGTCACGCTTGTGTCTTATAGACGCTGGTAATGGTCATTTGTCTACGTGTGGTCATATGTGTGTCTTATGGACGCCGTTAATAGTCAGTTGTCTACTTTGGGTCACATGTGTGTCTTGTAGACGCTGGTAAAAGTCACGTGTCTACTTGAGGTCATATATGTGTCTTATAGACGCTGATTATGGTCATTTGTTTACTTTGTGTCACATGTGTGTCTTATAAGCGCCGTTAATGGTCATTTGTCTACTTGGGGTCACATGTGTGTCTTATGGACGCTGATAGTGGTCACTTGTCTACTTGGGGTCACATGTGTGTCTTATGGACGCTGGTAATGGTCATTTGTCTACTTGGGGTCACATGTGTGTCTTATGGACGCTGGAAGTGGTCATTTGTCTACTCGGGGTCAAATGTGTGGTTTATGGACGTAGGTAATGGTCATTTGTCTACATATGGGCACATTTGTGTCTTATAGAAGCTGGTAATAGTAATGTGACTACCAGGCGTCACGCTTGTGTCTTATAGACGCTAGTAATGGTCATTTGTCTACTTCAGATCACTGGTGTGTCTTTTAGACGCTGGCAATCATCATATGTCTGCTTTGAGTTAAAGTATTAATGGGTTGATATGGCTGATAAGTCGATAATCCAATCAGCGATCGATATTGGTTGCTACGCCGCCATTTTCCTTGTTGCCAGTGGGTGGAGCGATAGTCGTTCTCGCGTCAGGTCCATTGATTTAATTGATAAATACCTAAGGATGATTTGATTGGCGGATGAAGATCTCAGAATAATTCGATTGGTAGATGAAGACCTCATGATGATTTGATTGTTTGGGGAAACCTCATGCTTATTTGATTAGTAGCGTATGACCTTATGATGATTTGATCGGTGGAGGAAGACCCCATGATGATTTGATTGATCGGGAAAGACCTTAGGATGATTTGATTGGTTGGGAACCTCATGATGATTTGATTGGTGGGGGAAGACCTCAGGATGATTTGATTGGTGGGTGACCTCATGATGATTTGATTGTTGGTGTAGACCTTAGGAGGATTTGATTGTTGGGGAGACCTCATGATGATTTGATTGTTGGGGGAGACCTCATGATTATTTGATTAGTAGCGTATGACCTTATGATGATTTGATCGGTGGGGGAAGACCCTATGATGATTTGATTGGCGGGGTAAGACCTCAGGATAATTTGATTGGCGAGGAAGACCTAAGGATGATTCGATTGGCGGGGGATGACCTCAAGATGATTTGATTGGTGGGGGAAGATCTCAAGATGATTTGATTGGCGGGGGAAGACCTCAAGATGTGGGGGAAGACCTAAGGATGATTTGATTTGTGGGGGACCTCATGATGATTTGATTAGTAGAGTAAGACGTCATGATGATTTGATTGGTTGGGAAAGACCTCATGATGTTTTGATTGGTGAAAGAGACCTCATGATGATTTGATTTGATTGGTGAGACAGACCTCATGATGATTTGATAGGTAAAGTAAGACCTCAGTAAAAAACTGAGTATAACCTACACCCTTCCGCAAATAACTGGCATTCTTTCTAAAGTATTTTGAATGAGCTGGAAACGTACTCACAAGCTAATCAGTGAATAACAAGTGACATTGAGGCACTATTTGACTAAATACCTGGCCATGAAGGGCCTCGAATGCCAAAACATGTACAGTTCACATAATTACCTTATTAAACTCCTTGCAGTACAGCACTATGACGTCATTGCCACAAGAACCAATGTTCCACAAGGAACGCAAACTGTCCGCAAAGTTTTGCATAATTGCATCTTGTTCCGCGTCTGTTGGGTACCCCACTGTGATGTTTAGGTCTGGCTGCAGTTCGTTGCAATCATTGATACATCTAAAATTAAAAACAATCGTTCTTGCATAAAACGTGTACTATGGCTTCTTAGCCATGTCAAGGCGTATCAAAACAGAAGACTGCTTATTGCTTTTCAATACTTTTAATATGGAAAGCTTTTTAATATGGGCTTCCTAGATATTGTGCACTTTACCACATTTGCCGTTGGGGGGCATCGCTGCCTGGGAGAGGGTGCATTCCCAATATCTTGGTGATATGTGCCACCGTCTTGATCCCTCTTTTTGGACATAAAATTATGAGGTTGAGCTTTGACCATTGTTTCTTTTGCATAACGCGATGTAGAGCGTTGATCCTTTTTTTTGGGTCACAAAATGTAGACCTTTGATCCCTTGTTTATTCCGGGGTTCAATCCCCTCCTGCCCAGGAACTCCATGCTAGGACCTCTTGACCAGGAATCTTGTCCCCCACCTTGCCCCCTCAGGAACTGCAATACATTTTTCTTCAAATACGAAAAAAGAAATTTTGTTCATAAGACACGTTCATTTTATTCTTAATGAAATCCAAACAGCTTATGTCATTGTATAGAGTAAGTTTTATTTGGATTAAATGTAGAATTTTGACGCCCTATATAATTTGTTTGAATGTAGATTTTCATTCCTATAATTGGTTTGAATGTAGAGTTGTACATATGTGCCTGTTTTAAAGATAACAGGGCACATATGTACCCATTTTCGGGTGAAATGCCCCCATCCCCACCCCCGCATCGGCATTTTTATTAGATCAGGTATCTAAAAATAACGAAACTACGATGGTGAACTATCGAAACAACGATACAACGATTGTGAACTGTAAAAACAAAAAGTCGAAACTACGATGATGAAAAGTAGCAACCACGAAAACGTTAGAGGTTTGGCAAATCTATAGATTGGGTCATTGCATAACAGGTGTAGAACTGGATTTAGTTTATCAGGTATATTTGACACATTTGGCATATACAGTAACTAGAGATTTACATAACTTACAGATCTGAGCTTTGCAGGTCTGGTATACGGATCCTGTCAATGAGAGCAACAGCAACGATGAAACTTTCCTTCCTGCCAAGGTAATCCGTACATAGCGTGTTTGTTTTGGTTTGGATGTTGTATAAATTCACATCTATATTGCTAACTGGTGAACAGAAAGTGTTGTTTTTATATTTTAAATATTAGAATTTTGTGATAATTCAATTTTATGGTATGTTGAACAAATATTTAAAGGAAATCGGCAGGGGGAGTTCAAGGTAAACTTATTTCATGTCAGATTTGATTTACACTGATTATAGTATGAGTTTACTCAACTGATACATATCAAATTTGAAGTATTCCTGAGAAGAATAAATGTAGTACTAACCTGACGAGTACGAACTGAGTACTGAGTCCGGATCACAAAGATAGTGTGCTCCATCAGAGGCCGGCCATCCACACAGAGCACTGTCGTGCAGAGGGTTAGCAAACTGGCAGTGTGACCAAACCTTCTCCCCGGTGTTTGCATCCAGTTTGTAGGTGTAACCTTCACTCTTGTAGGCGGAGTTTGTGCATGATTGGTATGCAAGTACCGCTCCGGTGAGAAGAATTGGTCCAATCAGAAGTGATCTTGCATGCAACGAAATCATGCTTAAATAGATACAGAGTTTATTGTTAAATATTAAAGAGAAAATAAACTAATATGGACATAATTTACTCGTGCTCACCCATCAAATCTGTCTGAAGACTATGACATATGAAAATATTAATACTATAAAAAATACTATGTAAAATTTCATATTTAGAAAATATGAACAGTTCATAAAACTAGCGAAGCCGCACTAGTTTTGAAATAAATAGTAAAAATCGTAAGAAATATATATTGAAATTGTCCCTGCAATATTTTATCATAGCGATAGATAACGATAGAAAATTAACATGTGTTACATTTACATTTATATATATATAATATGTAACCACCAACCTATATGGTACCTTTCAGCCATAATTTACAAGAACTATGTCCTTTTCCAAAATAAAAACGAGATTAAAGGCCTGCACCAAGCTCATTAAAATCATATAAACTTTTAGAGGTTAAAGTTGATCTGATTTTTAACGAAATTGAGCCTGCACGTATCTACTAATGTTTATAATTTTATTGAGATTAGTAATTTTCGAAAATTGTTTTAAAAGAAAATTTATCATAATGACCAAGTGTCCCTTTAAAGTCGCTAGATGCTACGTCGAATTCTCTTTCTGCAATAAAAATTTTTCAATGCATACGTTGATAAGGTATAACTTGTAAATCGTACTTGAACTAATACCAATAGTATATTTATAATCTTTAAAGGGAGTATAACAGGGGAAAAAATGCTATAATTGTATTAAAAAATATAATTATTTTTAGAATTAAGAAAAGCATCTCATTATCAGTTATTAATAAAATCCGAATGGTTTAGCATGTCAAATCCTCTAAAATGTGACAAATCGATATTTAAATTGCATAAGTAAATTTGAAATAAAATCCCTATTCTAAAAATAGACAGCACTTAAACAATGCTCGACGAAATTCACATCGCCATTCGAACTCTTTCTAAGACTGAACTCTTTTTACTACCCGTAATTCTGCACAACGTATCAGATTGAAATCAAGACTCATTTAATATATCACAAAATATGTTGCAATTCTAAGTGGGAAATCTATTTTAGTCTAAACTATGCGCGTGTCCAAAGTTAAGAAACCCCTTTTAAATATATTATTTTGGCATGTTTAAATAGATGCCCTTGTGGCAAAATGGGTTATCAAGTATGTACACGTATATGCATGGTATATTGGGAAAATGTGTATAGCCAATTTTAAAATTTTGGAGAAAAAAAACACACACACGATATATTCTTTTAAAACGTATTGTTGAAGACAACATACATTAGTGGTCTACGACACCCTCTAAAAATCATTACATTTTATCTATAACCGCCGAGTTCGTGTTCGAGCCTAGTTTGGTAAAAAAACATTATATGAGAATGTTAACCAGTTGCTTGCAATGGGTCTACTTCCACCGCCAATAAAACTGGTTGTGTAGCGCGTGGTCCAGTGGTAGAGCATCGGATTTATGATCGGAGGGTCGTGGGTTCGATCCCCCGTCACTGCTATATGTTATGTCCTTGAGCAAGACACTTTTTCCACATATACTTAGTACTTGTTCTACCAGGAAGACTTCGAGCGTGATTTGATTAAGTTGAAATTACTTGTTAAACAATCGAAGTAAAATAAATAAGTTTAAGGTAAAACTTGATGTCGTACATAACTTTTATGTGCTGAAAATGAGTTAAACACCCATTGAAAACAAAGGCGAAGAAAAGGAAGACGCCATTTATAAGCCTGCTATTGGAAGATTGATGATTCCGATAATTCTTGTTTTTCCTCCATACCGCTTTTACAAATTTACCGGTCTTCCGTGGCCAAGTGGTCTAAATCGCAGTCTTAAAATCCCTTACCTCTCACTGCTAAGAGCGAAGATTCGAGTCCCGCTCGCCTCGAAAATGTTATTTGCGAACGTTTGCCACTTTCGAAAGGACGCTAGTTCTACTCAGATTCATTTGTGAGGTCTTCCTCCACCATTATGCCATACATATCGTGTCCTGTCTTTTTGCATTTATTGCATTACTTCCAAATACATTTATTTTATGTTACAAATATTTTATTTAAAATATTCCATAAAGAAAGTTCTTTTTTTCACAATTTCTTTTTATAAAATAAAGAATTATAGATATGTAAAAAATAAAAACACACATACCTCTGAGACAACCTGCGTTTCACAACTCCTTAAGATTAGAACGATTATCAGCGCAACTTACACGTATACGTCGTTTACCTTTAAATGTAAAAAAAAAAGTCACTAAAACAATATTTATTTAATTTATCACAATGGTACAATTATTAATTTTTCACTATCTATCAAGCAAATTTAAAAAGCTTAAAATACAGTTAAACCACTGAACCAACTTGTTTACATTTTGCATTTATTAAAATAGTGTAAAGTTACCGTCGAGGTATTGAAATAGGAAAGTCTACCTACAGTTCTATTTAAACTTTACCTTTATTAGGACAAAACTTGAAACACAGTGTTTTTTGTTTTGGTTATATTTGCAGTAATAACTAAAAACACATCAGCTCTTTACCACGATCTTTAAACCTAACTAAGTATGTTAACCTGAAAACTCACTGTCTGAATCATTATTTACTGTTGTAAAGGTTGTTCATTATAACAGAATCGAGGATATATATGTACATTAAACAACCGTTATAACTTTGAAAGTATCTGTTGGTTAACTTGAAAGAGTTTTAAGACGTACTTAAATTACCCCACCCACTAGATTCATACAGCAAAAATGAAAATGATAATAATGATGATGATAATAAAAGTAATGATAATAATGATAGTTATAATAATATTGATAATAATGATAATAATAATGATAAAAATGATAACAATAATGATAATAATAATTACTACCAGTACTACTACTACTACTACTATACTACTACCACTCCTACTATTACTACTACAACTACCACTACTACTTCAACTACTACTACTCACTACTTCTACTACTACAACTACCACTACTACTTCAAGTACAACTACTTCTACTACTATTACTACTGACTACTGACTACTACATAACACTTCAACCAGTCAGTGGACTACAACAACGAAAACGACAGGGTCATGACAATAGCTCTTCATTTTTTACAAAAAGACGAGCTAAACATAACACTTTAACCAGTCAGTGGAGTACAACAACGACAACGACAGGGTCATGACAAAAGCTCTTCATTTGTTACAAAAAGACGAGCTAAACATAACACTTTAACCAGTCAGTGGACAACGACAACGACAACGACAGGGTCATGACATTAGCTCTTCATTTGTTACAAAAAGACGAGCTAAACATAACACTTTAACCAGTCAGTGGACAACAACAACGACAACGACAGGATCATGACAATAGCTCTTCATTTGTTACAAAAAGACGAGCTAAACATAACACTTTAACCAGTCAGTGGACTACAACAACGACAACAACAGGGTCATGACAATAGCTCTTCATTTTTTACAAAAAGACGAGCTAAACATAACACTTTAACCAGTCAGTGGACTACAACAACGACAACGACAGGGTCATGAAAATAGCTCTTCATTTTTTACAAAAGACGAGCTAAACATAAAACTTTAACCAGTCAGTAAACAGCAACAACGACAACGACAGGGTCATGACAATAGCTTTTCATTTGTTACAAAAAGACGAGCTAAACATAACACTTTAACCAGTCAGTGGACAGCAACAACGACAACGACAGGGTCATGACAGTAGCTTTTCATTTGTTACAAAAAGACGAGCTTAACATAACACTCTAACCAGTCAGTGGACAGCAACAACGACAAGGACAGGGTCATGACAATAGCTCTTCAGTTTTTACAAAAAGACGAGCTAAACATAACACTTTAACCAGTCAGTGGACTACAACAATGACAACGACAGGGTCATGACAATAGCTCTTCATTTTTTACAAAAAGACGAGCTAAACATAACACTTTAACCAGTCAGTGGACAACAACAACGACACGACAACGACAGGGTCATGACAATAGCTCTTCATTTTTTACAAAAAGACGAGCTAAACATAAAACTTTAACCAGTCAGTGGACAACAACAACGATAACGACAGGGTCATGACAATAGCTCTTCATTTTTTACAAAAAGACGAGCTAAACATAACACTTTAACCAGTCAGTGGACAACAACAACGACAACGACAGGGTCATGACAATAGCTTTTCATTTGTTACAAAAAGACGAGCTAAACATAACACTTTAACCAGTCAGTGGACAACAACAACGACAGGGTCATGACAATAGCTTTTCATTTGTTACAAAAAAGACGAGCTAAACATAACACTTTAACCAGTCAGTGGACTACAACAACGACAACGACAGGGTCATGACAATAGCTCTTCATTTTTTACAAAAAGACGAGCTAAACATAACACTTTAACCAGTCAGTGGACTACAACAACGACAACGACAGGGTCATGACAATAGCTCTTCATTTTTTACAAAAAGACGAGCTAAACATAACACTTTAACCAGTCAGTGGACAACAACAACGACAACGACAGGGTCATGACAATAGCTTTTCATTTGTTACAAAAAGACGAGCTAAACATAACACTTTAACCAGTCAGTGGACAACAACAACGACAGGGTCATGACAATAGCTTTTCATTTGTTACAAAAAAGACGAGCTAAACATACACTTTAACCAGTCAGTGGACTACAACAACGACAACGACAGGGTCATGACAATAGCTCTTCATTTTTTACAAAAGGACGAGCTAAAAGGGGACAAGTAACCATTAAGTGACCACAAACTGTTCCCCGATCGAGTGCCCACACTAGCGTGTATATTGTAGTTGTATGAATGTTTATGAGAGTCGGTGATTTTTATGTTAACACTGCTATATATATTCGGGTGAATGGGACGACAAAGGCCCGAACCCCCGTGGCATTCATTGCAGAAAATATTTCCTGGGTAAACCTTTCATTAAGATCCACTTTCGATGAGGCGCTTATAATCAACACTTGACTGTTCAATGTAGACCTAAACACATGATGTTGATATGGGTCCAATAAAATAAATAGGCCTGTTGAGTTCCGCATCGGACAGTATTAATTATTGGGTAGCCAACGTATGACATTTTAAGTTATGTAGGCCTATTTCATTTAAGCTAAAAAGTCCATCCACATTGTTTCCTACCCGACAAAACGTTTTCTGTTAGTTTATTGATGTGTTTTTATGAGTATGCTGTGGTATTCAAACTTTTCAGTGGGACGGAAACAATGCTCAATACGTTTCGGTAGTGCAGTTGTACACAACTCGACATAAGTATTTTGTTCTTATTTTCATAGAACGTGATATCAGGCTCTGGGATAGACTAACACACAATAAAAAGAAGACGTTTCGGCAGTTTCATTGTACACAACTCGACATAATTATTTCGTTCTTATTTTCATAAAACGTGTTCTGTACCACTTCCCCGTCTCACGTCTGAACTGAAGAAAACGATTTTCAAAGAGACCGTACTCCCAATGTTTATGGCATATCGTCTACAAGTTTAAGCTTAAAAAACGGCTCGAACTATGGATTTAGATTTTTTAAAAACAATTTTGATAATGAAAAAATCACACATTAATGACCTTCCACGTGTGTTTTTTACGTCATCTAACTCTGAACCGGAAGTTGCACGTATGGTACAGGCGTCTGTTCCATTAGTGCGCTTAGCAGGCATGTTAAAAGCTTTTCCCCGGACGACGACAAAATGAAGTCGAAACGCGTTGGATATGGAGTTTGTCGGTTGTTAAAAAGTTACAGATAGTTTCACGTGGATACTTACATTTCCATATGATTATACGTCCATGGGTTTGGAGACTTATTTTAGTGTGTGGACATTAACGATGCCTTCCTAGGGGTGGTCCCTGTTCCCTGGATCTCTTAAGTAATGGCCATTGTTCCCCAAAATTATTTCCCCTAGATCTCTAAAATTAGGCCGTTTGTTCCCTGCATCCCTGAAAGTAATGGCAAATGTTCTCCAGATCTTTAAAAATAATTGGCTATGTTTCCCAGATTTCCAAAACCCCTGGGAGGGCCTCATTAAAAACATTGTCGCGTGTCGCTTTAAGGCCATCGGTCTGTCTACATACTGGTTGCGTAAAGGTATAATATCGAATGTATGTCGGACGTTGCTAAGTTATATATATAATAATATTTCTATTTTCATGTAATATTATTGTTGAATTTATGTTTGTCTTGTTTATTTCATCTTTATGTTGCTGAAATAAAGTGATATGGTCATCTATTGCAACGATACTGATAATGGTGGGACCAACTGTTCCCTGTGAACTAGGATGTAAATAAACATTTGAGATGAAAGACTACCGAAGATTTGAAGTCAAAAGAAAGCCCCAGAGAACCGGTGTATGTTTCTGTTCCCATTTAAAACTAGATGCCGTGGGTTTCATGCGCTTTCTACATGGATAATGCTGAAAAAAATGGCTACAAGGCATGGACAGGGAAGGAACAGTTCAAATATGAGGTTGGGTAACAGAGAGAGCGTCACACTAGATGTGACTAAAAAGGTAAGAGAGAAGTTAGACGTGGTCCACTGATAGGTAGTGATAATGCTTGGCCACTACTGATACGGTGCCCGGGTGATGATACCAGCGGATCTGCATTTATAGACTTTATATAACACTTTATTTTACCTAAGTAACAAATGACTTCCAGAAAAGTCTGGATGACAACGAGGACAGAACGATGACTTTGTAAAGACAAAAAATATTGCTAGAAAAGATTAGTATAAGGACAAGACGTGATGGTACCTCCTTATGTTGTCTTGTAGAGGACATCCAACAAAATAATTATATAGCTAGTCAAAACAAGTGTCTCCGGCCAAGGGCATTCAAAGAAGAAATAGGGGGGCGGGGGAGAGATGAAAGGTTCAAGAGGGATCATTGTCACGAACAACCGTTTCATTGTCGTTGCAGAATGGAATGGTCGTAAGGATACAGCAGCCGACAGCAGGATGTGAACATGCAGCAATACATGTCTTGTATCTGGTTAGAGGAGGATGATCCCAGCCAGGGTGGATGACAACGACAGCAGGATGTGAACATGCAACAACACATGTCTTGTATCTGGTTAGAGGAGGATGATCCCAGCCAGGATGGATGACAACGACAGCAGGATGTGAACATGCAACAACACATGTCTTGTATCTGGTTAGAGGAGGATGATCCCAGCCAGGATGGATGACAACGACAGCAGGATGTGAACATGCAGCAACACATGTCTTGTATCTGGTTAGAGGAGGATGATCCCAGCCAGGATGGATGACAACGACAGCAGGATGTGAACATGCAGCAACACATGTCTTGTATCTGGTTAGAGGAGGATGATCCCAGCCAGGGTGGATGACAACGACAGCAGGATGTGAACATGCAACAACACATGTCTTGTATCTGGTTAGAGGAGGATGATCCCAGCCAGGATGGATGACAACGACAGCAGGATGTGAACATGCAGCAACACATGTCTTGTATCTGGTTAGAGGAGGATGATCCAAGCCAGGATAGATGACAACGACAGCAGGATGTGAACATGCAGCAACACATGTCTTGTATCTGGTTAGAGGAGGATGATCCCAGCCAGGATGGATGACAACGACAGCAGGATGTGAACATGCAGCAACACATGTCTTGTATCTGGTTAGAGGAGGATGATCCCAGCCAGGATGGATGACAATGACAGCAGGATGTGAACATGCAGCAACACATGTCTTGTATCTGGTTAGAGGAGGATGATCCCAGCCAGGATGGATGACAACGACAGCAGGATGTGAACATGCAGCAACACATGTCTTGTATCTGGTTAGAGGAGGATGATCCCAGCCAGGATGGATGACAACGACAGCAGGATGTGAACATGCAGCAACACATGTCTTGTATCTGGTTAGAGGAGGATGATCCCAGCCAGGATGGATGACAACGACAGCAGGATGTGAACATGCAGCAACACATGTCTTGTATCTGGTTAGAGGAGGATGATCCCAGCCAGGGTGGATGACAACGACAGCAGGATGTGAACATGCAGCAACACATGTCTTGTATCTGGTTAGAGGAGGATGATCCCAGCCAGGGTGGATGACAACGACAGCAGGATGTGAACATGCAGCAACACATGTCTTGTATCTGGTTAGAGGAGGATGATCCCAGCCAGGATGGATGACAACGACAGCAGGATGTGAACATGCAGCAACACATGTCTTGTATCTGGTTAGAGGAGGATGATCCCAGCCAGGATGGATGACAACGACAGCAGGATGTGAACATGCAACAACACATGTCTTGTATCTGGTTAGAGGAGGATGATCCCAGCCAGGATGGATGACAATGACAGCAGGATGTGAACATGCAGCAACACATGTCTTGTATCTGGTTAGAGAAGGATGATCCCAGCCAGGATGGATGACAACGACAGCAGAATGTGAACATGCAGCAACACATGTCTTGTATCTGGTTAGAGGAGGATGATCCCAGCCAGGATGGATGACAACGACAGCAAGATGTGAACATGCAGCAACACATGTCTTGTATCTGGTTAGAGGAGGATGATCCCAGCCAGGATGGATGACAACGACAGCAGGATGTGAACATGCAACAACACATGTCTTGTATCTGGTTAGAGGAGGATGATCCCAGCCAGGATGGATGACAACGACTGCAGGATGTGAACATGCAACAACACATGTCTTGTATCTGGTTAGAGGAGGATGATCCCAGCCAGGGTGGATGACAACGACTGCAGGATGTGAACATGCAACAACACATGTCTTGTATCTGGTTAGAGGAGGATGATCCAAGCCAGGATGGATGACAACGACAGCAGGATGTGAACATGCAGCAACACATGTCTTGTATCTGGTTAGAGGAGGATGATCCCAGCCAGGGTGGATGACAACGACAGCAGGATGTGAATATGCAACAACACCTGTCTTGTATCTGGTTAGAGGAGGATGATCCCAGCCAGGATGGATGACAACGACAGCAGAATGTGAACATGCAGCAACACATGTCTTGTATCTGGTTAGAGGAAGATGATCCCAGCCAGGGTGGATGACAACGACTGCAGGATGTGAACGTGCAGCAACACATGTCTTGTATCTGGTTAGAGGAGGATGATCCCAGCCAGGATGGATGACAACGACAGCAGGATGTGAACATGCAGCAACACATGTCTTGTATCTGGTTAGAGGAGGATGATCCCAGCCAGGGTGGATGACAACGACAGCAGAATGTGAACATGCAGCAACACATGTCTTGTATCTGGTTAGAGGAGGATGATCCCAGCCAGGATGGATGACAACGACAGCAGAATGTGAACATGCAGCAACACATGTCTTGTATCTGGTTAGAGGAGGATGATCCCAGCCAGGGTGGATGACAACGACAGCAGGATGTGAACATGCAGCAACACATGTCTTGTATCTGGTTAGAGGAGGATGATCCCAGCCAGGGTGGATGACAACGACAGCAGGATGTGAACATGCAGCAACACATGTCTTGTATCTGGTTAGAGGAGGATGATCCCAGCCAGGATGGATGACAACGACAGCAGAATGTGAACATGTAGCAACACATGTCTTGTATCCGGTTAGAGTAAGATGATCCCAGCCAGGATGGATGACAACGACAGCAGGATGTGAACATGCAGCAACACATGTCTTGTATCTGGTTAGAGAAGGATGATCCCAGCCAGGATGGATGACAACGACAGCAGGATGTGAACATGCAGCAACACATGTCTTGTATCTGGTTAGAGGAGGATGATCCCAGCCAGGGTGGATGACAACGACAGCAGGATGTGAACATGCAGCAACACATGTCTTGTATCTGATTAGAGGAGGATGATCCCAGCCAGGATGGATGACAACGACAGCAGGATGTGAACATGCAGCAACACATGTCTTGTATCTGGTTAGAGGAGGATGATCCCAGCCAGGATGGATGACAACGACAGCAGGATGTGAACATGCAGCAACACATGTCTTGTATCTGGTAAGAGGAGGATGATCCCAGCCAGGATGGATGACAACGACAGCAGGATGTGAACATGCAACAACACATGTCTTGTATCTGGTTAGAGGAGGACGATCCCAGCCAGGATGGATGACAACGACTGCAGGATGTGAACATGCAGCAACACATGTCTTGTATCTGGTTAGAGTAAGATGATCCCAGCCAGGGTGGATGACAACGACTGCAGGATGTGAACATGCAGCAACACATGTCTTGTATCTGGTTAGAGTAAGATGATCCCAGCCAGGGTGGATGACAACGACAGCAGGATGTGAACATGCAACAACACATGTCTTGTATCTGGTTAGAGAAGGATGATCCCAGCCAGGATGGATGACAACGACAGCAGGATGTGAACATGCAGCAACACATGTCTTGTATCTGGTTAGAGAAGGATGATCCCAGCCAGGATGGATGACAACGACAGCAGGATGTGAACATGCAACAACACATGTCTTGTATCTGGTTAGAGGAGGATGATCCCAGCCAGGATGGATGACAACGACAGCAGGATGTGAACATGCAACAACACATGTCTTGTATCTGGTTAGAGGAGGATGATCCCAGCCAGGGTGGATGACAACGACAGCAGGATGTGAACATGCAACAACACATGTCTTGTATCTGGTTAGAGGAGGATGATCCCAGCCAGGATGAATGACAACGACAGCAGGATGTGAACATGCAGCAACACATGTCTTGTATCTGGTTAGAGGAGGACGATCCCAGCCAGGATGGATGACAACGACTGCAGGATGTGAACATGCAGCAACACATGTCTTGTATCTGGTTAGAGTAAGATGATCCCAGCCAGGGTGGATGACAACGACAGCAGGATGTGAACATGCAACAACACATGTCTTGTATCTGGTTAGAGAAGGATGATCCCAGCCAGGATGGATGACAACGACAGCAGGATGTGAACATGCAGCAACACATGTCTTGTATCTGGTTAGAGAAGGATGATCCCAGCCAGGATGGATGACAACGACAGCAGGATGTGAACATGCAACAACACATGTCTTGTATCTGGTTAGAGGAGGATGATCCCAGCCAGGATGGATGACAACGACTGCAGGATGTGAACATGCAGCAACACATGTCTTGTATATGGTTAGAGTAAGATGATCCCAGCCAGGGTGGATGACAACGACAGCAGGATGTGAACGAAATTCTGTTGCAATTTTTCCCCGAATGTTCTGATACGCATTTGAAAAAAAATTAAAGTTAATATCAACATTCAATGAGGAATGGAACAACGCCTTTAAAATATTTAAAATCAATGATAAACAAACGCTGTATAGGTACAACGTGAAACACACTTTCTGTTGAAAGGTTACAGCTACATTGTATGTTTAATTTCCTACCACTGTTTACCATATTGATTTACAATGTGATATTTATTATCTAACAGGACATAGACGTTACGATTCATAAATTGTGTCATATAAGTCAATATGCAACAGTCCCACGAGATCTAATAATACCATTTATATTACACGCTGTGAAAAATACATTTATGTATGCAATTACATATTTATTCAGGCAGTCACCTTTCTGAAGTAGATATAGTTTTATATCTAAAACTGAAACTGTAGTTAATACTGGTAATTAAGCAGCCAAATGTTTACTTCCCGTGTTAACATGTAATAATCGTAATTGATCAGCCAAATGTTTACTTCCCCTGTTTAACATGTAATTCTCGTAATTACGCAGCCAAATGTTTACTTCCCGTGTTAACATGTAATACTCGTAATTGATCAGCCAAATGTTTACTTCCCGTGTTAATATGTAATACTCGTATTTGAGCAGCCAAATGTTTACTTCCCGTGTTTAACTTGTAATACCCGTAACTGATCAGCCAAATATTTACTTCCCCTTGTTAATATGTAATACTCGTATTTGAGCAGCCAAATGTTTGCTTCCCGTGTTAACATGTAATACTCGTAATTGATCAGCCAAATGTTTACTTCCCGTGTTAACATGTAATAATCGTAATTGATCAGCCAAATGTTTACTTCCCCTGTTTAACATGTAATTCTCGTAATTACGCAGCCAAATGTTTACTTCCCGTGTTAACATGTAATACTCGTAATTGATCAGCCAAATGTTTACTTCCCGTGTTAATATGTAATACTCGTATTTGAGCAGCCAAATGTTTACTTCCCGTGTTTAACTTGTAATACCCGTAACTGATCAGCCAAATATTTACTTCCCCTTGTTAATATGTAATACTCGTATTGAGCAGCCAAATGTTTGCTTCCCGTGTTAACATGTAATACTCGTAATTGATCAGCCAAATGTTTACTTCCCGTGTTACATGTAATATGTAATACTCGTAATTGATCAGCCGAATGTTTACTTCCCGTGTTAATATGTAATACTCGTATTTGAGCAGCCAAATGTTTGCTTCCCGTGTTAACATGTAATACTCGTAATTGATATGCCAAATGTTTGCTTCTCGTGTTAATATGTAAAACTCGCATTTGATCAGCCAAATGTTTGCTTCCCGTGTTAACATGTAATACTCGTATATGATCAGTCAAATGTTTACTTCCCGTGTTAATATGTTATACTCGTAATTGATCAGCCAAATGTTTACTTCCCGTGTTAATATGTAATACTCGTATTTGAGCAGCCAAATGTTTGCTTCCCGTGTTAACATGTGATACTCGTAATTGATATGCCAAATGTTTGCTTCCCGTGTTAATATGTAATACTCGTATTTGAGCAGTCAAATGTTTGCTTCCCGTGTAAACATGTAATACTCGTAACTGATCAGCCAAATGTTTACTTCCCGTGTTAATATGTAATACTCGTAATTAATCAGCCAAATGTTTGCTTCCCGTGTTAACATGTAATACTCGTAATTGATCAGCCAAATGTTTACTTCCCGTGTTACATGTAATATGTAATACTCGTAATTGATCAGCCAAATGTTTACTTCCCCTGTTAATATGTAATACTCGTATTTGAGTAGCCAAATGTTTGCTTCCCGTGTTAACATGTAATACTCGTAATTGATATGCCAAATGTTTGCTTCCCGTGTTAATATGTAATACTCGTATTTGAGCAGCCAAATGTTTGCTTCCCGTGTTAACATGTAATACTCGTAATTGATCAGCCAAATGTTTGCTTCCCGTGTTAACATGTAATACTCGTAATTGATCAGCTAAATGTTTGCTTCCCGTGTTAACATGTAATTTTCGTAATTGATATGCCAAATGTTTGCTTCCCGTGTTAACATGTAATACTCGTAATTGATCAGCCAAATGTTTGCTTCCCGTGTTTAACATGTGATACTCGTATTTGAGCAGCCAAATGTTTGCTTCCCGTGTTAACATGTAATACTCGTATTTGAGCAGCCAAATGTTTGCTTCCCGTGTTAACATGTAATACTCGTAATTGATCAGCCAAATGTTTGCTTCCCGTGTTAACATGTAATACTCGTATTTGAGCAGCCAAATGTTTGCTTCCCGTGTTAACATGTGATACTCGTAATTGATCAGCCAAATGTTTACTTCCCGTGTTAACATGTTATACTTGTAATTGCTCAGCCAAATGTTTGCTTCCCGTGTTTAACATGTAATAGTGGTAATTGAGCAGCCAAATGTTTACTTCCCGTGTTTAACATGTAATACTGGTTATTGAGCAGCCAAATGTTCACGTCCCGTGTTTAACATGTAATACTCGTAATTGAGCAGCAAAATGTTTACTTCCCGTGTTAACATGTAATACTGGTTATTGAGCAGCCAAATGTTTACTTCCCGTGTTTAACATGTAATACTCGTAATTGATCAGCCAAATGTTTGCTTCCCGTGTTAACATGTAATACTCGTAATTGATCAGCCAAATGTTTGCTTCCCGTGTTAACATGTAATACTCGTATTTGAGCAGCCAAATGTTTGCTTCCCGTGTTAACATGTAATACTCGTAATTGATCAGCCAAATGTTTGCTTCCCGTGTTAACATGTAATACTCGTATTTGAGCAGCCAAATGTTTGCTTCCCGTGTTAACATGTGATACTCGTAATTGATCAGCCAAATGTTTACTTCCCGTGTTAACATGTTATACTTGTAATTGCTCAGCCAAATGTTTGCTTCCCGTGTTTAACATGTAATACTGGAAATTGAGCAGCCACATTTTTGCTTCCCGTGTTTAACATGTAATACTCGTAATTGAGCAGCAAAATGTTTACTTCCCGTGTTTAACATGTAATAGTGGTAATTGAGCAGCCAAATGTTTACTTCCCGTGTTTAACATGTAATACTGGTTATTGAGCAGCCAAATGTTTACTTCCCGTGTTTAACATGTAATACTCGTAATTGAGCAGCAAAATGTTTACTTCCCGTGTTAACATGTAATACTGGTTATTGAGCAGCCAAATGTTTACTTCCCGTGTTTAACATGTAATACTCGTAATTGAGAAGCCAAATGTTTACTTCCCGTGTTAACATGTAATACTGGTAATACGTTAGGCAGGTACATTTTTGTTTTTTGCCTTACATTAGGCAAATACATTTTTTTTACCTTACATTAGGCACACACATTTTTGTTTTTCGCCTTCTATTAGGCACACACATTTTTGTTTTTCACCTTACATTATGCCGGTACATTTTTGATTTTCACCTTACATTAGGCAGGTACATTTTTGTTTTTCACCTTACATTAGGCAGATACATTTTTGTTTTTCACTTTACATTAGGCACACATATTTTTATTTTCATCTTACATAAGGCAGGTACATTTTTGTTTTTCACCTTACATTAGGCAAATGCATTTTTGTTTTTTACCTAACATTAGGCAGATACATTTTTGTTTTTAAACCTATATTAGGCAGAAACATTTTTGTTTTTCACCTAACATTAGACGCACACATTTTTGTTTATCAACTTACATTTTTGTTTTTCGCTTTACATTAGGCAAATACATTTTTGTTTTTTACCTTCCATTAGGCAAATACATTTTTGTTTTTCACCTTACATTAGGCAGGTACATAATTGATTTTCACCTTACATTAGGCAGGTACATTTTTGTTTTTCACCTTACATTAGGCAGGTACATTTGTGATTTTCACCTAATATTAGGCAGATACATTTTTGTTTTTCACCTTACATTAGGCAGATACATTTATGTTTTTCACCTGACATTATGCAGATACATTTTTGTTTTTAAACTTACATCAGGCAGATACATTTTTGTTTTTCACCTTATATTTGGCAGGAACATTTTTGTTTTTCGCTTCACATAAGGCATAATTATTTTTGTTTTTCACTTTACATTAGGCAGTTACATTTTTGTTTTTTACCTTACATTAGGCAGGTACATTTTTGTTTTTCACTTTACATTAGGCATATACATTTTTGTTTTTCACTTAACATAAGGTAGATATATTTTTGTTTTTTACCTTACATTAGGAAAATACATTTTTGCTTTTCACCTTACATTAGGCAGGTACATTTTTGTTTTTACATTTTAAATTAAGCATAAATATTTTTGTTTTTCACTTTACATTAGGCAGATAAATTTTTATTTTTTACCTTAAATTAGGCAGATACATTTTTGTTTTTCACCTTACATTAGGCATATACATTTTTGTTGTTCACCTTACATTACACATATACATTTTTGTTTTTCACTTGATATTAGGCAGATATATTTTTGTTTTTGACCTTACATTAGGCAGATACATTTTTGTTTTTCACCTTTCATTAGGCAGGATCATTTTTTATTTCCACCTTACATTAGGAACACTTTTTTGTTTTTCACTTTACATTAGGCATATACGTTTTTGTTTTTCACTTTACATTATGCAAATACATTGTTTATTTTCACCTTACATTTGGCATATACATTTTTTTTTCAACTTACATTAGGCAGATACAGTTTTGTTTTTCATCTTACATTAGGCATATACATTTTTGTTTTTCACCTTACATTAGGCAGATACAGTTTTGTTTTTCACCTAACATTAGGCAGGTACATCTTTTATTTCCACAGTACATTAGGCTCACACATTTTTGTTTTTCACCTTGCAATATGCATGTACATTTTTGTTTTTCACCTTACATAAGGCAGGTACATTTTTTATTATCACGTTACAATAGGCAGATACATTCTTGTTTTTCACCTTACATTAGACATATACATTTTTGTTTTTCACTTGACATTAAACAGATACATTTTTTGTTTTTAGGCAGATACAGTTAGGCAGGTACATTAGGCAAGTACATTTTTGTTTATCACCTTACATTAGGCAGGTACATTTTTGTTTTTCACTTTACATTAGGCAGATACATTTTTGTTTTTTCAATTTACATTAGGCAAATACAGTTTTGTTTTTCACCTTATATTAGGCAGATACATT
This sequence comes from Panopea generosa, assembly GCA_029582155.1. Lineage (NCBI taxonomy): Eukaryota > Metazoa > Mollusca > Bivalvia > Adapedonta > Hiatellidae > Panopea > Panopea generosa. The sequence goes on along the minus strand of CM055899.1, from coordinate 23,066,327 downwards.
TTTGTTTTTCACCTTACATTAGGCAGATACATTTTCGTTTTTCACTTTATATTAGGCAGATACAGTTTTTATTTTCACCTTACATTAGGCATATACATTTTTGTTTTTCACCTTACATTAGGCAGATACAGTTTTTTTTTCACTTTACATTAGGCAGATTTATTTTTGTTTTTCACCTTACATTAGGCAGGTACATTTTTTATTTTCACCTAACATAAGACAAATACATTTTGGTTTTTTACCTAACATTAGACAGATACATTTTTGTTTTTCATCTTACGTCAGGCAGATACATTTTTGTTTTTCACCTTACATTAGGCAAATACATTTTTTATTTTTACCTTACATAAGGCAAATACATTTTTGTTTTTCACTTTACATTAGGCGGATACAGTTTTGTTTTTCTCTTTACATTAGGCAGATACAGTTTTGTTTTTCACTTTACATTAGGCAGATACAGTTATGTTTTCACTTTACATTAGGCAGATACAGTTTTGCTTTTCACTTTACATTAGGCAGGTACATTTTTGTTTTTCACTTTACATTAGACAGATACAGTTTTGTTTTTCACTTTACATTAGGCAGATACAGTTTTGTTTTTCATCTTATATAAGTAGGTACACTTTTGTTTTTCACTTTACATTAGGCAGATACATTTTTGTTTTTCACTTTACATTAGGCAGATACATTTTTGTTTTTCACTTTACATTAGGCAGATACAATTTTGTTTTTCATCTTACATAAGGCAGATACATTTTTGTTTTTCACTTTACATTAGGCAGATACATTTTTGTTTTTCACTTTACATTAGGCAAATACAGTTTTGTTTTTCACCTTATATTAGGCAGATACATTTTTGTTTTTCATTTTATATTAAGCAGGTACATTTTTTATTTCTCCTTACATTAGGCATATACATTTTTGTTTTTCACCTTACATTAGGCAGATACAGTTTTGTTTTTCACTTTACATTAGGCAGATTTATTTTCTGTTTTTCACCTTACGTTAGGCAGATACAGTTTTTTTTACCTTACATTAGGCAGGTACATTTTTTATTTTCACCTTACATAAAGCAAATACATTTTTGTTTTTCACCTAACATTAGGCAGATACATTTTTGTTTTTCATCTTACATTAGGCAGATACATTTTTGTTTTTCACCTTACATTAGGCAGGTACATTTTTTATTTTTACCTTACATAAGGCAAATACATTTTTGTTTTTCACTTTACATTAGGCAGATACAGTTTTGTTTTTCACTTTACATTAGGCAGATACAGTTTTGTTTTTCACTTGACATTAGGCAGATACAGTTATGTTTTCACTTTACATTAGGCAGATACAGTTTTGCTTTTCACCTTTCATTAGGCAGGTACATTTTTGTTTTTCACTTTACATTAGGCAGATACAGTTTTGTTTTTCATCTTACATAAAGCAGATACACTTTTGTTTTTCACTTAACATTAGGCAGATACATTTTTGTTTTTCACTTTACATTAGGCAGATACATTTTTGTTTTTCACTTTACATTAGGCAAATACAGTTTTGTTTTTTACATAAATTAGGCAGATACATTTTTGTTTTTCATTTTATATTAGGCAGGTATATTTTTTATTTTCACCTTACATTAGGCATATACATTTTTGTTTTTCACTTTACATTAGGCAGATACATTTTTGTTTTCCACCTTACATTAGGCAGATACATTTTTGTTTTTCATCTTACATTAGGCAGATACATTTTTGTTTTTCACCTTACATTAGGCAGGTAAATTTTTTATTTTTACCTTACATAAGGCAAATACATTTTTGTTTTTCACTTTACATTAGACAGATACAGTTTTGTTTTTCACTTTTCATTAGGCAGATACAGTTTTGTTTTTCACTTTACATTAGACAGATACAGTTTTGTTTTTCACTTTTCATTAGGCAGATACAGTTTTGTTTTTCACTTTTCATTAGGCAGATACAGTTTTGTTTTTCACTTTACATTAGGCAGATACAGTTTTGTTTTTCACTTTACATTAGGCAGATACAGTTTTGCTTTTCACTTTACATTAGGCAGGTACATTTTTGTTTTTCACTTTACATTAGGCAGATACAGTTTTGTTTTTCACCTTACATTAGGCAGATACATTTTTGTTTTTCATCTTACATAAGGCAGATACACTTTTGTTTTTCACTTTACATTAAGCAGATACAGTTTTCTTTTTCACTTTACATTAGGCACACACATTTTGTTTTTGCCTTACATTAGGCATATACATTTTTCATCTTACATTAGGCACGTACATTTTTTTTTCACCTTACATTAGGCAGGCAGATTTTTGTTTTTCACCTTAAATTAGCCAGGTACATTTTTGTTTTTCACTTTACATTAGGCATTTACGTTTTTGTTTTTTCACCTTACATTAGGTAGGTACATTTTCGTTTTTCACCTGACTTAGGCAGGTACATTTTTGATTTTCACTTTTCATTAGGTAGGTTCATATTTGTTTTTCTGTTTTCATTAGGCAGGTACATTTTCTTTTTCACCTTTATTAGGCATATTAATTTTTGTTTTTCACCTTTCATTAGGCATATACATTTTTATTTTCAAACTTACATTAGGCATTTAAATGTTTGAGTTTCATATCACATTAGGCAAGTACAATTTTGTTTTTCACCTTATTAGGCAGGTGTATTTTTGTTTTTCACCTTACATTAGGCAGGTACATTTTTGTTTTTCACCTTACTTAGGCAGGTTTATTTTTGTTTTTCACTTTTCACTAGGCAGGTACATTTTGTTTTTTACTTTTCATTAGGCAGGTACATTTTTGTTTTTTACCTTACATAATGACAATGAAAATATATGTTTATAAAAATTAAAATACAAAAAAGGATTAATTAGGGTTGAATTACTACTCTGCCGGGCCTGGTTAGCTCAGTCATTTGTCTCTCACCACTGATTCAAGTGGGAAAATTTACCAACGGAGACAAGTGTAATCGAATACTTGTTAACCTTCCAGGATCCCAGAAAAAAAAAGCTGTTAAGATATCGTCTGTGAGCCCACGATGGAATAAATACAATACTTAATAATAAAACATTTAATGTACTACTAATCTTTGTAGCTACAAAATTTTCTATTGAGGAGCAAATATTCTAAAACAATATAATGGCTTAACATTACTTTTGTTTAAAAAAAAAACGAGAAAAAAACAACAATATCATAGATGCATATTAAACTTTTAAATTATACCTGGATATGCTTTAACAAAATCCCTTCATTTTTTTAATTCCACCTGAATAAACACAAATCCTGTTTTCTGCTGTGTAAAGACAATTTAAATTAAGCACTATTCCATTTTAAACCAGCTGAGATTGAATTAAACCATCCTTGAGGTAACCATATAATGGTATAAAACTTTTATTGGATATCAGGAAATAAACTTCGCCAATATAAAGGCTTGTTTATTTGAAGATTACAAATCACGCCAAGGTATCTTATCAGCGTAATTTAATCAATAAAGCGGAGTAATGTTCTGATAAGAATGTGACTGTCAATGGAGATAGCATTTATTTATCAAACAAAAGTTATTGAACATGCAGGTTAACAATACCTGTAAATAAGAGTTGTCAGAGGACAACAAAGCTCGCCTAATTGGGATAAAACTCACCACCCATGCACAGATTGTGATTGAAGGCAAACACCAAATCTTAAATCCAACTAAACGCAAAAGTTTAACCTGGATGTCTTCAGATCACGCCGACGCTGGTATCATGGCAGTCCCTTATAGAAATTATCTGTTTTCCCATAGCAGTCCCTTATAAAAATTATCTGTTTTCCCATAGCAGTCCCTTATAAAAATTATCTGTTTCCCCATAGCAGTCCCTTATAAAAATTATCTGTTTTCCCATAGCAGTCCCTTATAAAAATTATCTGTTTCCCCACAGCAGTCCCTTATAAAAATTACCTGTTTCCCCACAGCAGTCCCTTATAGAAATTATCTGTTTTCCCATAGCAGTCCCTTATAAAAATTATCTGTTTTCCCATAGCAGTCCCTTATAAAAATTATCTGTTTCCCCATAGCAGTCCCTTATAAAAATTATCTGTTTTCCCATAGCAGTCCCTTATAAAAATTATCTGTTTTCCCATAGCAGTCCCTTATAAAAATTATCTGTTTCCCCACAGCAGTCCATTATAAAAATTATCTGTTTCCCCACAGCAGTCCCTTATAGAAATTATCTGTTTTCCCATAGCAGTCCCTTATAAAAATTATCTGTTTTCCCATAGCAGTCCCTTATAAAAATTACCTGTTTTCCCATAGCAGTCCCTTATAAAAATGATCTGTTTTCCCATAGCAGTCCCTTATAAAAATGATCTGTTTTCCCATAGCAGTCCCTTATAAAAATTATCTGTTTCCCCACAGCAGTCCCTTATAGAAATTATCTGTTTTCCCATAGCAGTCCCTTATAAAAATGATCTGTTTTCCCATAGCAGTCCCTTATAAAAATTACCTGTTTTCCCATAGCAGTCCCTTATAAAAATTATCTGTTTTCCCATAGCAGTCCCTTATAAAAATTATCTGTTTTCCCATAGCAGTCCCTTATAAAAATGATCTGTTTTCCCATAGCAGTCCCTTATAAAAATGATCTGTTTTCCCATAGCAGTCCCTTATAAAAATTATCTGTTTCCCCACAGCAGTCCATTATAAAAATTATCTGTTTCCCCACAGCAGTCCCTTATAGAAATTATCTGTTTTCCCATAGCAGTCCCTTATAAAAATTATCTGTTTTCCCATAGCAGTCCCTTATAAAAATTACCTGTTTTCCCATAGCAGTCCCTTATAAAAATTATCTGTTTTCCCATAGCAGTCCCTTATAAAAATTATCTGTTTTCCCATAGCAGTCCCTTATAAAAATGATCTGTTTTCCCATAGCAGTCCCTTATAAAAATTATCTGTTTCCCCACAGCAGTCCCTTATAAAAATTATGTTTCCCCACAGCAGTCCCTTATAAAAATTATCTGTTTTCCCACAGCAGTTCCTTATAAAAATTATCTGTTTTCCCATAGCAGTCCCTTATAAAAATTATCTGTTTTCCCATAGCAGTCCCTTATAAAAATTATCTGTTTTCCCATAGCAGTCCCTTATAAAAATTATCTGTTTTCCCATAGCAGTCCCTTATAAAAATTACCTGTTTCCCCACAGCAGTCCCTTATAGAAATTATCTGTTTTCCCATAGCAGTCCCTTATAAAAATTATCTGTTTCCCCATAGCAGTCCCTTATAAAAATTATCTGTTTCCCCACAGCAGTCCCTTATAAAAATTATCTGTTTTCCCATAGCAGTCCCTTATAAAAATGATCTGTTTTCCCATAGCAGTCCCTTATAAAAATTATCTGTTTCCCCACAGCAGTCCCTTATAAAAATTATCTGTTTTCCCATAGCAGTCCCTTATAAAAATTATGTTTCCCCACAGCAGTCCCTTATAAAAATTATCTGTTTTCCCACAGCAGTTTCTTATAAAAATTATCTGTTTTCCCATAGCAGTCCCTTATAAAAATTATCTGTTTTCCCATAGCAGTCCCTTATAAAAGTTATCTGTTTCCCCACAGCAGTCCCTTATAAAAATTATCTGTTTTCCCATAGCAGTCCCTTATAAAAATTATCTGTTTCCCCAAAGCAGTCCCTTATAAAAATTATCTGTTTTCCCATAGCAGTCCCTTATAAAAATTATCTTTTTCCCCACAGCCGTCCATTATAGAAATGATCTGTTTTCCCATAGCAGTCCCTTATAAAAATTATCTGTTTCCCCACAGCAGTCCCTTATAAAAATTATCTGTTTCCCCATAGCAGTCGCTTATAGAAATGATCTGTTTTTCCATAGCAGTCCCTTATAAAAATGATCTGTTTTCCCATAGAAGTCCTATATAAAAAATATATGTTTTCCAATAGCAGTCACTTATAGATATGATCTGTTTTCCCATAGCAGTCCCTTATAAAAATGATCTGTTTTCCCATAACAGTCCCTTATAAAAATTATCTGTTTTCCCATAGCAGTCCCTTATAAAAATTATCTGTTTCCCCACAGCAGTCCCTTATAAAAATGATCTGTTTTCCCATAGCAGTCCCTTATAAAAATTATCTGTTTCCCCATAGCAGTCCCTTATAAAAATTATCTGTTTCCCCACAGCAGTCCCTTATAAAAATTATCTGTTTCCCCACAGCAGTCCCTTATAAAAATTATCTGTTTCCCCACAGCAGTCCATTATAGAAATGATCTGTTTTCCCATAGCAGTCCCTTATAAAAATTATCTGTTTCCCCACAGCAGTCCCTTATAAAAATTATCTGTTTCCCCATAGCAGTCCCTTATAGAAATGATCTGTTTTCCCATAGCAGTCCCTTATAAAAATGATCTGTTTTCCCATAGAAGTCCTATATAAAAAATATATGTTTTCCAATAGCAGTCACTTATAGATATGATCGGTTTTCCCATAGCAGTCCCTTATAAAAATGATCTGTTTTCCTATAGCAGTCCCATATAAAAATTATGTTTTCCCATAGCAGTCCCTTATAAAAATTATCTGTTTTCCCATAGCAGTCCCTTATAGAAATGATCTGTTTTCCCATATAAGAATCAATGTTTCCTTACTATGCACAAATTGATCTTAGCCTCTTTATTTAGATCCTGAACTCATATGTAGAATGAACCCAGCTCCCCTGATTGGGTCCGTTCAATAGCAATTGTTACGAGCACGCCGATTGGTCATTTCCTTCAGGGAATGTTTGAATAATGTCATACTTTAGTATGCATTCTATTGCTATGAATTGTGAGACAGCCATAGAATTCCCTGCTTTTTCCATAGGTGGTTAATAGACCTGATTTGGGAAATATCAGATTCTGGTATATACTAACTCATATGGATCATTTGAACCAAATATGATGAAATTTGGCTCACCAGTTCTTAAAACAAATTTTGAAATTCCACCATTTTTTTCTTTTTGGGGACTCTGCTAGTGACCCATTATGCCATATTAAAGCCCGGCCTCAACTGTTCTGACTAAACAATACTGTACACCTGAAAAGGATTAAAAAAATTCCTAAAACAGATATTAAATAGAAATTTTTCTTACTGGGTCCAAATAGCCAGGCCAGATAGCTCAGTCGGTAATACATTTTGACTATAAATCCTTGGGTTGTGCATTCAAATCCCTGCCCAGTCTCTGTGGTAATTGATAGAGATTAAGTCTCTTGTAATTCACCACTAATTGAAGTTGGAAAGCTATCAGTTACTTTTAGAATTTGGTGTGCTCAAGTACTGGTTAACCTTTAAGGATCTCAGGAAAGAGTGGTTAGGGTACATGTAACCGATTGTCTGTTAGCCCTCGATGGCATAAATGATGCTAAATATTCAAACAAATCTAGATCCCAATGAACCTTAATCCCTTCATATGAACAAACTTGAAACTGTTTTTCATAAGAATCATTTAAACCAAATATGAACACATCTGGCTTATCAGTTCTTGATAAAAAGATTATTGAAATTTGTCCTCTCTAGATGATTAAACTAATTTATAGCATAGATTAACTGCTTTAAGTGTCACATGCCCAAGAAATGGTATTAAGTTGACTGATTATTTAGTGTCATTTTTATGCCATCAAGGGCTAACAGATGATCAGTTAACCTAACCACTGTTTCCTGGGATCCTGAAAGGTTAACCAGTACTCGAGCACACCCCATCTCTGCAAGTTACTAATATCTTTACCACTTGAATCAACAGCGAGAGATGAATGAAAATAAACAATGTCATATAAAAATCATCATGGAGACTGTTGCCAGGCCGGAATTCAAACTCACTACCCATGGATTGATAGTCAGACGTGTAACCGACTGAGCTATTTAGGCTCGGCAAATAACAATATATTTTATAATAGGTAGGGATTTACATGTATCAATGAATATCAAGAGTTATGGACTGACGTTTGAGACTACACAAGCAATTTTATGTTTTTTACATTAAAGTGTGACCTTGACCTATGTATGACCTTGACATTTGATGTAAAGGTGTGGGTATTTCTACAGGTAAATGAGGTAAACGCAGGCGACACATCATCATGACATGCTGATAATTTGTCTCAAGATATCTTAAAATTCCTCCATGTAAGACAAAGTAATAGACCAGACATGAAATATCAAACTGAAAGTGTGACCTTGACTTCTGACGTAAGGTTCTGGATCATTTACGCAACACATTGTCATGGCATGTTGATCATTTGAGCAAAGTGTTTTTGAAATCAATCCATGTATGACAGACAGAACTTGAAATCTTAAACAGACTCAAAGTGTTGTCAAACAAACTCAGTTTGACCTTGACCTTTGAAGTATTGGTCTGGTGTGACATATTGCCATGTCATGTTGATTAATTGAGTCCAGTTAAATCCCTCCATAAAAGACAAAGTTACAGACCAGACACGAAACATCGAACAAATTGAAAGTGTGACCTTGACCTTTGAGGAAAGGTTCTGGGTCTTACATGCGACACAATACTCCAGGCCTTGTACTTTCAGAGAAATTTTTTAAAATTTAAAAAACAATTGATAAACCCCTAGGAAGGGGTCAACTTTCATCCAATAGTCAGTTTTGAGAAAGCTTCACACAAGACTGCTTCTGACCAAATTTAGTGAAAAGCTGTCCAGTGGTTCACAGAAGTTGTTTAAAGCAAAAGTTAATGAACAAATGACAACGGATCCCTCAGTGATCACAAAAGCTCACTTTGCTGAGTGGTCTAAGGCTGGTCTCAAGTTCACTTACCATTCACTGTTAGGGCTGTGGATTTAAACCCAGCTTAATCAAAATAAAACTTTATGTGAGCAAGCTTGCCAGTTACTAATATGGAAGAATGGTGTTTCTACTCATATGCATTCTGTTCTGATATTTCTCCAACAATAAAACTGGACGCCATATTTAACCTGAAAAGTATACCCTGAAAAAGTAGCATAAGAAGAAGATGAAGTTGTCAATATTTTCCATGCAGATTGTTTAGATGTTCTGAAACTTGAAATAAAAACTACTTCACAGCAAAAGGCATTACTAGATCACTAGATTTTAGAAATGTGCACAGGAAAGGGGGGATTTCGTAATTTTGGCTAATTGTTTTTATGGTAACAGAACCAATCTTGAAAAAAGCTCTCAGCAAAAGGAACTACTTGACCACTAGTTTGTCATTTGTACAAAGTTTCATGAAGCTATCTTGAACAGTTTTAAAGTTATGAAAATTTAGTAATTTTGGCTATTTGTTTCCATGATAAAAGTAAAAATGTTGAAAAAGAAAACTCTCTTCTGCCAAAATCCCTACTAGACCATGAGGTTGACATGTGTATACGTTTTCCTGATATAACCTTGAACGGTTTTAGAGTTATGGTCTGGAAACACTAAATTTTGACTCCATGACAAAAAAAAAAAAAAAATAAATAAAAAACGTCCACTACTAGACTGACATGTGCACAAAGTTTATCTTGAATAGTTTTGGAGTTGTGCTTCAGAAACTGTGAATTTTGTAGTTTTTAATATTTGTTTCCATGATAACAGAAACATTATTGAACATTAAAACTCGCCTATAGCTATTAGACCAATAGGTTGACATTTGTATGAAGTTTTGTGAAGTTACCTCGAATCAGTTTTGAGTTATATTTGTATATCAGGAATCCCAATATGCAACTTGGGTGTTGTGGCGTTATAAAAATGTGTGAAGGTATAAGAATGACATTTGCAATCCGACAGGTGATGTATTTAATGTCACATTTCTGGATGAATGAATAAGTGATGAAGTTTTAGTTTTTTTACAACAAAAAGTTATACATTTTACTTTGATCTTATGTTAACCTTGTATTTTTGTCGGAGATCATTTTGAAGTTTTTCTTGGAGAATTTTTGGTGATATTTTAGAAGTTTTAATTACATTTCCTCGATGGAGTGGTTGTCTAAATTTTAGTCATATCCCCCGCCAAACACGTGACCTTGGACCTTGAGTGGACAAAGTACTTTGACGAGTACTGCAAAACTCTCTTAAGACTGCACACTCCCCCTCTGACAGAGTAACATGTACTTTTATATCTCGTCTCAGAGTTCCAGGACAAATCATAACGCTACAGCAATCTAACCTTTACTATCCAGTTAAGTAATTCGCTGGGCGGATATTAACCTATGATTGGCAGTTCTATTAACAGGTGTTTGGCCTAATACATTGAGTTACACTGGATCAGGTATTCGGTGGTAATGTGAGGCATAACACCTGGAGTGTTACATACCTTCCCATCAAATGAGAAATATATTCCCTGGAAAAGATTTCTTTTTACGACCTAGCTCCTAACGAGTATACTTTTCCCCATAAATTGGTGAATACATATGTGCGTTTAATCACAGTTGTAACATTTTTTTGAATCGCACTAACGCAATCTACTGCTATAACATCCATTTCGAATAGCACTAACTGAGTCTTTCTAGAGTTTGTTTGTTTTTCACTGTGCCTTAAACGTCTATATTATATAAAGATGACACAATTAACACAAGTATATAATTTGAATGATGTACAATTAATAAAATTTTATATAACTATCACTTGTTAACTCTTTGAAACCTTAAACTAACACTACGGCACAGGGTTTATTTCCAAATGTTGGTCAATGTTGTCGGGTTTATAAGCACTAAAGTTAAATCCATCTTCATGACATCTGGAGTCACAGCCATAACGCTAACCATCGTGTCCACTAGTCTTCCGGTGTCTGTATCTTCTGGAGTCGGTTATGCTGGCGGCACATGCAGTTTAGTTATAAAACTGTTGATCCCCGGTTTCAACATTCTCCACTTTGACGATAAGCCCGTACAGCAGTGAGAATCGCAGGATCCCACGTCCTCGCCCAACGCCTCATCCAAATACTGGTAGGTGGTTCAGTGTGTTGGTCCATGGGGCAACCCTTGCAACCAGGGCATCCTCTCTTGGTACGTCTCGGTTATGCTGATAGCCTACCTCAGTCTGGGTGGCCCTATTGACGACCGCAACCAGAACCTCTGGCCCCATGGCTCGTAATAGTCGCTTGAGCTCCTCAATTGCTGTACTTAGCAATTCCAACACTGTAACTATAGATGTTATCATCCTTTGCGACATGGGCAGCATGTTTCCTTGATCTGTTATTTCTCGGTTTCTATGGTGATATGATATGCTATTTGTACAAAGTGTTTTTTTCTCACTTCTAGTTTTTGGAGCAAGCGAGACTCAACCTTAGAGGTGAGGTATTTTGAGATAGCCTTTAAACCATTCGGCTACTGAGGATTCTCTTGAATGGGGTTTGGTCAAGCTAGGATTGAACCTAAGACATCAGTGAACTTTTTAGAATCAAACCATCACTCTTTCAGAAATTCTTGTCTGGAGTTCAAAGAATAATTGACACATGTGTCAGTGGAAAAAACAATAAATTTACTATTCCATAAATATAAGAGCACAAAAAATAATCAAGCACATTTAGTAAACAAATCAATTATCAATAGAAATCAAAAGTTTCTGAGGTACAAAATTGTAAATATGATCACACATGTATATGTAAACAGAAATGCCAAATAAGGCCATTATGAATTAATTGGTAGATTATCATCCAAATGTTTCTTAAAACATGGGAGGGCGAGAGGGTTTTATTTTTAATTTTTAAAATTTTTGAAGTTTTTTTTTTATGAAAATAAAAGGGTCGGGGTGGCATGAAAATTATGGGGCGCGCAGGGATGATAATCTAGTTAATAAATTTATTATGGCCTAATATCAGATAAACATAATTGTTGTCTCCAGTGAAATATCAATGTTAATTTCATCGAGTGAACACTGAAATGGTATTGTAGTGTTTCAGTGTCCTAAGTGAAATTATAATTGATATTTTACTGAAAACATTGATTTGATTTTGAAGAAAACTGAAAGTACCATTTACAACTCATTTTTTTAACAGTGAAATTATCAAAAATAAATAGCTGTCAGAGAAATATTTATAATAAATAGAAGAACATAAAATATAATGTTACAGGATGTTTATTGTTTAAGGCAACTTTCAACAATATCTCAGCCACTTCTGGCTACTGAGATGGTATCTATAATATTCCCTGACACAGATATTATATTTTTAGAGATATCACACATTCTCTCATGCTGGTTTGAGATATTTCTATCTCATCCTGAGGTAAAGACAAAATATTCTTGCTATGATGTTGGAACTATGACACAAAGTAAAAAATATATGATGTCAATTACTAGTATATGATTTGATGTCTTAAAAGTGATTGTCAGGGGCGCATCTTGGCTACAAACCATGTGTAGGCACAGTTATAGGGGGTCTGGGGGCATGTTCCTTCTAAAACAAATTTCAGCTAGACTGCCGTAGGTGTATTTTGACGTTTATTTATTGTTGTTTTTTAGGAGCTTAGTTATCCTTAATATTAACCTTGAATTCACTGTTTATAACCAAATAAATGTAATGTTTTAACATTTGTTCACTTCAATAAAGGGTAAATGCAGTAGCATAGGGGTAAGATTTTATTGCATTTTTTGGCATTATTATTTTTTCGATTTCTCAGAAAATGTGTAGGCACATGTCTATAGGAAGCTACGCTGCTGGTTTTGGTAAAAAATATAATGATGAATGTTTATTTTATTCAAATCCTTCATGGTTTCTTTGTCCCTTTTGATAGCTCTTTAGCGGCGACTCGTCTGACATCATTCCCGCTGAAATAGTTATCAAGCTGGATATTTCTTCCCTTTATGGTGAATAGCATTTAGATCCCCTGTGAAATGACCTCTAGATAGATATGTCATAAAATGACCTTAGCAATCATATTACTGCTGTATTACCCCACCTCCCATCCATAGGAGCAACTCTTTCATCCCAATCTGGATTATATATTTGAATTCTCTCTTCCTATATTATCCAAAATAAAAAAACTAAACAGTTTTTACTGTTAATAAACAGGTATATATTATTTATTTCACAGACTGGCAACAGGACTAGCAAGCGATTTAAATAGTTGTTATGTGTTTACATGAGGGTCAATTTACTCGAAAGTGTCAAAGAACCTTCCTCCTAATAGCTCAATATCAATAAAAAAAACATGATCGTAGAGTTGTAGGGTCGATCCTCCTCTACTGTAATGTGTTGTGTCCTTGAGCAAGACACCTTTTCCCCATATGGTCCGTTATATATAATATTTCAGATTGGAAATAAGACAAGCAATCGATTTAAATAGTTATGTGTTTACAATCTAAACTTTACACGAGGGTCATTTTACTCAAAAGTGTCCTAGTCCAGGTCCTAGAACCTTCCTCCTAATGAACTTAACCGCTTACTCAGGTTTAATTGATGATGCTCGGAAAATTTCGAACTATTACAGATATAACTGAGATTAAATATAACTAAATTTACATTATTGTAATGATCAGGTCTAATACAAATATCGGCAGTAATACCAAGTTCAAATACACGTTTTTGATGATAAATAACGGTATTTTTGCATCAGATATGATTCAGAGAATCACAATTGAGCTAAATATTATGATCATACCAGTTATTTATTGAATAAAAGTGTAGAAAGTACTGGTTATACCTCTTTAAATGATAATGATTGATTGATTGATTGAATATTTAGCGTCATTTTTATGCCATCGAGGGCTAACAGACGATCAGTTAACCTAACCACTGTTTCCTGGGATTAACCAGTACTCGAGCACACCCCGTCTCCGCAAGTAACTGATAACTTTCCCACTTGAATCAGTGGTGAGAGACGAATGATAATGAGACACAATGTCATATATCAATCATCACGGAGACTGTTGCCGGGCGGGGGATTCGAACTCACGACCCCTGGATTGATAGTCAGACACGTAACCGACTGAGCTAATCAGGCCCGGTAAATGATAAAGAAGAGGCAAGCATCACAGATGATCAAGAACACATTAAAACATTTTACAACAATTATGCCTAAACATAAAATTTAATGCCAATAAAATACTAAATATCAATTTTTTTTACAAATGAAAGACTGTGTACTCTTTTTGTATTTTGAAGTATTAAGAATGACTGCCTCTGTTAGCTATATATAACATATAACAACCAAAACCTCAATACAAATTTCACTATGAATATGTTTGCGTATGAAAAACATTGAATCCAAACAAGACTTTTTTCCCGTTTTTTAATGGGGTTTTAACACCATTTTACCATATTTCAGGTTATTTATGGCATCTTCAGTTTTACTGGCACAGGAGGACCTCAGAATAAATCTGAGTAGAACAACAGTCCTTCTGCCAGTACCTGGTAACAACCCTCCATTTAATGTTGACTTGTTTCAGAGTCCCCCACCCCCTCCCAGCTCAATCGACTCCGCCTGATGCTGGTAATTCTTTATACACGGCTTTATGGTCATACAGCTCCATAGGGAATATTTACTAAGTATCATAGTTAAGGAAATATATTAGTTAAACATTCATTTAGGAAATATATTAGTTAAACATTCATTTAGGAAATATATAAGTTAAACATTCATTTAGGAAATATATTAAATAAACATTCATTTAGGAAATATTTTAGTTAAAACATTAATTCAGCAAATATAACAGGCATGCATTCACTTAGGAAATATAAAGGATTCATTCACTTAGGAAATATAGTGAGCAATACACTCACTTAGGAAATATAGTGGGCAATACACTCACTTAGGAAATATAGTGGGCAATACACTCACTTAGAAAATATAGTGGGCAATACATTCACTTGGGAAATATAAAAAGCATTCTTTAACTTAGGAAATATAAAAGGATTCATTCACTTATTAACTCAGCTGCTAGCACATATGACTATCATTTCAGGGGTCGTAAGTTTGAATCATCACCTGGTCACAGTCTCCATGATGGTTGATTAATAGTAAATGTACATGGCCTATTGTTTTCATTCGTATCTTACCACTGATTCAAGTGGGTAAGTTATCAGTTACTTGCAAAGGTGAATATGCTTGTTTCATTTTATTATCTATTCACTCTCCTGGAAAACTGGAGACAGTAAAAGTATCAACAATTGAATTATTATGACTGTCATTCTTTATTTATACTTATAATTATTGAACTACATAATTGTGTTTTTAAAAATGCAACTACTTTCCAACTTTTGGAAGATGATAATTAGATAATGGTGAGTGTTTGTAACTTTGTACATACATGTACATGTGCTGTACAGTAAAACTCCACCTAACGACCACCCCCATATTACGGGCATTTGTTTTAGGAACAGATTTTTCCTTCTGTATTCAATGGTCGTTAACTCTGATAATATGCGCACCCCGCTAATCCGGTATTACGACCACCAAATCTGTCCCAAACACGGTCTTTGTTCTATTTTCACACCCTTAGTTACGACTACGTGTGACCAAAGCCGCCTTGTGGAAAAATTTACAACATAATCAACAAGCCGATTTGTGGTTGTTGTTAAAGGTGTAACGCTTTCAGGTAAACAAAGAAAACAGTTAGCTACGAAGAATGAAAACCAGTAAGTATGCATCTTTTAATTGGTTAATTGTTATTTGAGTGATATCGATGGTCTTTTATGATGTGTTGAATTGCATTTCTAAATTTTACTGTAAAAATAAAACACGTCTGTAAAAACTGAGAAACAAAAATACAATGAATTTACTTTTAAAGAAAATGATACTCTTATTACCGATAATCATAGCAATTTTATATGATGATTAAGAATGAAACTGTTGTTACAATTTTTATATTTTCGTGAGATCTTACTGTTTTCTTTTTTGTTTTCAGGGTCCTGACAATGATGAAAAAATATTTTTTGTGTTGTCTTTACTTGTTATAATATTATGTATGTAAATAAACGATAAACCATACAACATATTTATTTTAATTAAATCCTAAAAACATTAACAAATCCATAATTAGAAAGAAAGGATTTATTTTTTTATTATTATTATCATTGGTATAACAGTAAATCCACACAAATATAGTATACATCCATATACTATTACGGCTACAAAGGCCTGCAACTTTTGCCAAAGACTCTGGACCTCTATAATAAGACCACCCCACTATAATTACTTTTGCCCAGTCCCAAAGGTGGTCTTATTAGAGGGGGTTTATTGTACTTAATGATTGATAATCATAATCAAATTGCTTCTCATAATTATAAACAGTAACAGCAATCATACTTACAGCATAAATACAAATACTGTATAACACGACAAACATGCAGTGATGGGAGAGAGCACAAATACAAATACTGTATAACACGACAAACATGCAGTGATGGGAGAGAGCAGAAATACAAATACTGTATAACACGACAAACATGCAGTGATGGGAGACAGCAGAAATACAAATACTGTATAACACTACAAACATGCAGTGATGGGAGAGAGCACAAATACAAATATCGTATAACACAACAAACATGCAGTGATGGGAGAGAGCATAAATACAAATACTGTATAACACGACAAACATGCAGTGATGGGAGAGAGCACATATACAAATACTGTATAACATGACAAACATGCAGTGATGGGAGAGAGCACAAATACAAATACTGTATAACACTACAAACATGCAGTGATGGGAGAGAGCACAAATACAAATACTGTATAACACGACAAACATGCAGTGATGGGAGAGAGCACAAATACAAATACTGTATAACACTACAAACATGCAGTGATGGGAGAGAGCACAAATACAAATACTGTATAACACGACAAACATGCAGTGATGGGAGAGAGCACAAATACAAATACTGTATAACACGACAAACATGCAGTGATGGGAGAGAGCACAAATACAAATACTGTATAACACGACAAACATGCAGTGATGGGAGAGAGCACAAATACAAATACTGTATAACACTACAAACATGCAGTGATGGGAGAGAGCACATATACAAATACTGTATAACACTACAAACATGCAGTGATGGGAGAGAGCACAAATACAAATACTGTATAACACTACAAACATGCAGTGATGGGAGACAGCACAAATACAAATACTGTATAACACGACAAACATGCAGTGATGGGAGAGAGCACAAATACAAATACTGTATAACACGACAAACATGCAGTGATGGGAGAGAGCACAAATACAAATACTGTATAACACGACAAACATGCAGTGATGGGAGAGAGCACAAATACAAATACTGTATAACACGACAAACATGCAGTGATGGGAGAGAGCACAAATACAAATACTGTATAACACTACAAACATGCAGTGATGGGAGAGAGCACAAATACAAATACTGTATAACACTACAAACATGCAGTGATGGGAGAGAGCACAAATACAAATACTGTATAACACTACAAACATGCAGTGATGGGAGAGAGCACAAATACAAATACTGTATAACACGACAAACATGCAGTGATGGGAGAGAGCACAAATACAAATACTGTATAACACGACAAACATGCAGTGATGGGAGAGAGCACAAATACAAATACTGTATAACATGACAAACATGCAGTGATGGGAGAGAGCACAAATACAAATACTGTATAACACTACAAACATGCAGTGATGGGAGAGAGCACAAATACAAATACTGTATAACACTACAAACATGCAGTGATGGGAGAGAGCACAAATACAAATACTGTATAACACTACAAACATGCAGTGATGGGAGAGAGCACAAATACAAATACTGTATAACACTACAAACATGCAGTGATGGGAGAGAGCACAAATACAAATACTGTATAACACTACAAACATGCAGTGATGGGAGAGAGCACAAATACAAATACTGTATAACACTACAAACATGCAGTGATGGGAGAGAGCACAAATACAAATACTGTATAACACTACAAACATGCAGTGATGGGAGAGAGCACAAATACAAATACTGTATAACACAACAAACATGCAGTGATGGGAGAGAGCACAAATACAAATACTGTATAACACTACAAACATGCAGTGATGGGAGAGAGCACAAATACAAATACTGTATAACACGACAAACATGCAGTGATGGGAGAGAGCATAAACACAAATACTGTATAACACGACAAACATGCAGTGATGGGAGAGAGCAGAAACACAAATACTGTATAACACGACAAACATGCAGTGATGGGAGAGAATATAATGCTTTCCCCATGGAGATATCATATATTTCCTCAGGGAGATTTCATACATTTCCCCATGGAGATATCATACATTTACCCATGGAGATATTATATATTTCCTCAGGGAGATATCATATATTTCTCCACTGAGATACCATACATTTCCTCATGGAGATATCATATAAATTCCTCAAGGAGTTATCATATATTATCCCATGGAGATATCATATTTCTCTACTGAGATACCATACATTTCCCCATGGAGATATCATATATTTCCTCTAGGAGTTATATATTTCTCCATGGAGAAATCATACATTTTACCGAGGAAGATATCATATATATTTCCACATGGTGATATCAAACATCCCCTCCCCACAGAGATATCGTATATTTTGACCACTGAGATATATAATTCCCCATGGAGATAGCATAGCCCATCTGTGCATATTTATATATATATATATATATATATATATATATATACATGTACATATTTAACAGCACTTTAATAGTATTAAAGGATATTTGTTGTTTCTCTTGTACAATCTGTATCAGTTCACGTAGGGGACCATACTGTTCCAGCGTGGACACATTACCCAACAGCACAAGCTTCGTCTTTGCACGTGTCACTGCTACATTGAGACGACGCAAATCTTTCAACAGTTCTCCAGTCTGCAAAAATGTTGAATAATGATATATAGCTACAGGCATCACAGTACGTTGTTTAAAAATAAAGAATATTGAAATTCATGTAGTTGACCCTAAAACTGTTAACTTGTTATTGTTGAAAAGTGAACTACAAGTATGTTTGAATGACAATCTTTTCTCAGTGTTTCAGTTAAAGCATAAAATACATGTAGTTTATAAAAAGATTGTTTTTCTACATAAACTTTGTGGCCTTTATTGATTGGTCAAGCTTGGAATGTTAAGATAATTAAGTTTGTTACAAACTTTGACAGTAGTTAATGATTTTTTTTAACTTTAAAAAATTACATAATTATATATGCGTCTATTTTTTTTAGGACTAATACTTCTCCACCTCTTAAGTTCTTTTGCTGGGATCTGTACCTTCACCTTCAGACAGTAATATTTAAGTTGTACACAACAGACTTCATGCGTTGATTTTGGTGTCAAATATTTTCAATATTGGACCATCAACTGCAGAGTTACATACTGGAAGGGAAACTATAGTCTTTTGATTGTTGAGCATGTAGATAGATGGAAAAATCCAACACCCACCCCCATCCAATCCTTGGTATATGCTTCTCCACCTTTGGTGGTGGTTGCATAAACAATATTACAAAAACTAACATACCTTTGATTCTCTGTTATCGGAGCTCCTTACAAACGATATAATAATAACATTTTTATCTCGACCTTGATACTGGTCAACTGTGTTGACCTCTACATCAGAGGTTAAATCGTGACCTTGACTCAGAGAATTACGGATATGAAACACCTGACTTCTGTATGGAGCTATGATACCAATTTCATCACCTGTAATTCCAGCCTGCAAAATAGAATTCATTGTTACAAGCTAGAGATAAGGATATTTCACCCCGAGGATTCACTGTTTTTATTGTAATTGAGGACCTTTGGAGCTGGAACGTCATTATTTCGCATCATACTAGCGCATGCATTTTAGGAATGCTTGGATTTTATCTCAACCCTAGGGTGAGACAGAAATTTCTTTCATTTCTGCTCTGACATAGAAGATATGCGTATTCCCATGGAAGAAGGTCATCATACATAGAAGATATGCATATTCCCCATGGAAGAAGGTCATTATACATAGAAGATATGGGTATTCCCCAATGTAAGAAGGTCATTATACATAGAAGATATGCGTATTCCCCATGGAAGAAGGTCATTATACATAGAAGATATGGGAATTCCCCATGGAAGACATCACAATATGATGATAATCTGCAACTAGATCTACTAACATGTCTGTCGCCTATTTACATGTATGTCGTCTATTTCCTCATAATCATATAGATGTATGTCGTCTACTTCCTCATTTTCGTATACATGCATGTTGTCTATTTCCTCATAATTATATACATGCATGTTGTCTATTTCCTGATAATCCTATACATGCAAGTCGTCTATTTCCTCATAATTATATACATGCATGTTGTCTATTTCCCCATAATCGTATACATGTATGTCGTCTATTTCCCTATAATCGTAAACATGTATGTCGTCTATTTCCTCATAATCATATATATGTGTGTCCTTTATTTCCCCATAATCGTATACATGCATGTCATCTATTTCCTCACGATCATACACATGTATTTTGTCTATTTCCTCATAATCATACATATGTATGTCGTCTATTTCCCCATAATCATACACATGTTTGTCGTCTATTTCCCCATAATCATACATATGTATGTCATCTATTTCCTCATAGTCATACACATGTATGTCGTCTATTTCCCCATAATCATACACATGCATGTCGTCTATTTCCCCATAATCATATACATGCATGTCGTCTATTTCCCCATAATCATATACAAGTATGTTGTCTATTTCCCCATAATCATATACAAGTATGTCATCTATTTCCTCATAATCATATACATGTATGTCGTCTATTTCCCCATAATCATATACATGTATGTCAT
This sequence comes from Panopea generosa, assembly GCA_029582155.1. NCBI lineage: Eukaryota > Metazoa > Mollusca > Bivalvia > Adapedonta > Hiatellidae > Panopea > Panopea generosa. Next base: position 23,045,538 of record CM055899.1, on the reverse strand, counting down.
CTATTTCCTCATAATCATATACATGTATGTCGTCTATTTCCTCATAATCATATACAAGTATGTCGTCTATTTCCCCATAATCATATACAAGTATGTCGTCTATTTCCTCATAATCATACACATGTATGTCGTCTATTTCCCCATGATCATACACATGTACATGTATGTCGTCTACATGTATATCCCCATAATCATATACAAGTATGTCGTCTATTTCCCCATAATCATATACAAGTATGTTGTCTATTTCCTCATATTCATATACATGTATGTCGTCTATTTCCCCATGATCATACACATGTATGTCGTCTATTTCTTCATAATCATACACATGTATGTCGTCAATTTCCCCATGATCATACACATGTGTACTACATGTATGTCGTCTATTTCCAAATAATCATACACATGTATGTCGTCTATTTCCCCATAATCATACACATATATGTCGTCTATTTCCTCATAATCATACACATGTATGTCGTCTATTTCCCCATGATCATACACATGTACATGTATGTCGTCTATTTCCCCATAATCATACACATGTATGTCGTCTATTTCCTCATAATTATATACATGTATGTCGTCCATTTCCCCATAATCATATACAAGTATGTCGTCTAATTCCCCATAATCATATACAAGTATGTCGTCTATTTCCCCATAATCATACACATGTATGTCGTCTATTTCCCCATATTCATATACATGTATGTCGTCTATTTCCCCATGATCATACACATGTATGTCGTCTATTTCCCCATAATAATAAACATGTATGTCGTCTATTTCCTCATAATCATATACAAGTATGTCGTCTATTTCCTCATAATCATATATATGCAAGTCGTCTATTTCCTCATAATCATATACATGCATGTCGTCTATTTCCCAATAATCATATACAAGTATGTCATCTATTTCTCCACAATCATATAAATGTATGTCGTCTATTTCTCCATGATCATACACATGTATGTCCTCTAATTCCTCATAGTAATATACAAGTATGTCATCTATTTCCCCATAATCATATACATGCATGTCATCTATTTCCCCATAATCATATGCATGCATGTCATCTATTTCCCCATAATCATAAACAAGTATGTCGTCTATTTCCCCATAATCATATACATGTATGTCGTCTATTTCCCCATGATCATACACATGTATGTCGTATATTTCCTCATAATCATATACATGTATGTCATCTATTTCCCCATAATCATATACATGTATGTCGTCTATTTCCCCATGATCATACACATGTATGTCGTATATTTCCTCATAATCATATACATGTATGTCGTCTATTTCCTCATAATCATACACATGTATGTCATCTATTTCCTCATAATCATATACATGTATGTTGTCTATTTCCCCATTTTAATACACATGTATGTCGTCTATTTCCTCATAATCATACACATGTATATCGTCTATTTCCCCATAATCATATACATGTATGTCGTCTATTTCCCCATAATCGTATACATGTATGTCGTCTATTTCCCCATAATCCTATACATGTATGTCGTTTATTTCCCCATAATCATATACATGTATGTCGTCTATTTCCTCATAATCATATACAAGTATGTCGTCTATTTCCCCATGATCATACACATGTATGTCGTCTATTTCCCCTAATCATACACATGTATGTTGTCTATTTCCTCATAATAATACACAAGTATGTCGTATATTTCCTCATGATCATACACATGTATGTTGTCTATTTCCCCATAATCATACACATGCATGTCGTCTATTTCCCCATAATCATACACATGTATGTCATCTATTTCCCCATAATCATATACAAGTATGTTGTCTTTTTTCCCCATAATCATATACAAGTATGTTGTCTATTTCCCCATAATCATATACAACTATCTTGTCTATTTCCCCATAATCATATACAAGTATGTCGTCTATTTCCCCATAATCATACACATGTATGTCGTCTATTTCCCCATAATCATATACAACTATGTCGTCTATTTCCCCATAATCATATACATGTATGTCGTCTATTTCCTCATAATCATATATATGCATGTCGTCTATTTCCCCATGATCATACATATGTATGTCGTCTATTTCCTCATAATCATATAAATGTATGTCGTCTATTTCCCCATAATCATATACAAGTATGTCGTCTATTTCCTCATAATCATATACATGTATGTCGTCTATTTCCCCATAATCATATACATGCATGTCATCTATTTCCCCATAATCATATACATGTATGTCGTCTATTTCCTCATAATCATATATATGCATGTCGTCTATTTCCCCATGATCATACATATGTATGTCGTCTATTTCCTCATAATCATATACATGTATGTCGTCTATTTCCCCATAATCATATACAAGTATGTCGTCTATTTCCTCATAATCATAGACATGTATGTCGTCTATTTCCTCATAATCATATATATGCATGTCGTCTATTTCCCCATGACCATACATATGTATGTCGTCTATTTCCCCATAATCATATACAAGTATGTTGTCTATTTCCCCATAATCATATACAAGTATGTCGTCTATTTCCCCATGATCATATACAAGTATATCGTCTATTTTCTCATAATCATATATATGTATGTCGTCTATTTCCTCATAATCATATACATGTATGTCATCTATTTCCCCATTATCATATACAAGTATGTCGTCTATTTCCTCATAATCATATACAAGTATGTCGTCTATTTCCCCATAATCATATACATGTATGTCGTCTATTTCCTCATAATCATATTTATGCATGTCGTGTATTTCCCCATAATCATATACAAGTATGTCGTCTATTTCCCCATAATCATATACATGTATGTCGTCTATTTCCCCATAATCATATACATATATGTCATCTATTTCCCGATAATCATATACAAGTATGTTGTCTATTTAACCATAATCATATACAAGTATATCGTCTATTTTCTCATAATCATATATATGTATTTTGTCTATTTCCCCATAATCATATACATGTATGTCATCTATTTCCCCATAATCATATACAAGTATGTCGTCTATTATGTCGTCTATTTCCCCATAATCATATACATGTATGTCGTGTATTTCCTCATAATCATATATATGCATGTCGTCTATTTCCCCATGATCATACATATGTATGTCATCTATTTCCCCATAATCATATACAAGTATGTCGTCTATTTCCCCATGATCATACACATGTACATGTATGTCGTTTACATGTATATCCCCATATTCATATACAAGTATGTCGTCTATTTCCCCATGATCATATACAAGCATGTCGTATATTTCCCCATAATCATATACAAGTATGTCGTCTATTTCCCCATAATCATATACATGCATGTCGTCTATTTCCACATAATCATATACATGCATGTCGTCTATTTCCCCATAATCATATACAAGTATGTCATCTATTTCCCCATGATCATATACAAGTATGTCGTCTATTTCCCCATAATCATATACATGTATGTCGTCTTTTTCCTCATAATCATATATATGTATGTCGTCTATTTCCCCTTAATCATATACATGTACATGTATGTCTTCTATTTCCCAATAATCATATACATGTATGTCGTCTATTTCCCCATAATCATATACAAGTATGTCGTCTATTTCCCCATAATCATATACAAGTATGTCGTCTATTTCCCCATAATCATATACATGTATGTCGTCTATTTCCCCATAATCATATACAAGTATGTTGTCTATTTCCCCATAATCATATACAAGTATGTCATCTATTTTCTCATAATCATATATATGTACTTCGTCTATTTCCTCATAATCATACACATGTATGTCGTCTATTTCCCCATAATGATACACATGTATGTCATCTATTTCCTCATAATCATATACATGTATGTCGTCTATTTCCTCATAATCATATACAAGTATGTTGTCTATTTCCCCATAATCATATACATGTATGTCATCTATTTCTCCATAATCATATACAAGTATGTCGTCTATTTCCCCATAATCATATACAAGTATGTCGTCTATTTCCCCATAATCATATACATGTATGTCGTCTATTTCCTCATAATCATATACATGCATGTCGTCTATTTCCTAATAATCATATACATGTATGTTGTCTATTTCCCCATAATCATATACAAGTATATCGTCTATTTCCCCATAATCATGTACATGTATGTCGTCTATTTCCTCAAAATCATATACAAGTATGTCGTCTATTTCCCCATAATCATATACAAGTATGTCGTCTATTTCCCCAAAATCATATACAAGTATGTCGTCTATTTCCCCATAATCATATACATGTATGTTGTCTATTTCCTCATAATCATATATATGCATGTCGTCTATTTCCTCATTATCATATACATGTATGTCGTCTATTTCCCCATAATCATATACAAGTATGTCGTCTATTTCCCCATATTCATATACATGTATGTCGTCTATTTCCCATGATCAAACACATGTATGTCGTCTATTTCCTCATAATCATACACATATATGTCGTCTATTTCCCCATGATCATACACATGTACATGTATGTCGTCTACATGTATATCCCCATAATCATATACAAGTATGTCGTCTATTTCCCCATAATCATATACAAGTATGTCGTCTATTTCCCCATATTCATATACATGTATGTCGTCTATTTCCCCATGATCATACACATGTATGTCGTCTATTTCTTCATAATCATACACATGTATGTCGTCTATTTCCCCATGATCATACACATGTACATGTATGTCGTCTATTTCCCAATAATCATACACATGTATGTCGTCTATTTCCGCATAATCATACACATATATGTCGTCTATTTCCCCATGATCATACACATGTACATGTATGTCGTCTATTTCCCCATAATCATACACATGTATGTCGTCTATTTCCTCATAATCATATACATGTATGTCGTCTATTTCCCCATAATCATATACAAGTATGTCGTCTATTTCCCCATAATCATATACAAGTATGTCGTCTATTTCCCCATAATCATATACAAGTATGTTGTCTATTTCCCCATATTCATATACATGTATGTTGTCTCTTTCCCCATAATCATATACATGTATGTCGTCTATTTCCCCATGATCATACACATGTATGTCGTCTATTTCCCCATAATAATATACATGTATGTCGTCTATTTCCTCATAATCTTATACAAGTATGTCGTCTATTTCCTCATAATCATATATATGCATGTCGTCTATTTCCTCATAATCATATACATGCATGTCGTCTATTTCCCAATAATTATATACAAGTATGTCATCTATTTCCCCATAATCATATAAATGTATGTCGTCTATTTCCCCATGATCATACACATGTATGTCGTCTAATTCCTCATAATAATATACAAGTATGTCATCAATTTCCCCATAATCATATACATGCATGTCATCTATTTCCCCATAATCATATACATGCATGTCATCTATTTCCCCATTATCATAAACAAGTATGTCGTCTATTTCCCCATAATCATATACATGTATGTCGTCTATTTCCCCATGATCATACACATGTATGTCGTATATTTCCTCATGATCATACACATGTATGTTCTCTATTTCCCCATAATCATACACATGTATGTCGTCTATTTCCTCATAATCATATACATGTATGTCGTCTATTTCCCCATAATCATACACATGTATGTCGTATATTTCCTCATGATCATACACATGTATGTTGTCTATTTCCTCATAATCATACACATGTATGTCCTCTATTTCCTCATAATCATACACAAGTATGTCGTCTATTTCCCGATAATCATACACATGTATGTCGTCTATTTCCCCATAATCATACACATGTATGTCGTCTATTTCCTCATAATCATACACAAGTATGTCGTCTATTTTCCCATAATCATATATAAGTATGTCGTCTATTTCCCCATAATCATACACATGTATGTTGTCTATTTCCCCATGATCATATACAAGTATGTCGTCTATTTCCCCATAATCATATACATGTATGTCGTCTATTTCCTCATAATCATATATATGCATGTCGTCTATTTCCCCATGATCATACATATGTATGTCGTCTATTTCCTCATAATCATATACATGTATGTCATCTATTTCCCCATAATCATATACAAGTATGTCGTCTATTTCCTCATAATCATATACATGTATGTCGTCTATTTCCTTATAATCATATATATGCATGTCGTCTATTTCCCCATGATCATACATATGTATGTCGTCTATTTCCCCATAATCATATACAAGTATGTCGTCTATTTCCCCATAATCACATACATGTATGTCGTCTATTTCCACATGATCATATACAAGTATGTCGTCTATTTCCCCATGATCATATACAAGTATGTCGTCTATTTCCTCATAATCATATACATGTATGTCGTCTATTTCCTCATAATCATATACATGTATGTCGTCTATTTCCCCATAATCATATACAAGTATGTCGTCTATTTCCCCATAACCATATACAAGTATGTCGTCTATTTCCCCATATTCATATACAAGTATGTTGTCTATTTCCTCATAATCATATATATGTATGTCGTCTATTTCCCCATAATCATATACAAGTATGTTGTCTATTTCCCCATAATCATATACAAGTATGTCGTCTATTTCCCCATGATCATATACAAGTATATCGTCTATTTTCTCATAATCATATACATGTATGTCATCTATTTCCCCATAATCATATACAAGTATGTCGTCTATTTCCCCATAATCATATACATGTATGTCGTCTATTTCCTCATAATCATATATATGCATGTCGTCTATTTCCCCATAATTATATACAAGTATGTCGTCTATTTCCCCATAATCATATACATGTATGTCGTCTATTTCCCCATAATCATATACATGTATGTCGTCTATTTCCCCATAATCATATTCAAGTATGTTGTCTATTTCCCCATAATCATATACAAGTATGTTGTCTATTTCCCCATAATCATATATATGTATGTCGTCTATTTCCCCATAATCATATACAAGTATGTCGTCTATTTCCCCATAATCATATAAATGTATGTCGTCTATTTCCCCATAATCATATACAAGTATGTCGTCTATTTCCCCATAATCATATACATGTATGTCGTCTATTTCCCCATAATCATATACAAGTATGTCGTCTATTTTCTCATAATCATATATATGTATTTTGTCTATTTCCCCATTATCATATACATGTATGTCATCTATTTCCCCATGATCATATACAAGTATGTTTTCTATTATGTCGTCTATTTCTCATAATCATATACATGTATGTCGTGTATTTCCTCATAATTATATATATGCATGTCGTCTATTTCCCCATGATCATACATATGTATGTCATCTATTTCCCCATAATAATATACAAGTATGTCGTCTATTTCCCCATGATCATACACATGTACATGTATGTCATCTACATGTATATCCCCATAATCATATACAAGTATGTCGTCTATTTCCCCATGATCATATACAAGTATGTCGTCTATTTCCCCATAATCATATACAAGTATGTCGTCTATTTCCCCATAATCATATACATGCATGTCGTCTATTTCCCCATAATCATATACATGCATGTCGTCTATTTCCCCATAATCATATACAAGTATGTTGTCTATTTCCCCATAATCATATACAAGTATGTCATCTATTTCCCCATGATCATATACAAGTATATCGTCTATTTCCCCATAATCATATACATGTATGTCGTCTTTTTCCTCATAATCATATATATGTATGTCGTCTATTTCCCCATAATCATATACAAGTATGTCGTCTATTTCCCCATAATCATATACATGTATGTTGTCTATTTCCCCATAATCATATACAAGTATGTCGTCTATTTCCCCATAATCATATACATGTATGTCGTATATTTCCTCATAATCATATATATGCATGTCGTCTATTTCCTAATAATCATATACATGTATGTTGTCTATTTCCCCATAATCATATACAAGTATATCGTCTATTTCCCCATAATCATGTACATGTATGTCGTCTATTTCCTCATAATCATATACAAGTATGTCGTCTATTTACCCATAATCATATACAAGTATGTCGTCTATTTCCCCAAAATCATATACAAGTATGTCGTCTATTTCCCCATAATCATATACATGTATGTTGTCTATTTCCTCATAATCATATATATGCATGTCGTCTATTTCCTCATTATCATATACATGCATGTCGACTATTTCCCCATAATCATATACAAGTATGTCGTCTATTTCCTCATAATCATATACATGTATGTCGTCTATTTCCCCATAAACATACACATGTATGTCATCTATTTCCCCATAATCATACACATGTATGTCGTCTATTTCCTCATAATCATATACATGTATGTTGTCTATTTCCCCATAATCATATACAAGTATGTCATATATTTCCCCATAATCATATACAAGTATGTCGTCTATTTCCCCATAATCATATACATGTATGTCGTCTATTTCCCCATGATCGTATACATGTATGTCGTCTATTTCCCCATAATCATATACAAGTATGTTGTCTATTTCCCCATAATTATGTACATGTATGTCGTCTATTTCCCCATATTCATATACATGTATGTCATCTATTTCCCCATATTCATATACAAGTATGTCGTCTATTTCCTCATGATCATATACATGTATGTCGTCTATTTCCTCATTATCATAAAGTATGTCGTCTTTTTTCCCAATGATGATATACAAGCATGTTGTCTATTTCCCCATGATGATATACATGTATGTCATCTATTTCCTCATAATCAGATACATATATACAGAATATTATGTTGATTTTCACATTCTTGATAGTATTTTACAAAACTTGATTTTGCTGCAGGAAACCATAAAAGAAAAGTTCTAGATCAGAATTATGACATCCGTTAACGAAGTCTTGTGAACAAGGTCAGGGTCAGTGGTATGTTTGGAAGTGTATTTACAAATACTGTATGGATAGATGCCCAGGTGTAAATTCTGGTACATACATTTAGTATGTACTTTAAAATGTTAATTTCTATATATATCTGCATAATTTGTCATTATTTTAGCTGCAGTTTACAATTTTTGTAATCAGATTCGCTTCAACAATTTTAAACACAAATTGTTGGGAATGGTATTGTTTTGATGAGAATTTCATTCTGCAATGTAAGAATTTTGATTTGTGTTTCTGAGGTGAATGGAAGTCAAGATAATTGAAAACGAGACATTGTGAGATGTTGCATGAATACGCAGCGATCACAAACTGTCAATAAGTTGCACTTCCTTCTCTATATAATTCCTTGATACAACACGTTACAAATCTTACCGTAGTAAAAATCTTTTTTCATACCTCAAAAACGTTTTGAAATGATGTTTTCTGCAGGCTCCCCTATTTTTTTTTCTTTCAAAAAGACAGTGGATGATGACAGAATACCTAAAGTACAGTAAGCAATAATAAGCATACATATTTAATAAAACCCACCTTCATAAAGGCTGTTACAATCTTCAGGACAACCTTAGCTTCCATCTCGTTCCTGATTATCCCACCCTTCTCTCTAGTTTCTGGGGCGGGCATCTACGAAATGAACACAGAAGTCTTAATATTGTATCTATCTTTGTTTATTTTTAGCAATTAACATAAATTATTTACCAGACAGTGGCAATCACTGAAGATGATGAAAGACTCTTGTTGGGACTCGTACAATTGTTGTTTTCGTATTTTTTGTTGTTGAATGGGGTTTGATGTTATTTCCAACAAATGACAGGTTAACCTGTCACCTCTATTAAACAACCATTTGTCTAAAACAGTCACATTTTCAATTAACCATTTTTATATTTAAGTTTCAACCTGAATTAAGCAGCAACCTTTCTTAACCCTTTACTTCATATAGACCTCTTTGGACACCTCTAATATACATGTAGATGCCTTTGGACACCTCTAATATAGAAAGCTTTTGAATTATTGGGTGAATTATGTTTATATTAACTGACAGAGTGAAAAACATAATTCACCAATTGCTGATATGTGGTGAATTAATGCTTTCAATTTGGAAGAGTCCAAGAAAATGCTTATGGAGCAAAGGTTTAAGCTGTGTAGTTTAAAGGCAAGCTCTTGGAAACTGTATGAGTTGAACAAACATAAACCTCTTTCATTTATCATTTCCACACAAAATCTGTTAGAATGGCTCAATTTTTAATGTAATGAATAAAATTGTGCGTCTTGTGCATCATTTTATTGGCAAACCATCTACATATCATGAAAATAACATTTAACTGATATTTACTTTTTGAGTATCTAAAAATATCACAGATTTCCGTAAAGTGTCATCCAAGACGTCCGACATCCAAGAACTGCTTTTCACAGTCTGAAATACAAAACCAAAGTTCAGAGTTGAATGATTTTAAAAGCAAAAAAAAATTTATTCAAAACAAGAACAACCCTGTGCTAATCCACAATATCCAGGATTTTCTTTAAATTACCAATTTCCATATATCAATTGTAAACATTGTAATTCCAAGGAATTATATACAGAAAGAAATGCAACTGATTGAGATTTTGTGGGTTTAAACTTTAAAATTGTTGAAGTACTTTTGATTACAAATTTTGTATACTGCAGCTAACTTAACAACAAATTACTAGAAATGTTCCTTCAAACCTCATTTTCTTAAATTCAAGATCATTTTGTGTTATTGAAACATGTTTAAACATCAAATATTACACACGCCTTACAGTTAATGTACAAGAAAACAGTTGCCTGTGAATTATGAATGCTAAATTTGCCAAATAATTAATCCTTCGTGTGCTATTTTATCAACATTTAGTCAGGAGATGCAAGTTTCCTATCCTTCTGTACAAGTCCTTGGCAATTCCAAAAGCAAGTGTATCTCGTCGCATAATTTTTGTTTTCCATCCAAACATCATTGCAAGTTTTGTTATTTTTTATTTTCTATTACAATAACAATTATTATTCATGCATTACTTAGGTATAAACATAACTTATGCATGTTAAATTTATCAGCTTGACAAAACGTCATCCCAATAGCCATACTTATTTTGCAGTTATTAACTTGCTGGTAATTTTTGTCTTCCATCAATAATATAATTACAAAACAAGAAATGTGTCCATGGGACATGGATGCTCACACTATATGTTAGTAAATACAACAAAAAACTGAAGTTGAAAAGGGGCGATAACTCCTGTTAAATTTTAACAATGTTGACAAATATTGAACTCGACTTGTACTTTAAAGTTATACAGCTACTTGCCAAATATTAATTAAATATCTAGACGCTTTTAAAAGTTATTCAGTGGAAACCAACTTTTTATCAAAATTCAAATTGAAAAGGGTCCATAAATAAGGTAAAATGTGACCAACCCTGACAAAGTTGAACTTGATCTGTATTTAAATATTAATTAAATTATAATTATAAAAGGAGATATTAAATTCACAACAACGGAATTTACAATTTTTTTTATCTTTTCAGATGCTTATTCACAATGCATAATATATATTCAATTATATCCCTTTATGAAATTAAATATATATGAATTCACTGTATCTATATAATTCAACAGATTTATAAACCTGTCCTTTATATAACATGGGAATAGTCATGAATCCTTAACTGGATCCTTCTCATATAAAGCTATCAGTTCATGTATGTAAATTTGTTTGCCCTGTCCAGATGTTTTACATGTAATTCCATAGTTATGGTCAACACATAATTTATTGGTTTGGCTGACCTTGATATTGTGTCTATGGTTTGCATTGTAGCTAGGCGCATTCGCATTAGTCTGGTCTGTACATTTATGTCTTAGTTATGCACAAATAATTATCTCCTTATATATAATATATATGAATTATAGAATAATTTCACTTTGTTAAAAAAGTCATCATACTCACTTGTGAGACCCACTCCCTGTTGGGAAGGTGCAGTGTTTTATTGGCTATTTCAGTTGACCCACACTGTAGACAGCCTTCGTATACCAACTTATTGCTTATGTGCATTATCTCACTGAAAATGGAAATATCAATTATGAACACGATCTCACTGAGGGCTTTTCCAGAATTAAATGTATGGGGGGGGGTGGGGGGGGGGGGGGGGGGGGGGTCGGACGGCACTTATTTTTTTTACCCACAGAGCATAAAATTTAATTGTGATATATACCACCATGCATAAAATTTTAATTAGATAAAATACCACCATGCACAAAATAAAAAAGAGGCTTAAATCCCCTTTCTACTGTTTTCTTATTGTAATGCTTCCAAAATTACTAGTCTGGACGGTTGCCTACTTTCTTTGAAGTACGCCGACGTTACACTTTTGATCTAATGCCGATATGCAAGTGATTACGTCACAAATTACCTCAGGTCGAGAATTAAATAAAGGGGCACTACAGATAATAAACGAGAAAAAAAACACAACATAATAATAGTTTAAACAATATTTTATTCACATAAGTACATATATTTAGCATACATTTAACAATAAAGTCATACGTTTAACGAATTATGTGGAAAGGATACAGAAAAAAGCTTTAGAAGCTTGTGTAAATCTGCTTCCATAAATAATAATTAAAGGTTAGTGTTTGTTTGTAACTAGTTGTCTTCTAAAATGTTTATTTTCAGTATACTTATTTCTTAAAAAAGAATTACTATTAAATTGATACGATCCGTAAAGAGAGTTATGCTACACATGCCTAAATTTATGCACAGAATGAACACGCTGTCCCTTTCATTAACGCCTTGTGCCAATGTACGATGACGTCACTCTGACAGTGAAACAAACATTATTATGACACATGTTATTTACTCCCTACTATCGATAAAGGTTTGATCTAATTTGACCTCATTTCGCGCACCCGATGGCAAACAATCCGGTTATGGATGCTCAAAGACAATTTCACAGTCCAATTTATGTTTTTGTACGACCGTTAATAAATATCTGCTTTTCGCCATGATTTTTTCAGACACTGGGGTAAGAATGAGGCGTATAGGGTGTGGGGTGACATATCTGAGAATGTGGATTTTATTTTAACTGCTAACGCAATGTCCTAATTTAGATTTTTTGTCACAATAGACTTTGCATTTCTTGGTGTTTCTTTTTGTGCGGAATAAATTAGTGTTTTACACTATCTGACAAACAGCGCGGATATGCATATAATTATAGCAATGCCGCCGTAGAGTTGAATCGTAGTTTTTACAGAATTTAATAATATACACGTCTGTATATTCATATCCGTATTGAAGTATTTGTAAACATATCCGTTACGTCATATATTGATAAATAATTCGTAAAATTTACTTGAGATAATTTTGTGACACGGCATCTCGGCACCAATTTAATAAAGTAGACGGGGTTACGGCCTGCTACGAGTGTATTCCGCCATCTGATTAGCTCGTACATTTCCGTGTTAATAATTTATTCACGACTAAGAGTATGTTTCTTGTTCCTTTTCGGGAAGTCCAAAGGTAGATAATTGTTTCAAACAAACAAATTAAATCATATGTTGTTGTCGGGTGATGTAATTATATTATGGCGGTCTTAACAAAAAAGATTAATCAGTTTGAGATGAAAAAGTTAATTGAAGACAATTCCTAATATTAATATCACCAGTGTATCGAGTGTCCAACTGTGTAGTCGCGTAAAACGTTCACTTGGTCATGATGTCTGGAGGTTGTGTATTACAATCGTTACAACACGCGTGTCAGTGGCAAACATAAAGGTCAAATCAAGGTAAATTTAAAAAACTGCTGCGATAATGATAAGACGCTCGCCGAAATCTAGACGCTGCGTAATGTTGACTCGGTGCGGTACATGGAGAAGGCCAATTTTATGTTTTTGTATACGACGGGAGGAAAAATGTATAAAATTTCGAGAAGAAAAACGGTGTTGAAGAAAAAATTCTGTTCAGAGACGGAAATACCGGCAAGGCATAAAATTTTAATAAGCTTTTACCCCACAAGGCATCATTTTTTTTTATGAAAACACCCACCAGGCATAAAATTTTAATTATACTGCCGTCCGACCCCCCCATACATTTAATTCTGGAAAAGCCCTGACTGAAAATGGAAATGTCAAGTACATACATTATCTCTCCCAAGCTTTACTGTTATGCTTTATATTGCTTATACATAGACTCAGAAAAAAAAATAAAAATGCCAAGCTTATTGTTTATAAACATTGTCTCACAGAGAAATGTAAATACTAAGCTTTTTGTTTATATACATTATCTCACTGAAAAATGGAAATGTCTACAGGGAAAGACCATATGGGCACTGACTACAGGGAAGACTGTGAGATCGCCTAAATGTATATAAAGTAGGGAAAGGCTACATGGGCATTCATTAGAAAATGTAATGCTTTGAAATATGTGATGACACAATGTTTGTAGCAGATATAAACAATGGTTTCCTGTATTTATACCAATAAGCAGACGGAATCACAGAACATGGGTGAAAATACAATCACTAGCCACTTTGTAAAGTCTGTGTGTACTAAACAAATTGGTGCTTGATCCAAGATGGCAGCTGACATGCCTATAGAATTTTAAATTTTGATAGGTTTTCTCTTAGTTTTCCAGTGTAGATAATTATTACCTGTAGGCATGCAGAGCGCAACCAGCACCCATGTGGTACCCTGTTTGGGACTTTCCCTGTAGTATCAAGTATACATGTATATATATATACCTGTTCATTCTGTACTGCAGATTGAGATCAAAGGTGGCACCAAGTCCGTCTAACCTTGCAAACATGCTGTCATCCATCCCCAAAGTCCTAAAACAGAAATATCTCAACACCATAAGGACATACTGTTGACTCTACGCTACTGTATCAGTATTCATGCCATGTTTACTTTTTTAACCATTTCACTGCAGATTCTAAGCGTGGAATGCACAAAGTTTTTGTAAAATTTTAGGCCAAATTTAAATACATGTATTGTATGTTTGTTCTCTCTCTACCTACCATTGTTTTTTTATATTTAGAGGAAGGGGGTGGATGCCTTTTGAAAGGGGGAAAAGGAGTGCTTGGGGGAATATAATAGGTCGTAAAATAGGTCAACATCCATGTGGGGGGAGAATTCGGCTGAATTTCACTGAATATTTGGGGTAAAAAAAACAAAACACTGCCTATTCATCAAAAAGGCTGTGTAGCAACCCTTACACTTAGGGTTGACACCGCAACCCTTAGTTTGACACCACAACCCTAAGTGTAACAAAATAAAAATGTGTTTTGTTACACTAAGGGTTATAGTTGCGACTCTTAGTGTAACAATTGTTACACTAAGCATATGTTTGGTACATGTATTGGCATTTTGGGATTTGATTATAAAACAGGTTCACTTAGTGTAACAATTTTTTTGAACTAGAAATTATTTATACCTGCTATGAAATGTGGGGCATACAGTGTTACCCGTGGTTCCCCGTCCGCACACACATATGGGTAATTAAGTGTCTTGGGTTTAGGGTTAGTGTTTTTTTGGACAGCTGATAAACAGTCAAAAAAATATTTACTGTATTATTATCTTGGACATTTTGTAATCATTGAATATTACTAATAAAAGGATCCCTAAGTGTTTGAAAGTAAGTAGACACTTATCATCTGCAACTCTTGTTGAAAACTGTAAATAAACAGCAATATAATATAAGCTTATGGGTCTCCTTTTAATTTTCGTTTTTCCACTTCATATTTTAATAAAAACTGTTATCAGCGGTTAATAAAAAAGTCCAAAATCTCTGACAAAGTATTTTTGTTACACTAAGGGTTATTGATAACCGCAACCCTTAGTGTAACAAAATCAATTTTATATGGATGTGATTTGGTAAAGAAAATCTTATTCTGAGAATAGGTATAAAGAACGGACGGACGTTCCTACGAATGGGTATTTAAGTGGCTTCTTTGTGCCAAGCTTATTACCTATATGGCTAATTTTAGCCACACAAAAGAAAACAAGAGGGCCAAGATGGCTCTATATCACTCACCTCACTGACCTTGAGTCACCCAACTTAAGTAGATTATATAATACATGAACACTCAAAATTCCAGAAAAATGAGATGGGCAAGTAGTTAGAATTTTGATTTGTTTTGAAGATGTAACAGATGCATAGAAGAGTTCAAACTTGGTAGAGGTTCACCCATGGTAAATGTCAGTGAAATTACATTGAAATCAGGTCAGTAGATTCTGACAAGAAGGCTTTTGAAGTTTTTACTATAGTAAACTAGCACCTCACTGTGGCGGTCATGTTTTTAAACAAATCACAACGGCTTGAACAAACTTGGTAAATGTAATCACCCAAGGAACATTTATGCAAAATTGTTTTAAAATCGATCTGGTGGTTTCTTACAAGAATAGTTTTTAAGTTGTTATTACAGCTTATATAGCAAACTAATCCCAACCCCTGGCCGCCATGGTTTTTGATGAATCACTACGGTTTGAACAAACTTGGTGATGGGTCCTCCAAGGAACATTTCTGTGAAATTATTGTAAAATCGAGCCAGTAGTTTCTGACAAGAAAATTTTAAAATTTTTGCTAATTAAACTTGCCCTGCCCCCTGGTGGCCATGTTTTTTGATGAATCAAGATGACTTGAACAAACTTGGTAAAGCTTCACCCAAGGAACTTTTCTGCAAAATTGTTTTAAAATCGATCTGGTGGTTTCTTACAAGAATATTGTTTAAGTTGTTATTATAGCTTAATATATAGTAAAGGAACATTTCTGTGAAATTATTGTAAATTCAAGCAAGTAGTTTCTGACAAGAAGATCTTTTAAATTTTTACTAATTAAACTTGCTCGCCATGTTTTTTGACAAATCAAGATGGCTTGAATAAACTTGGTAGAGAGTCACCTAAGGAACATTTCTGTGAAATTATTTTAAAATCAAGCTGGTAGTTTCTGACAAGAATATTTTTTAAGTTTTTAGTAATTAAACTTGCCCCACCCCATGGTGGCCAAGTTTTTTGATGAATCAAGATGGCTTGATCAAACTTGGTAGAGGGTCATCCAAGGAACATTTCTGTGAAGTTATATAAA
Source organism: Panopea generosa (assembly GCA_029582155.1). Lineage (NCBI taxonomy): Eukaryota > Metazoa > Mollusca > Bivalvia > Adapedonta > Hiatellidae > Panopea > Panopea generosa. The sequence goes on along the minus strand of CM055899.1, from coordinate 23,028,426 downwards.
AATGGCCCAGTGGTTTCAGGAGAAATTTTTATAAGCTAAAAGTTTACGACGGACGACAGACGACAGACACCAGACAATCACAAAAGCTCACCTATGAGCCTTCGACTCAGTTGAGCTAAAAAGCCACATAAAAGCTGTTTTTAGGAGTCTAGAAACAGCCATATAATTATTTTTCAACTGCTTTTCAACCGTCCATAAAAATTACTAACCCTAAACACTTAATTAACCATTTATGTGCAAGGACGAACAGACGGTAGCATTACACCCCCCTCACCACTACCTCACCCCATTTTAAGGGGGTTGCATAAACAATACGTAACAGACAATTGTATAAATTGTGTAATTTGCAATAATATGTAGGGATATTATAGAGAAGATGATTGTCTAAATTTTGTTTCATATTGCAACAAAGTGTCACATATCATTGACTGATTGAATATTTAATTATTTTATGCCATCGAGGGCTAACAGACAATCAGTTAACTTAACCACTGTTTCCTGGGATTAACCAGTACTTGAACACACCCCATTTCCACAAGTATCTGATAACTTTCCCAATTGAATCAGTGGCGAGAGACGAATGATAATGAGACACAATGTCGTATATCAATCATCACGGAGACTGTTGCCGGGCGGGGGATTCGAACTCACGACCCCTGGATTGATAGTCAGATGCATAACGGACCTAGCTAATCAGGCCCGGCGTGTCACATATCACCTCTAAATGTAACAAAATATAACACTAAGGGTTGCGGTGTTTTTGTTACATAAAGGGTTGCCATAAAGCTGCGTCATTGTGTTGTATCTTCCACCTTCCTTATACCTTGCTTCTTTACTCTGAACAACAGGGGGCAGTTGTTGGGGATCTCCCACTAAGACAAACTTCTTGGATGAGAACAGGGGTCCCAGACATGCAGGCTGGAGAACCTGGGATGCCTCGTCAACAATGCAGACGTCAAACTGGCGATGGGTGAAAAGTGGGTGGTTTGTTCCCAGGCAGCTTGTTGCAACTATACTCTGTAGCATATAACAAAATTGCATGCTTAATAATGACATAGCAAGAGTATTGACTAACTTACCATAATTTCATATCTTCCTTTCCAAACAATGCACAGGAAACTGTACCAAATAAAGCTTCATGCATATTTGATATTAATTAAATGCAGGCCACCATTTATCATCATATTAGATCTTTTTCAAAATGTTATATGGGATCTCATGGTACATGTATTAGGTAACTGCTGTGCAAATCTGATGAAGATCCTGTTAAAGCTGGAGACAACACATTGACAAATAGGGCAATATTAATGATTCAAAAGCCGTTAGTTACTCAATCATTAATTATCCACTAGCTATTACCCGTGCTGCGCACGGAGTTGAGGCAGGAGCGAGGGGAGCATTCATTGCATGGTACCGGGAGCATACAGTAGCAGGCAGGAGAAGCAAGTGCACTTTCATCACGTACCACTTCTGTCCCATAAAATACAAATATTCTTCATAACATAGCTTTATTACTTAATCCTTACGCATCATACTTTTTATCATCACAATTTTCATGTGTTATCATTCAGTTGTAGTGCAATGATTGCTCCCTTCGTTGTGTGGCAGCACGTGATAGTGGCAGATTGTCGAACTACTGGCTTGCATGGGGAGCATGCATTGCATGGCACCGGGAGCATACGGTAGCAGGCGGGAGAAGCAAGAACATTTTCATCAGGTTCCAGTTCTGTTCAATAAAATACAAAAATTCTTCCTAACTTAGCTTTAATACTTAATCTTTACGCATCACACTTATTATTATCACAATTTTTTTGTTGCAATGCAACGATTGCTCCCTACGTAGTGTGTTTCACCATTGACAGGTGGCAGCAAATACCGATTGCTCCCTACGTAGTGTGTTTCACCATTGACAGGTGGCAGCAAATACCGGCACCCTATTGGTGTGTTTCACCATTCACAGGTGGCAGCAAATACCGGCAAGTTCCATGGCGATAGTGACTGAATCTGCGATCGTGGTGATTGAAAATCTTTCCTGAAGCTACGTTGATACATTATCCACTTTGCCACATAGCTTATCTTCTTCGCCACATTTATAAAGCCCCACATACGAAAAATTAGCATGTTCCTTCAAGCGGTTTCGGAGGAGATACGTCAATTTACAGACGGCTGCTTACAGAAATAATATATAGATTTGGGCAATTAAAAAAAACTGTCCATGACATTATTCTTTGATACTGACGTTTTATTAACCATTTACTCCATAGATATGCATTTTCCCACACCAGTCACAGAAGGCATTTGAAAACAGTGAAGGAAGAGGTGTCCAAAGGCGTCTATATGAAGTAAAGAGTTAATAAAACAAGCTCTGCAAACATTCAGAACTTTTAACCTGATGAACAAGGCACAAAAACCTTTCAATGTGACAAAACCATTCTATTCAAGATTGAGTTTTGCAACAACAGTAATATTAAAAAACTTTTATACCTGTGAATGAAGAAATTCCTCGAGTTGTGCAGTGGTGTCTAAATGTCTCGTCAAAACATCAGTCGTGTAGTCCTTTATCCCGGGATGGATCTTAGATAAGCGGCCAAGGCGAAGGAACTTAACTCCATCCTAAAATGGAAACAAAGCTTACATAATAATGGATATGATTTACATTGAAAAAAAAACAACCTCAGAAATTGATTTTCACTTTAAATGGCTGAGGACAGAATAAAGAACTATGCCCATGGGATATTTTGACAGTAACAATGCTCTTTATATGCATTTTATTTTTCGATACAATCGGTTTTAAGGTATCAAATATGATAGCATTTTATCTTACCTGGTGAACTTTAGATATGTCATTTGAACCAATCGGAAACATTCCTATATCAACCCTTTTACATGTGACCTTTTATACATGTATACATTTTATTTCCTCACAAATATGAAATTATGATTTATGATATATGTATCATATTTCCCAATTGCAATGCAATTATGAAAATGTATTTTTTTCACATGGACATGGTAAACAAAGTTTACACATGTTCTATTTATCTGTTTCATAAATGTTCCACTGATCTACACTTCAAATACACTCCTTTCTTATTTATACTATAAATTAACTCATATATATCGAATTTGAGTAATTGGAATTATTCACTATTTCGAATCTGTTCTTCTGCTCCTCCATCCTAAAATCTATTGATTTCTCACTTGATATTTCTAATTGTTATCGCCGCGTGAAGATGAAAGGCAAACCAATTATGGTGATAATTGGTGATCCTACGTATACCTGTAATTTATCGCTTCATGTGTCTGTCCTTGCAGGAAAGGTTATATTTCTGTTGCATATTCTATTTATTTGATATTCATGTAAATAAAAAGTATAAAAATTGAAAACACATCTTGTTTAACTATTGTATCACAATATCAATGTTACACTGATACACCCCCTCCAACTAATTCTATCATAAGACCAGACCTGCTACATTCTTAAAACCTAAGTCTAACAACCTGACTTGAAATTGATGTATTCAGGCTTGCTTAAAACGCAAGCTACTCTCGAGTCTGTATTTTACCTACTTTTTTAAGTTTGAGGAGAATGTTGTCCACGGCAGAATGGGTATAGCTTGTCAGCAGCACAGACATCCCCAGTGTGTGTAAAACCTTCACCAGGGCTACTATTGTGGATGTTTTACCTGCAATAATATGTAATTATCATTTTATCGCAACTTACAATTTATCACAAGTCATTATTTGAAAATGGAAAAAATTTACTTTCAGCCATCGGCTCGGGTGTACTACAAAGACAATCAAACTGAAACATCCAGACAGTTTGTGCATGTCCACTTGATGTTGATGGCACCCAGGACTGCTGATATTTGTTTGTTTGCGTCATTTTTATGCCATCAGGGTTAACACACCATCAGTTAACCTAAAATCCTGGAATCCTAGAAGGTTAACCAGTACTCGAGCACACTCCATCTCTGAGAGTTATTGCTAACATTCTACTTTGTGCTTGTTCTCCTGCATCTTTTAGTTAAGATTGTATTGATACAGTAGAAACAGGGACTTGTCATTTGTCATAACCTATAATAATATCTCAGTAACATTGTTGCTATCGTAAAATATGTACAAAACAAAAAATGATGGTTCATGGATGTTCTTTCACGTGACATGAGTGACAAAATCCTTTAATGGTTAAATAAAGGAATAACATGATCACAACTGTGAATATTTTACTTTACCTGTACCAGGATAACCCTTAATGAGAACATAATCCTTGCTCATCAGGACCTGCAGGGAAATAAATGGAAGAACAGCTATTAAAGTGACACAGCATATAACAGTTAAGCTAAGTGGCAGTTTCTGAATTGTGAAGAAAGCTCAGAGCTTAATATATCAATTGCTCTATTGTCCATTTCCTTGGTAAAACCAGTACTGAGTGTTGTTTTTCAGAGTTCATTAGGTCAATCTAGAGATCGAACCAAAGATTTATGGCATGTGCAACATGCAGCCATCTCAATTCACTGCATTAGTGTTCTAATTTATTTGTCAAGGGTAAAACATTGTTTATTTTCACAGTTGTAAAATGGCACCATCATCACCAACACTAATTTCTTACATTGACTACTTTTAAAATTAAAATCATTTTCCATTGAAAATCACAACAATGTACAGTGTAATATGTAACAGTGTAATACGTAAATTTCACGTTGAAATGAATTGAGTAATACAGGTATTTCATGAGAAAGAATAAAAAATAACTCCAGTTAATTAACATGATGTGTTCAGAATAAATATGAAATTTGTATGACCGCAGAGGTTGAGCGTTCTCCTTGCATGTGGAAGGTTGTGGGTTCAATCCTCGGCCAGGTCATACCAAAGACTTGAAAAATGGTACTAGAAGATTCCTCACTTGGTGCTCAGCATTTAAAGGATAGTTCTAGGTCTGGTTGACCAGGCATTATTATAATGTGTCTGAGACATGATATTCCAGTGTGGCAATGCTCGGAATATTTTCTCAGTTAGACACTTTCGCATTATGACTAAAAAATTGTTAAAAGTGACACTGAACAGTATATACCATACAACAACAGCATGTGAAATTATATTATTTTTCTCATATCACAGAAATATATCTGACACCACTGAGACTGTCACAATAAGACATTACAACAAAGCTGTTAGTCTTCACTTCCATCCGCTACCTTTATCATATTCGCAAATCCCTTACAAAACTTTATGATGGCCCACAATAATTGTCACATCTTTCGCGACACCAATATGATATTGTTTCCACTGTTGAACAGATATATAGACTGCTCGCTAGGTGGCTTGTATAGGATCATATGTCAATCACGTGATGCAAAGCGGGTAAAGATGGTCGACACAGAATGTTTTTGTTTCAAAACAAAAGTATTTTTGTCCAAATCATCAGTAAATACAATAAAAGAATAAAAATAATGTAAGTAATCATTTTACGATAAGTTACACTATTCATTGAACATTGAAAGAAACAGGCAGAAAGATGTTTGAATAAAGTTCCAGATGATGTCTCATCCATGGCCGCGATAACTTATAATGCGGATCTGTCTATATCACGGTCCGGCTCTTTGGGTTCCGGGAACCGCATTATATTGAGACTGGAGTGTATAAAGTTCATTATAATATTAGAAACTAGAAGAACTTACTTTAAGGACTGCTGTTTTTTGTGGCTTATTTAGAGTTTTGAAAACGGTCTTCACTGCAAAATAAAAATATTCAGATATTTCATAAATCAATACTAGTATATCCTTAGCTCTCACTTCAGCACAATGACATTACCTTTTGTTTCTGGAAGTAATATAATATTATATATACATGACGCAAAATGAAAATTATGTGTGCAAAGTTGCAAACCCTGGATTTCATTTCTATATTCGAAAAGGGGCATAACTTTTGTAAATAATTAAAAGGTATCTAATCATAATTCGCATATTTGTAGTCATTTATATTTTAAAACACAATTTTTTAAATATAAATACTTGTACATAACTATACTTGGTTATGTGGTTACACTTGGACATTACTATAGTCATGTGGTTACACTTGGACATTACTATAACCATGTGGTTATACTTGGACATTACTAGTCATGTGGTAACACTTGGACATTACTAGAGTCATGTGGTTATACATATACTTGGACATTACTATAGTCATGTGGTTATACTTGGACATTACTATAGTAATGTGGTTACACTTAGACATGACTTTAGTAAAGTGGTTATACTTGGACATTACTATAGTCATGTGGTTACACTTGGACATTACTATAGTAATGTGGTTACACTTGAACATTACTATAGTCATGTGGTTACACTTTGACATTACTATAATCATGTGGTTATACTTGGACAATACTATAGTCATGTGGTTATACTTGGACATTACTATAATCATGTGGTTATACTCAGACATTACCTTAGTCAAGTGATTATACTTGGACATTACTATAGTCATGTGGTTATACTTGGACATAACTTTAGTCAAGTGGGTATGCTTGGCCATTACTATAGTCATGTGGTTAGTCTTGGACATTACTAAAGTCATATGGTTAGACTTGGACATTACTAAAGTCATGTGGTTAGACTTGGACATTACTATAGTAGTGTGGTTTGTCTTGGACATTACTAAAGTCAAGTGGTTAGACTTGGACAATACTAAAGTAGTGTGGTTAGACTTGGACATTACTATAATCAAGTGGTTAGACTTGGACATTACTAAAGTAGTGTGGTTAAACTTGGACTTTACTTTTATCATGTGGTTAGACTTTGACATTACTATAGTCATGTGGTTATACTTGGACATTACAATAGTAGTGTGGTTAGACTTGGACATTATTTTTATTATGTGGTTATACTTGGACATTACTATAGTCATGTGGTTATACTCAGACATTACTAAAGTCATGTGGTTAGACTTGGACATTACTATAGTCATATAGTTATACTTGACATTACTAAAGTCATGTGGTTAGACTTGGACATTACTATAGTCATGTAGTTATACTTGACATTACTATAGTCATGTAGTTATACTTGACATTACTATAGTCATGTGGTTATACTCAGACTTTACTATAGTCATGTAGTTATACTTGACATTACTAAAGTCATGTGGTTAGACTTGGACATTACTATAGTCATGTAGTTATACTTGACATTACTATAGTCATGTAGTTATACTTGACATTACTATAGTCATGTGGTTATACTTGACATTACTATAGTCATGTAGTTATACTTGACATTACTAAAGTCATGTGGTTAGACTTGGACATTACTATAGTCATGTAGTTATACTTGACATTACTATAGTCATGTGGTTATACTTGACATTACTCACCTTTTTCAATATTTCCCTTTGACAGTGTATTCAGAAATGATGGCTTTTCCCTGTCTATTATCAGATGTCTCAGCTTTTCACTAAAATTGGTAAAAATCAAAATACAATTGATTAATCAAATGTTTTAGGAAATAGAACTGCTTTATACAGATTAATTTAGAGAGAAAACATGAACTTGGTCATTAGAAAAAAGGCCTGTTTAGTACAAGTCGATTTACAGATAAAAACATACCGGTAAACACAAGTAATAGAAAATATGTCTGCTTGATACAGTCAATTCCAAGATAAAATATAAACACAGGTAATAGGAAATAGGACTGCTTGATACAGGTCAATTTACAGTTAAAATATAAACACAGGTAATAGGAAATAGGCCTGCTTGATACAGGTTGTTTACAGTTAAAATATAAAGACAGGTAATAGAAAATGGGCCTGATTGATACAGGTCAATTTACAGTTAAAATATAAACACGGGTAATATGAAATGGGCCTGCTTGATACAGGTCAATTCAGTTGAAACATAAATACAGGTGATAGGAATAGACCTGCTTGATACAAGTTGATTTACAGTTAAAATATAAACACAGGTGATAGGAAATAGGCCTGCTTGATACAGGTTGATTCACAGTAAAAACATAAACATAGTTGATAGAAAATAGGCCTACTTGATACAGGTCAATTTACTGTTAAAATATAAACACATGTGATAGGAAATTGGCCTGCTTGATACAGGTTGATTTACAGTTAAAACATAAACATAAGTGATAGGAAACAGGCGGGCTTGATACAGGTCAATTTGCAGTGAAAACATAAACACAGGTAATGGGAAACAGGCCTGCTTGATACAGGTCAATTAGCAGTTAAACATAAACACAGGTGACAGGAAACAGGCCTGCTTGATACAGGTCAATTAGCAGTTAAAACATAAATACAGGTAATGGGAAACAGGCCTGCTTGATGCAGGTCAATTAGCAGTTAAACATAAACACAGGTGATAGGAAACAGGCCTGCTTGATACAGGTCAATATGCAGTTAAACATAAACACAGGTGATAGGAAACAGGCCTGCTTGATGCAGGTCAATTAGCAGTTAAACATAAACAAAGGTGACAGGAAACAGGCCTGCTTGATACAGGTCAATTAGCAGTTAAACATAAACACAGGTGATAAGAAACAGGCCTGCTTGATACAGGTCAATTAGCAGTTAAAACATAAACACAGGTGATAGGAAACAGGCCTGCTTGATGCAGGTCAATTAGCAGTTAAACATAAACAAAGGTGACAGGAAACAGGCCTGCTTGATACAGGTCAATTAGCAGTTAAAACATAAACACAGGTGATAAGAAACAGGCCGGCTTGATACAGGTCAATTAGCAGTTAAACATAAACAAAGGTGACAGGAAACAGGCCTGCTTGATGCAGGTCAATTAGCAGTTAAACATAAACAAAGGTGACAGGAAACAGGCCAGCTTGATACAGGTCAATTAGCAGTTAAAACCTAAACACAGGTGATAGGAAACAGGCCTGCTTGATACAGGTCAATTAGCAGTTAAAACATAAACACAGGTAATGGGAAACAGGCCTGCTTGATACAGGTTAATATGCAGTTAAAACATAAACACAGGTGATAGGAAACAGGCCTGCTTGATGCAAGTCAATTAGCAGTTTAACATAAACACAGGTGATAGGAAACAGGCCTGCTTGATACAGGTCAATATGCAGTTAAACATAAACAAAGGTGATAGGAAACAGGCCTGCTTGATGCAGGTCAATTAGCAGTTAAACATAAACAAAGGGGACAGGAAACAGGCCTGCTTGATACAGGTCAATTACCAGTTAAAACATAAACACAGGTGATAAGAAACAGGCCTGCTTGATACAGGTCAATTAGCAGTTAAAACATAAACACAGGTGATAGGAAACAGGCCTGCTTGATGCAAGTCAATTAGCAATTAAACATAAACAAAGGTGACAGGAAACAGGCCTGCTTGATACAGGTCAATTAGCAGTTAAAACATAAACACAGGTGATAAGAAACAGGCCAGCTTGATACAGATCAATTAGCAGTTAAACATAAACAAAGGTGACAGGAAACAGGCCTGCTTGATGCAGGTCAATTAGCAGTTAAACATAAACAAAGGTGACAGGAAACAGGCCTGCTTGATACAGGTCAATTAGCAGTTAAAACATAAACACAGGTGATAAGAAACAGGCCAGCTTGATACAGGTCAATTAGCAGTTAAACATAAACAAAGGTGACAGGAAACAGGCCTGCTTGATGCAGGTTAATTAGCAGTTAAACATAAACAAAGGTGACAGGAAACAGGCCAGCTTGATACAGGTCAGTTAGCAGTTAAAACCTAAACACAGGTGATAGGAAACAGGCCAGCTGGATACAGGTCAATTAGCAGTTAAAACATAAACACAGGTAATGGGAAACAGGCCTGCTTGATACAGGTCAATATGCAGTTAAAACATAAACACAGGTGATAGGAAACAGGCCTGCTTGATGCAGGTTAATTAGCAGTTTAACATAAACACAGGTGATAGGAAACAGGCCTGCTTGATACAGGTCAATATGCAGTTAAACATAAACACAGGTGATAGGAAACAGGCCTGCTTGATGCAGGTCAATTAGCAGTTAAACATAAACAAAGGTGACAGGAAACAGGCCAGCTTGATACAGGTCAATTAGCAGTTAAAACATAAACACAGGTGATAAGAAACAGGCCTGCTTGATACAGGTCAATTAGCAGTTAAAACATAAACACAGGTGATAGGAAACAGGCCTGCTTGATGCAAGTCAATTAGCAGTTAAACATAAACAAAGGTGATAGGAAACAGGCCTGCTTGATACAGGTCAATTAGCAGTTAAAACATAAACACAGGTGATAAGAAACAGGCCAGCTTAATACAGGTCAATTAGCAGTTAAACATAAACAAAGGTGACAGGAAACAGGCCTGCTTGATGCAGGTCAATTAGCAGTTAAACATAAACAAAGGTGACAGGAAACAGGCCTGCTTGATACAGGTCAATTAGCAGTTAAAACATAAACACAGGTAATGGGAAACAGGCCTGTTTGATGCAGGTCAATATGCAGTTAAACATAAACACAGGTGATAGGAAACAGGCCTGCTTGATACAGGTCAATTAGCAGTTAAACATAAACAAAGGTGACAGGAAACAGGCCTGCTTGATACAGGTCAATTAGCAGTTAAAACATAAACACAGGTGATAAGAAACAGGCCAGCTTGATACAGGTCAATTAGCAGTTAAACATAAACAAAGGTGACAGGAAACAGGCCTGCTTGATACAGGTCAATTAGCAGTTAAACATAAACAAAGGTGACAGGAAACAGGCCCGCTTGATACAGGTCAATTAGCAGTTAAAACATAAACACAGGTAATGGGAAACAGGCCTGCTTGATGCAGGTCAATTAGCAGTTAAACATAAACACAGGTGATAGGAAACAGGCCTGCTTGATACAGGTCAATATGCAGTTAAACATAAACACAGGTGATAGGAAACAGGCCTGCTTGATGCAGGTCAATTAGCAGTTAAGCATAAACAAAGGTGACAGGAAACAGGCCTGCTTGATGCAGGTCAATTAGCAGTTAAGCATAAACAAAGGTGATAAGAAACAGGCCTGCTTGATACAGGTCAATTAGCAGTTAAAACATAAACACAGGTGATAGGAAACAGGCCTGCTTGATGCAAGTCAATTAGCAGTTAAACATAAACAAAGGTGACAGGAAACAGGCCTGCTTGATACAGGTCAATTAGCAGTTAAAACATAAACACAGGTGATAAGAAACAGGCCAGCTTGATACAGGTCAATTAGCAGTTAAACATAAACAAAGGTGACAGGAAACAGGCCTGCTTGATGCAGGTCAATTAGCAGTTAAACATAAACAAAGGTGACAGGAAACAGGCCCGCTTGATACAGGTCAATTAACAGTTAAAACATTAACACAGGTAATGGGAAACAGGCCTGCTTGATACAGGTCAATATGCAGTTAAACATAAACAAAGGTGACAGGAAACATGCCAGCTTGATACAGGTCAATTAGCAGTTAAAACATAAACACAGGTAATGGGAAACAGGCCTGCTTGATACAGGTCAATATGCAGTTAAAACATCAACACAGGTGATAGGAAACAGGCCTGCTTGATGCAGGTCAATTAGCAGTTAAACATAAACACAGGTGATAGGAAACAGGCCTGCTTGATACAGGTCAATATGCAGTTAAAAATAAACACAGGTGATAGGAAACAGGCCTGCTTGATGCAGGTCAATTAGCAGTTAAGCATAAACAAAGGTGACAGGAAACAGGCCTGCTTGATACAGGTCAATTAGCAGTTAAACATAAACAAAGGTGACAGGAAACAGGCCTGCTTGATACAGGTCAATTAGCAGTTAAAACATAAACACAGGTGATAAGAAACAGGCCAGCTTGATACAGGTCAATTAGCAGTTAAACATAAACAAAGGTGACAGGAAACAGGCCTGCTTGATGCAGGTCAATTAGCAGTTAAACATAAACAAAGGTGACAGGAAACAGGCCAGCTTGATACAGGTCAATTAGCAGTTAAAACATAAACACAGGTGATAGGAAACAGGCCAGCTTGATACAGGTCAATTAGCAGTTAAAACATAAACACAGGTAATGGGAAACAGGCCTGCTTGATACAGGTCAATATGCAGTTAAAACATAAACACAGGTGATAGGAAACAGGCCAGCTTGATACAGGTCAATTAGCAGTTAAAACATAAACACAGGTGATAGGAAACAGGCCTGCTTGATGCAGGTCAATTAGCAGTTAAACATAAACAAAGGTGACAGGAAACAGGCCTGCTTGATACAGGTCAATTAGCAGTTAAAACATAAACACAGGTGATAAGAAACAGGCCTGCTTGATACAGGTCAATTAGCAGTTAAAACATAAACACAGGTGATAGGAAACAGGCCTGCTTGATGCAAGTCAATTAGCAGTTAAACATAAACAAAGGTGACAGGAAACAGGCCTGCTTGATACAGGTCAATTAGCAGTTAAAACATAAACACAGGTGATAAGAAAACAGGCCAGCTTGATACAGGTCAATTAGCAGTTAAACATAAACAAAGGTGACAGGAAACAGGCCTGCTTGATGCAGGTCAATTAGCAGTTCAACATAAACAAAGGTGACAGGAAACAGGCCCGCTTGATACAGGTCAATTAGCAGTTAAAACATAAACACAGGTAATAGGAAACAGGCCTGCTTGATACAGGTCAATATGCAGTTAAAACATAAACACAGGTGATAGGAAACAGGCCTGCTTGATGCAGGTCATTAGCAGTTAAACATAAACACAGGTGATAGGAAACAGGCCTGCTTGATACAGGTCAATATGCAGTTAAACATAAACACAGGTGATAGGAAACAGGCCTGCTTGATGCAGGTCAATTAGCAGTTAAGCATAAACAAAGGTGACAGGAAACAGGCCTGCTTGATACAGGTCAATTAGCAGTTAAACATAAACACAGGTGATAAGAAACAGGCCAGCTTGATACAGGTCAATTAGCAGTTAAACATAAACAAAGGTGACAGAAAACAGGTCAGCTTGATACAGGTCAATTAGCAGTTAAACATAAACAAAGGTGATAGGAAACAGGCCTGCTTGATGCAGGTCAATTAGCAGTTAAACATAAACACAGGTGATAAGAAACAGGCCCGCTTGATACAGGTCAATTAGCAGTTAAACATAAACAAAGGTGACAGGAAACAGGCCTGCTTGATGCAGGTCAATTAGCAGTTAAAACATAAACAAAGGTGACAGGAAACAGGCCTGCTTGATACAGGTCAATTAGCAGTTAAAACATAAACACAGTTAATGGGAAACAGGCCAGCTTGATACAGGTCAATATGCAGTTAAACATAAACAAAGGTGACAGGAAACAGGCCCGCTTGAAACAGGTCAATTAGCAGTTAAAACATAAACACAGGTAATGGGAAACAGGCCTGCTTGATACAGGTCAATATGCAGTTAAACATAAACAAAGGTGACAGGAAACAGGCCTGCTTGATACAGGTCAATTAGCAGTTAAAACATAAACACAGGTAATGGAAAACAGGCCTGCTTGATACAGGTCAATTAGCAGTTAAACATAAACAAAGGTGACAGGAAACAGGCCCGCTTGATGCAGGTCAACTAGCAGTTAAAACATAAAGAAAGGTGACAGGAAACAGGCCTGCTTGATAAAGGTCAATTAGCAGTTAAACATAAACACAGGTGATAGGAAACAGGCCTGCTTGATACAGGTCAGTTAGCAGTTAAACATAAACAAAGGTGACAGGAAACAGGCCTGCTTGATGCAGGTCAATTAGCAGTTAAAACATAAACAAAGGTGACAGGAAACAGGCCTGCTTGATGCAGGTCAATTAGCAGTTAAACATAAACACAGGTGATAGGAAACAGGCCCGCTTGATGCAGGTCAATTAGCAGTTAAAACATAAACAAAGGTGACAGGAATCAGGCCTGCTTGATGCAGGTCAATTAGCAGTTAAAACATAAACGCAGGTGATAGGAAACAGGCCTGCTTGATACAGGTCAATTAGCAGTTAAAACATAAACAAAGGTGACAGGAAACAGGCCTGCTTGATGCAGGTCAATTAGCAGTTAAAACATAAACAAAGGTGATAGGAAACAGGCCTGCTTGATGCAGGTCAATTAGCAGTTAAAACATAAACAAAGGTGACAGGAAACAGGCCTGCTTGATACAGGTTAATTAGCAGTTAAAACATAAACACAGGTGACAGGAAACAGGCCTGCTTGATACAGGTCAATTAGCAGTTAAAACATAAACAAAGGTGACAGGAAACAGGCCTGCTTGATGCAGGTCAATTAGCAGTTAAAACATAAACAAAGGTGATAGGAAACAGGCCTGCTTGATGCAGGTCAATAAGCAGTTAAAACATAAACAAAGGTGACAGGAAACAGGCCTGCTTGATACAGGTTAATTAGCAGTTAAAACATAAACAAAGGTGACAGGAAACAGGCCTGCTTGATACAGGTTAATTAGCAGTTAAAACATAAACAAAGGTGATAGGAAACAGGCCTGCTTGATACAGGTTAATTAGCAGTTAAAACATAAACAAAGGTGACAGGAAACAGGCCTGCTTGATACAGGTCAATTAGCAGTTAAAACATAAACAAAGGTGACAGGAAACAGGCCAGCTTGATACAGGTCTATTAGCAGTTAAAACATAAACAAAGGTGACAGGAAACAGGCCTGCTTGATACAGGTTAATTAGCAGTTAAAACATAAACAAAGGTGATAAGAAACAGGCCTGCTTGATACAGGTCAATTAGCAGTTAAAACATAAACAAAGGTGACAGGAAACAGGCCTGCTTGATACAGGTCAATTAGCAGTTAAAACATAAACAAAGGTGATAGGAAACAGGCCTGCTTGATGCAGGTCAATTAGCAGTTAAAACATAAACAAAGGTGACAGGAAACAGGCCTGCTTGATACAGGTTAATTAGCAGTTAAAACATAAACACAGGTGATAGGAAACAGGCCTGCTTGATACAGGTCAATTAGCAGTTAAACATAAACACAGGTGATAGGAAACAGGCCTGCTTGATACAGGTCAATTAGCAGTTAAAACATAAACACAGGTGATAGGAAACAGGCCTGCTTGATGCAGGTCAATTAGCAGTTAAAACATAAACGCAGGTGATAGGAAACAGGCCTGCTTGATACAGGTCAATTAGCAGTTAAAACATAAACACAGATGATAGGAAACAGGCCTGCTTGATGCAGGTCAATTTGCAGTTAAACATAAACGCAGGTGATAGGAAACAGGCCTGCTTGATACAGGTCATTTAGCAGTTAAAATATAAACACAGGTGATAGGAAACAGGCCTGCTTGATACAGGTCAATTAGCAGTTAAAACATAAACACAGGTGATAGGAAACAGGCCTTCTTGATACAGGTCAATTAGCAGTTAAAACATAAACACAGGTGATAGGAAACAGGCCTGCTTGATGCAGGTCAATTAGCAGTTAATACATAAACGCAGGTGATAGGAAACAGGCCCACTTGATACAGGTCAATTAGCAGTTAAAACATAAACACAGGTGATAGGAAACAGGCCTGCTTGATACAGGTCAATATGCAGTTAAACATAAACACAGGTGATAGGAAACAGGCCTGCTTGATGCAGGTCAAATAGCAGTTAAAACATAAACACAGGTGATAGGAAACAGGCCTGCTTGATGCAGGTCAATTAGCAGTTAAAACATAAACACAGGTGATAGGAAACAGGTCTGCTTGATACAGGTCAATTAGCAGTTAAAACATAAACACAGGTGATAGGACACAGGCCCGCTTGATACAGGTCAATATGCAGTTAAACATAAACAAAGGTGACAGGAAACAGGCCTTCTTGATGCAGGTCAATTAGCAGTTAAAACATAAACAAAGGTGACAGGAAACAGGCCTGCTTGATACAGGTCAATTAGCAGTTAAAACATAAACAAAGGTGACAGGAAACAGGCCTGCTTGATGCAGATCAATAAGCAGTTAAAACATAAACACAGATGATAGGAAACAGGCCCGCTTGAAACAGTTCAATAAGCAGTTACAACATAAACACAGGTGATAGGAAACAGGCCTGCTTGATGCAGGTCAATTAGCAGTTAAAACATAAACAAAGGTGATAGGAAACAGGCCTGCTTGATGCAGGTCAATTAGCAGTTAAAATATAAACACAGATGATAGGAAACAGGCCTGCTTGATGCAGGTCAATTAGCAGTTACAACATAAACACAGGTGATAGGAAACAGGCCTGCTTGATGCAGGTCAATTAGCAGTTAAAACATAAAAAAAGGTGACAGGAAACAGGCCCACTTGATGCAGGTCAATTAGCAGTTAAAACATAAACACAGATGATAGGAAACAGGCCTGCTTGATACAGGTCAATTAGCAGTTAAAACATAAACACAGGTGATAGGAAACAGGCCTGCTTGATACAGGTCAATAAGCAGTTACAACATAAACACAGGTGATAGGAAACAGGCCTGCTTGAAACAGGTCAATTAGCAGTTAAAACATAAACACAGGTGATAGGAAACAGGCCCGCTTGATACAGGTCAATTAGCAGTTAAAACATAAACACAGGTGATAGGAAACAGGCCCGCTTGATGCAGGTCAATAAGCAGTTAAAACATAAACACAGGTGATAGGAAACAGGCCGCTTGATGCAGGTCAATTAGCAGTTAAAACATAAACACAGGTGATAGGAAACAGGCCCGCTTGATCCAGGTCAATTAGCAGTTAAAACATAAACGCAGGTCATAGGAAACAGGCCAGCTTGATACAGGTCAATTAGCAGTCAAAACATAAACGCAGGTGATAGGAAACAGGCCAGCTTGATACAGGTCAATTAGCAGTTAAAACATAAACACAGATGATAGGAAACAGGCCCGCTTGATACAGGTCAATTAGCAGTCAAAACATAAACGCAGGTGATATGAAACAGGCCTGCTTGATACAGGTCAATTAGCAGTCAAAACATAAACGCAGGTGATATGAAACAGGCCAGCTTGATACAGGTCAATTAGCAGTTAAAACATAAACACAGATGATAGGAAACAGGCCTGCTTGATGCAGGTCAATTAGCAGTTAAAACATAAACACAGGTGATAGGAAACAGGCCCGCTTGAAACAGGTCAATTAGCAGTTAAAACATAAACGCAGGTGATAGGAAACAGGCCCACTTGATACAGGTTAATTAGCAGTCAAAACATAAACACAGGTGATAGGAAACAGGCCAGCTTGATACAGGTCAATTAGCAGTTAAAACATAAACACAGGTGATAGGAAATAGAAATTGCCTGAAAACTGTGGAAGTAATTTGATCCACAACAGTAATATGGTAGACAGCTATTTTTTTTAAAGTCAGCGTCACAAAATTTGTTTCACACAAATCTATACTAAACTAGCAGTGGTTCATCAACAAGAACTGCAATACGGCAACATGGGTGATAACTGCACATCTACACTTAACTAGCAGTGGTTCATCAACAAGAACTGTAATACGGCAACATGGGTGATAACTGCACATCTACACTTAACTAGCAGTGGTTCATCAACAAGAACTGCAATACGGCAACATGGGTGATAACTGCACATCTACACTTAACTAGCAGTGGTTCATCAACAAGAACTGTAATACGGCAACATGGGTGATAACTGCACATCTACACTTAACTAGCAGTGGTTCATCAACAAGAACTGTAATATGGCAACATGGGTGATAACTGCACATCTACACTTAACTAGCAGTGGTTCATCAACAAGAACTGCAATACGGCAACATAGGTGATAACTGCACACCTACACTAAACTAGCAGTGGTTCATCAACAAGAACTGCAATACGGCAACATGGGTGATAACTGCATATCTACACTTAACTAGCAGTGGTTCATCAACAAGAACTGCAATACAGCAACATGGGTGATAACTGCACATCTACACTAAACTAGCAGTGGTTCATCAACAAGAACTGCAATACAGCAACATGGGTGATAACTGCACATCTACACTTAACTAGCAGTGGTTCATCAACAAGGACTGCAATAGGGCAACATGGGTGATAACTGCACACTTACACTAAACTAGCAGTGGTTCATCAACAAGAACTGCAATACGGCAACATGGGTGATAACTGCACATCTACACTAAACTAGCAGTAGTTCATCAACAAGAACTGCAATACGGCAACATGGGTGATAACTGCACATCTACACTAGACTAGCAGTGGTTCAATCAACATGAACTGCAATATGGCAACATGGGTGATAACTGCACATCTTCACTAAACTAGCAGTGGTTCAATCAACAAGAACTGCAATACGGCAACATGGGTGATAACTGCACATCTACACTAAACTAGCAGTGTTTCATCAACAAGAACTGCAATACGGCAACATGGGTGATAACTACAAATCTACACTAAACTAGCAGTGGTTCATCAACAAGAACTGCAATACGGCAACATGGGTGATAACAGCACATCTGCACTTAATGTTGATCATGTATGAAAAGTTGAAGTCAATTGTCTTATAATGTTTTAAGGTTTGCTCCACAGACACAGTGACACCAATATCCCCCCTTTTTATTTGTTTATTTTACTCCAACAAAGCTGACTGCTAACATAGATAAGTCTATACTGTTGTGACACTCACACAGTGAGTTCTAACTTACCAGTGAGGTTTGTTTGTCAACAATCTTGACACGTTGGTGAAGAAGATACCAGCCGTACTGAAGTTATCACACTTATCCAGTCTGAACACTTTATCCTTCAGACTGGTTAGTCTCTGCACAGCATCGCTGAAATGTTTAAACAAACAGGAAGTTTAGCTGTTTTCAAACAACGTTGATAGTACTAGGAAATAAGTTTGTAAACATGGTTAAATAGATAAATGTATGTAAAGGGCTAGGTTCATGAGTAGTCAAAATCTGCCCAATCTCAAAAATTGATAAAACTATATGTGTGTAATCTTGAAACAGTTTAGATTTTGTGTGTAGTACCATTTTTTCATATAACACAATATTATGTAAACACGGTACATTTTAATACATGGTGCCAAAGGACAAACACACGTTATTTTGGCAAGGTACATAAAATGATGGCGTGAACGACCATGATATTGACGTTCAGTTAGTTTTCATTGCGATTTATTTTGATGTTTTTGAGTTGGAGACATATTCGTGTTGGAAAACCAATTTCAGTGAAATAAAAAGCATCAACTTTCTGTAAATAATGTAAAACTAAGTAAAGAGAAATGAAGTCAAAGTTTTAAGAAACATCAAATAATAAACCAATATTTGATAATCAGATGCTAGTATTCAAACACAATTTTCAATCTAAAATATCCCGCCAACTTTCTGGCAATCTAAATTGCCGTGACTTTATTACTATTCCTTGACCTTCAATACAAATAAAATCCCCCCCAAACAGGCTTACTCACCTAATAATTTGTAAGAAAAGTATAACTGTATCCTTTGATCTTGAATCCACTCTGTGTTTAACAGTAAAAAAATTATAAAAAACACAGGATTTCTTTCTCCAAGGAATTTTTGAAAGCATATTGCAAGCGATTAGATCGGGCAGGTGAGGAGAAGTGACAATGTCCTAAGGTTATGAAACTCTTTTTTCATGCTCAACTCAAAATTAGTACCCAACCATAATTTTAAGAATACATATATAGGCCTCACTACACAGATGAATTTTGTTCTTTGTTCTATATAAAATAAGGTCTTGGATTTCAATGGTAAAAAAAGAATTCCACATAGACTTTTTTTTTCATAGCAGGAATGTATACCGACATAAAAATGCACAATAACTGGTAGGTTTTCCAATTTGTTTTTTTTTAAAGATGGTGCAGTGACACCCTGAGATTTTTTGAAAAAAGAGGACCTCAAATGCTCATAAATACATGCATATGTTGAAACCCTATAAAAGTCACTTTTTTAACACCAGTGATGTCTTATTGCAGTATATGTTATGCCAACTTTTGCTTTGCTCTACTCATCTGCAGCAAGAAATCACAACCACTATGAACCATTTTGAAAATATTTCATAACCAAAGTACATGGGCCCTTTTTTTAAGCATAAGAATCTTGCTACCATTGGAAAAAAGGTGCATAACTGTGTAGTGAGACATATATAAATACAAAGTAAAGCACAAACACTTGGCTCAACCTCGAATTTGAAAATATTAAATGCAGATTTGAAGTAGTTTTTCATTTATTTTGATATAATGAGTCCAATAATTTTTTAGTTGAATAAGAACTCATGTGTTAAGCATGGAACAAGGATTTACAACCTCGGACCATTGGTGTATTGGAGAAGTAAGTAATGATAAGGTAATTATATAACCTGTCAGTCAGGATATGGACTTCCGTGTCCGAGATTCGTTGTACAAAACCTGTACACACTGCAATCCAAGATGGCTTCTCGCAGCTGATCACTACACTGTCTTGTGTGTTTATACCAATACTGACCAATGGCGTGCTTCTGGAATTAATGCAAATGACATATTTATAAAGTAATGCAGGTGACTTAAACATTTAATTACTGTCAATCCGGCATAAGTTGTCATCTCTATTGAGCAACCACTTGCCTTAAATAGCCACATTTTCTTCTTTTTTTTATAAGCTTAGTTAAAATCAACCTGTATTAGGCAGTCACCTCTAAAGGGATCAGTTTTTCTCTTTCCCTTAAGTGGCTGCTTAAGACTGTACTGTGAATCAATACAGTTTCTGTTAAAATACTATAATGTTTATTAAAGAAGTTACTTTTGAACAAAATATATAATCAGTTGTTTAAACATTTCCATAATTTACAGAGAAAACTCTCGAAAAGTCAAACACTTAATCGGATTAGTTTCAAGACTTGACTATTCAAATTTTATCATCCTGTCCATTTTTGTTCTAATGGACATGGCAATCTTGGATAACTGAAAAATACTCCAATGGCACAGGAAAGAATAGCTGATCTTAGAAGAGCTGAAAGACTTGCAAAAAAAAAAGAAGGTAGCATGACTAAAACAGGATTTATCAATATTAATATGTACATCCCTTGGGTATCTAACTAACATATTATGAAGTCAAACCTTTTCTCTACAGACGGTGCTACGCGTACATATTTCTAGGCTTCATAAATAAAAGTCGCTCTTCGACTATAAAGGTAGGCACAGTTTATTTCCAATTTCATTTTCAACATTTGTACTCAGTTTTAGCACTGCAGTCAAGTACTGCGAGTTACTGTGAGTACCATATTCAAATTACTTAGACTGTCAATGTAGACTAGATACTGTCAACTAGTTTTTAATATTTAACATCTGCAAATAATCCGACATTGTATATATGCAACATATGTGTTAAGTGTGAAGTTTTAATACAAAGTATTATTCATGTATTTGCAGAGATGGAGGGTTTTTATTAATTCTGAGGACATCCTTCATAGTAAAAACTGGATAGCATATAATATGATGAAAATTGCATAAAACCAATTTTTAAAAAAAAATAAATGTATATATATATACATATATACCTGTGACAATGCTCGTGTCTGCTGAATGACAACGTGACTGTGTCACTGTCATTTTCATTATTTTTAATATCTGGCATCAGTACCATTCCACTGAAACACAGTCCAACACTCTCTCTGAAAATTGCAAATTTTCAAAAAAATATTAACTAATGGACATGTTTAAACATTACATTTCTACGGCAATCAATCTGAACGAACTATGTAGACCTACTGCATTTCGTATCGCAATGAAAAACATTTACATATTTTGTAATTCTTTGTTATCAGTTACATTTGTTCGAATGAAATAAAAATAAACAGTGCTATCTCCGAATAAAAACACTACAAAGTTATTTGGGTAGGTTTTTTTTTATAAATCTGTCACTCTTAAATAATTTAAGAAAATCATAGAAAATTGTTGAGTTACTATATGTTCTGAATCTGTATTTGAACAAATTTCATTAACAATTCATACAGGGCCGTCCTTAAAAAAGATTTGTTTGCCGTGCTCCTACCTACTCACTCAAAACTGCAGCTACTCAAACTTTTTTATTGACTTTCAAAGCGTTAAATTTTTTTTTTATAATTTTCTGTCCATTTTTCTTTACAAAGACGGCAAAATCAAATTCTGGCAAAATAATGAGCTATTTACTTATCCACATGAAAAATACTGGGTCAGAGCACAGCAAACAATTTTTTTTTAAAAGATGGCCCAGAAGGCCTGAATTACCTTTATTATATGTCAATTCAACAGTTTAAAGATTACGCATATCTGACCTGTTAACCTTTCATTTACCTTTCTGTTGAACTCTGACACCATATATCTGCTACTGTTCTCTTGGACTGATCCAGCTGTGACTCCAGGTCTAACATTAAACACCAGTGGGTGAAATATGTCATGTGATCAGGAGTCAAATGTCCTACTGTCTCATCAACCAATCCTGACATCCCACTGCCGTCAGATGTCCTGCCCTCCACCATTCTGACAAAATAAAAATATTAACTGAAAGGTCAAAATTAATGTAAAATGTTTGTACTAATTACACCTGCTGAGTTGAGAATGATTTTTTGGAAATGATATCCTTGTCAAAAAATCTAGAACAAGATTCTGTTTTTTGTTGAATATTCTACGTGTAAGTACTCACCAATGTCTATCTACTGATACAGCTACATTATCGTCTTAAGTGTTACGATCAGCCTCGTTTCTGATCATCTGAGGTGTCAATAATCTTGTATCACTGTTTAACATAGAAACTCTGCGAGATCTTCTACACAAGGTATTGTTCTCCATGCACTGATGTGTTTTACACATATCCTTCAAACATGGTACGCGTTCACAGCACCTTGCCCAAATAAGGCATTGTGGCATTTAAAACTGTCACCCCTCAAGGAATTGCACTGGGGTGTTAAAATTTGCGGATAGCATGCTAACCATTAGAACACCACAGCTTTCAACAACTAGGATATAGAACATAAAAGTTAGATATTAAATTGCAATTCTCCAAATGATGGAAGATTTAAATCTATTACAAATGTAACAACCTCTGGTACACAGCACAATTCATAACTTGCGGGCATTTCTGACAGGCTTGTAGGTTTGAGATAGGTTCTGGCAATCTACCAAGAGCAAAGGTGTTTTCTGTGTCGTCTGTTGATTTGACAACTTGACGGGAAATGTAGTATGCCATCTCGTTCCTCAGTTGAATCAACCCTGAAATATTAGTTTAAACTTATTTATTCTACTTCGATTGTGAAACAAGTTCTTACAACAAATAACACTCAAAGTCTTCCTGGGTAGAACCAGTACAAAGTATATGCGGCAAAAAGTGTCTTGCTCAAGGACACCACACACAGCCGTGGCGGAGGATCGAACCCAAGACCCTCTGATCATGGATTCGGTGTTCTACTACTGGACAACTAGCTCCACACAACCCTGAAATATTGATGGGATTAAACACAATATTTGGAACATATCAGTTGTGAGCTGTAAGTTATATTATACACATTAGAAAAACAATATACATGTACAGTGATTTGCATGGGTAAGAAATTCACAGGATCGCAAATTTTTTCCAAGAACCATTACAATTTTTGAACCATCGAATTATGGCATATTTTACTGTCTAAATTGTGCATGTTAAAGATATATCTTGCTGTTGACATCTGTTCTTTAAATATTTGCATGCTATATCAAATGCAAAATCTAACATTTTGTTACACTTACTATATATTTTCAAATACCTTATTCATATCAAAAAAAGTATAAGAATACAAAACATTTATGTTATTTCTGATTTTATTTCCTAAGATTGTTTTCTTATACCTTTCTGATTAACATGGTCAGCAGGTATGACCTTCATGCTTGGCTCCTTTAGGTAAAGTAGAAGTCCTCTCTCAGGGTCCATCCGTCGGTCTGAGCTCATCATGGAATACAGCGTCACCTGATTGGAGGAAAATAGGTCTGTTAGTTTCCTTAAGTTTAGAATTCCTTCCACATGCACACTAATAGGTGAGTTTTGTCACATACTCTTATCATGGAATTTGTTTACAGATATGATGATTGGGGAAAATACAACCTAACCCTATAAAATTTCTTATAAAATGGAATGTCATGTGGACATGCATGATTTTTTTAAAAATAGTCTTTCTTACACATTTAAGACATGCATTTTAGGACATGCCCCGTCACATAAAATCTCTTGTACATGGAATCACTTATGGACATGTATGCTGAAGGATGGAAGTGGGTGGAGGGATTTATATGGTCCATAAAATCTGTTATCCTAAGTAGGAATTCCTTTAAGACGTGCATGTTGGTCAGAGAAATAACCTTCCCTATAAAGTCTCTTACACCATGATATCACTTGTGGACTTGCATGCTGATTGGAGATAAATACTCAATAAGGCTATTATAAATTAATTGTTAGATTATCGTCCAAATTTTTCTTAAAAAGGGGACGGTATTGGATGATTTTATTTTTTTGTTTAATTATTTTTTTTAATTTTTTTTTTATAAAAAGGTTGGGCGGCAATGAAATTTAGGGGGCGGACGGGAATGATAATCTAGCAATTAATTTACTATGGCCTAAATTCTCTTACACCATAGAATTGCATGTGGACAAGATGCCAATTTATATTAATGTACCTGTCCCTTATGTTCTACAGAATACGATGGCTTGCCAGTCTTCAGCTCGAGAGGTAATACACAAGTTTTCTTTTTTTCGTTCTGAAATATCCATGAAGTTCATGTTTATGTTGTTTCTTTTTTGCAAATTGGAGCATGTTGTTGGATTGCGAGTTAGTAATATGGAGGAAATATATCAAATTAATAGGTAAACCAAATATATATAAACAGTATGGAAATTTTATATTAAATATTTAGTTCAAGTTACGTTGATGATGCACAGATTCGACTCCGTGGACAACTAATTTTCCAAACGTTATGACTAACGCAAACAATTCCAGTCCAACATCAAAATAAAATCGGTCCAGGTTTGATCAATTTCCTTAAATAATGTTATTTATATTATAATTAAAGTTGTTAAAAAAATCAAACAAACAAACAAGCAAAACTGCACTTTTTAATTAAATATTTTAATGACGCAATTTTTAGTCTGAAAGTCCCAGCTTTGACCACTTGAGAAAAAAACGAAACAAGCGAACAAGTTAAAACACTGTGGCTAGCGATATATCAAAGAAATTACCGAAGCAAACACAACCATTTTGATGAACCAATCACTGATTACACATCGAAGGCATGTTACGTAGCGAAAGACTCTTCCGAAAAACTCCCCTACTATCGGTAAAGGCTTAGTCAAAATTGACCTCCTTTCGCACAGCAAGTGACAAAACAATCAAATGTTATTGCTGCAAGGTGTATTTTTAAGCTTCGTAAAGCATGATAAGCATATTTTTATACAACCAATTTTTTTATTAAATTTTGAAATGAAAACTGGTTTTGAAGAATAGAAATCAGTCCAAAAACCGAAAAATGATGATTTTAGAAGCCCTGTCATGAACATACATGTACTTAGTTTTGCTAACATTCTTCAAATTTCATATGTTTATGATGTTCATTACATGTTAATAACTATTATCAGATACAGAAAAAATTCCAAATTTCATCTGCCCTTTACCATGAACATTTAATTTCATCTGTTCTTTACCATGAACATTAAATTTCATCTGCCCTTTACAATGTACCATAAACATTAAATTCCATCTGTCTTTTACTATAAACATTAAATTTCATCTGTTCTTTACCATAAATATTAAATTGCATCTGTCCTCTACCATAAACACTACATTTCATCTGTCCTTTACCATAAACATTAAATTCCATCTGTCCTATACCATTAACATTAAATTTCATCTGGCCTTTACCATAAATTTAAATATAATCTGTCCTTTACCATAAACATTAAATATAATCTGTCCTTTATCAAAAACATTAAATTTCATCTGTCTTTTACTATAAACATTAAATTTCATCTGTCCTCTACCATAAACATTAAATTTCATCTGTTCTTTATCATAAACATTAAATATCATCTGTCTTTTACCATAAACATTAAATTTCATCTGTTCTTTACCATAAACATTGAATATCATCTGCCCTATACCATAAACATTTACTTTCATCTTTCCTTTATCATAAACATTAAATTTCATCTGTCTTTTACCATAAATATTAAATTTCACCTGTCCTTTACCATAAACACGAAATTTCATCTGTCCTTTATCATAAACATTAAATTTCATCTGTCCTTTAGCAAAAATATAAAATTCCATCTGTCCTTTATCATAAATATTAAATATAATCTGTCTTTTACCATAAACATTAAATTCCCTCTGTCCTTTATCATAAACATTAAATTTCATCTGTCCTTTAGCAAAAATATAAAATTCCATCTGTCCTTTATCATAAATATTAAATATAATCTGTCTTTTACCATAAACATTAAATTCCCTCTGTCCTTTACCATAAACATTAAATTCTGTCAGTCCTTTACCATGAAATTAAATTTCATCTGTCCTTTATCACAAACATTAAATATAATCTGTCCTTTACCATAAACATTAAATCCCATCTATCTTTTATCATAAACATTAAATCCCATCTGTCCTTTATCATAAATATTAAATTCCATCAGTCCTTTACCATAAACATTAAATTCCATCTGTCCTTTATCACAAATATTAAATTCCATCTGTCCTTTATCACAAATATTAAATTCCATCTGTCCTTTATCACAAATATTAAATTCCATCTGTCCTTTACCATAAATATTAAATTCCATCTGTCCTTTATCATAAATATTAAATTCCATCTGTCCTTTACCATAAATATTAAATTCCATCTGTCCTTTATCATAAACATTAAATTTCGTCTGTCTTTTATCATAAATATAAAATTTCATCAGTCCTTTACCATAAACATTAAATTCCATATGTCCTTTACCATAAACTTTAAATTTTATCTTTCCTTTACCATAAACATTAAAGTTCATATGTTATTTATCACAAACATTACTTGTCTTGAGGTAAAAAATTTTGAAATGTCATATTTCACAAAATTGCACTTCATCTCAATTGTTTACTGTTGATGAACACAACAGAAACACTTAAAATACTAAGTTTTTTCTATTACCTCAAGTGCATTGAAACACACCTGAATGATTATTCAAACCGAGTTATGCTCATAAGCTGCAATTGCGACAGAAAACTTACCTTTAATTTCACCTCTACAGTAAGATCAATCTTTCCTTTGATACCAAATCTGGATAAAGACAAAGGGGGCATGTAAGAGTATCTTCAAGTAAAAAAAACCCAAAAAAAAATGTTTCCACTAAAGATTCTTAAAAATCAGGGTTGGTAGGTAGGTAGTTTTTTGAACATTATATTAGTAACATAACTGATATGAAACTTGGCAGAGTGTATAGGTAATAAATTAATGTTGTGAAAATGTACAGTTTACCCTCTAGTTGAATAACTATACCTCCAACTTGATAATTAGGAGAGGAATAGAGCTTAAAGTCTCAACTGTGATCAAACAGCAGCAAAATGGCTGTGATGTTGGTTGTATATAATTCTACACATGATTCAAATCAGATAAACCACTTTCAAAATTTTAGTCACCACTGCATTGTTTTTGTTATTAGTTTGCATACTACTATTAGTACATTTAATTGGCAAAAAGATATTTTCCAAACGGTGTATATTATATTGAGTTTGGAAAAAACCCTCCAATTGCCAAAAATTTGAAAATTCTACAGAAGAGCTTGTGAATTGTAAACAAATACACATGGATCTGTGTTTATATACATTTCAGCAGTCAAGTAATGATATAATGAGAACACTGTCCATAACTGACAGGGTGTGAAAACAGTTCTTGTACATTAGCCACTCCTGCATAACTCTCTACCCTGGCAGAAAGTTTTGGGCCTTGAACATAATTTTCAATATATGACAGGTTATATATGCCATATCAAGTTTTAATGGTGGAGGAAGACAGAATGAATCTGAGTGCAACCAATCTCCTCTCACAAGAAACTGATAACCTCACCATCAAGCCATTGGCTAAGTGGTCATTAGACGACAGCGCGTTAAACCACTTGGCTATGTGGGATCCTAAATATTAGGGTAGATTAAATATTTAACCTGATAAAAAATCAACAACTTCTTAACGGGGCCGTAGTGTAGTGGATAGTGTATGCTGCTCATGCCAGGTTCCATGCTTAATCTAATGGCCTATCAAAATCAACTGGGTACTTGTTCTACCCAAGAAAACTACTCCCGGTACTTTATTTAACTGCAAAGAGTCATAACTTTGTTGGTAAAGTGTTTGACTATCAATGTAGGGGTCACCAGTTCGAATCCCAGCCACTGTCTCCTGACGATTGATAAACATTATTGCCTGCCATTGTCATTTGTCTCTCACTGCTGATTCAAATGAGAAAGTTATCCATTACTTGCTGAGATACGTGTGCTTAAGTACTGGTTTATCTTTCAGGAATTCAGGAAAGAGTGATTAGCTAAACTGATTGTCTGTTAGCCCTAGATGTCACTAAAATGATGCTTAATATCAAACAAATATAAAAAAATACAAATATATAGTCTAAAATAATATTACCTTGGTGACCAGATATTTTCTTCAATGTCATTGACCTTTGTCACCAGCACTTCTGGGTCACATGACCTATAAACAGAAAATCAGAAAATGGTCGAGTTTCATGTCAGAACGTTTACTTTAATTATGTAACTACCTAAAACCGTAGTGTAAATATTTTTGTAAGCATATAAGTTTGTTTTACCTAAATCTGTATTCTTCATTGCATGTTTCAAGTATTTACTTAATTAAATTTGATGTAAATAAACAAACAAGGGTTTAGAACTGTTTGTAAACTACTCACCCTGTAGAACTATAGTGACCAATAAAATCTTCTTGCCTTTATTATGATTTTAACAAACGGCGAAAATAGCATGCAAAATGTAAAAGGGGGGTGGGGGAGGGGGAGGGGGGAAGCTTTCAATTTTAGTTATACACGTTACACCGTAAAACATTATAAGGATTATAACTTTTTTTTTTATATTTTATGATTACTTCTATATATATCCGTATTGAGGAAGTTGCTTCGTATCTGATAGGTAGAATATTGGAATATAATCTGTATGACAAACTTTATTTGCGTAAGCTACATGGATACGTGGCATATCTGAAACCGACTCGCCTGGGCAGTTGGTTATTGACAGATCCACACAAAGCAGGCAAGTGGAATTTTATACCACTGACAAAGCAGAAAGTGAAAACAAAAACCAATTCTGCACATTAAAGGAAGTTGAGAAATGGAGAAAATCAAAGACAGAAACGTGCAGAGGGAGCTGCCAGTACCTAACAATACTCAATCAACATGGATAAGAACAATGCAGATGCAGGAAATAAGGTCTGTTTAATATCACAACATATACCACCTTGAACCAGAACTAAAGTTCCCGTAAATGTTTTAACCGATGCAAAAACAGTAAGATAAACATCAGCTACTTTGATATGAGAGGTAAATATATCAATTTGTATTTCTCATAAGTTTTTACTCACATTTTCCAAATATTGATAAGGTTTTGAAATATGAAGTTTCAGATAATAATATTTGGATGTTAATATTTACATTCTGTGTAATTTGATGCATAAATACATGTATGTGTAAAATGATACTAAAATCAAGTTCAACACTACTATGTGTTCCTTCAAGACAGTTTGACTATTCAATGAAATGTACCGTTGGTTGCCGAGGATATCCTGTCCAATGGTTGTGTACTGTTTGGTCCAGGCCACTATCTGCGGCAGGTAGTTTCTGATTTCCTCCATCAATCTATCTCCCGTAACCGTGTTTGCATACCTGGCATAAAACAATATTGTGAAGGAAAATTGTGAACATATGGTTTGGATGCTATTTAACTTATCAATTTTACTTTGATATTAAAATAAGCAAAACAAATTCTTGTTCAAGGACACCACACATAGCTGTTGGGAAGGATTGAACCCCCGGCTCTCCGACCATGGACTCGGTGCTCCTCTACTGTACCACAGGCTCCATGCATGCACCATGGATGCATATGGACCCTCAGATAGACAGTAATAAGTATTACCAACTGAGCTAGTCAAACCTGGCACTGAAGTTCGGTGTTAAGACTTACTTGAATGTATAACACAAACCACGTTAAATAATTTCAACTCACATTTCCAATAAGTTACTACTCTTCTTCACGATGTTTGACGCCTCCTGTTTAATGCTCTCTTCTGTAACAAGTTTCTTCCTTAGCACCTGAAAATAATCACACCTTGTATACGGTATATAGGATCTTACATGAGTGCTCATTTATACCGGTATTCAAATTCATTAAACGAGTTTTAATGACCACAAATGGAAGATTCTGTTTATGACATAACTCAGAACAAGAGTTGTCAGAAGACAACAAAGCTCGCCTATGGGATAAAACTCACCAACCATGCAAAGATTGAGATTAGAGGCAAACACCGAAACTTAAATGCAAATAAATGCAAAAGTTTAACCCGAGTGTCTAAAGATGACTCCGCCGGGGTCATGGCAAAAGCTCTCCTTGGACATTTGTCCCGGCGAATTAAAAAGTGTACAATTACCAATTATTTAACATATCATGTCTATTATAAGGAACGAGAAAAAGACTGGTGTATTTGTTTCCGTCATTCTTCCTTTGACCCAATGTTTCAAAATAACATCATTTTAACATGAAAAATCGACATCATTCATATATTCAGTGAAGTTGAAACGTAGTTCAGCATTTTACATACAAGAGTTGAGTTATATGCAAAATTTTAAAAGAAGAATCGTAAGTGATATTACATTAGTTTAATATGAAATATGTCATGGGTTTATTATACTCCTGCACCACCATGAATTATGTGATAAACAGGAATATCACACCTTGTATTATGTGATAAACAGGAATATCACACCTTGTATTATGTGTCCTGAAATAAAACACACAGGTTAACATGTAACATGTAATTAACAAACATAGTGAAATGTAGTTAATGATTTTACTGGTATATTCGCACATAATGTGTTTGTTGCAAACAGTGCGAGGATACCACTTATATGGTGATGCACTTTACCGGAAGAAGAAGAGCTGGGATCGGACTGTAACCGCAGTGGAAGAGTTACTGATCTTGAGACGACATCTTAGACTTTTTGACTACCACATAGCCTGGCATGTAACATTCCATATTATAAAACAGTGTAATATTTTCAGGAAAAAAAAAACACTCAATATAAATTAAAAGAAAACCAGCACAATACAGGCTTATAAAGATGTATTTACCTGTTGGAAGACACTGTGGATGATGCTTCCATACAACATGTAGACGTTTCTGCTCTCACAACCCTGTAATCACAACCACATAACAGTAAAATTGGGTAATGATAATCCGTTAACTTAGAAAATTGAGAAATGACATTTCGGCATGTTTTGGTGGATTTGAAGTTTATGTAAAATCATTCGTATTCTACTTATACATAATAATTAGATGCCTCACATGTATAATCATTTTAAACTTTATTTTATTTTTTTAAAACATTTACAGGGATACACCACCTTTAATTCATTGCTATTAATAGCACACACAAAGATGTGTATATATTTGATGAAATGATAAAAATGCTCCTACCTTGAACTTTTCTTTCAATATAGACCTGAAAATAAAGATACAATTCTTGTTAAATAACTACATTAATACCATTACTGTAATAATCCTATAAAATGCCTACATTCAGTTTCTAACAAATTCCCATTTGACAAAATGAATTAAGTGCAGAAACGTTATTAAAACATATGGTAAATATTTTTCAAGTAAGCTTTCCAATTTCACTATATTGTTATTATAAATAAAAAATTGTCGCTAATGTCACTTTGTTTACCTCAGAATTGAAGCAGCTGGGGCGCTAAAAAAGTACATGCACCAAACCACCAATCATTCTGCAAGCACATATTTGTAAAAAGGAATTACATTGTTTATAAATATTGATGCATTCATTTTGTCAACTGGTACAGAATGAAATAGGTTGGAAAAATGGAAATCTTTTTTTTTTTAAATTTGGTTGTTGCTGTTGCCAAAAATAGCAACCACAAAAAAAATTATTCGCGCAAAACATGCTGATGATATACACAACTAGGCTTGGTACCAATCACTCTTATGAAGTTTCA
This sequence comes from Panopea generosa, assembly GCA_029582155.1. Lineage (NCBI taxonomy): Eukaryota > Metazoa > Mollusca > Bivalvia > Adapedonta > Hiatellidae > Panopea > Panopea generosa. The sequence continues at coordinate 22,996,220 of CM055899.1, read as the reverse complement.
TTGAAATCCAGCCAATGGTTGCTGAGAAATAGCGGTCGCAAAAAATATGTATGAAAAATTCAAAGGGCCATAATTCATTGAAAATTATTATCGCGCAACATGCAGACAGTATGCACAACAAGGCTTGGTTCCAGTCACCCTTGTGAAGTTTCCATGAATTCTGGCAAATGGTTGCTGAGAAATCAATTAATACATACATGTACTTAGCTAACTCCAGCATTTATTTAAACAAGTGTTAAGATTTTCATCAGTTAGCTGGCATATCAGTAATTGTTTCGGTAAAAAATCGTTGTCATTGATACAGTCATTCTAACAAGTGGAGTTTACAAACCTTCTCATGCAAAACACGCTGGATACGACAGTTGTCCCCGACAACAAGAGATCTGGGTTGACAACCAGGAGTCCATCTTTGTCTGTTATGTGACATACATTGTCTGTAAATGTTGCTAGCACGTGCACAGTGTCTCCAGTCTCCACGTGAGTATCCAACCTAGAAACACAATTAAAGGAGAACCATTGACTTAATGACAATACACATATACAGTTTAACCTGTCTTAAAGGGATTATATTGGCATATTATCGTCAATTCCCTGCCCTAAATACACACGCCCAGCATGAAGATACACTTAGAGATATACTCGTCTAAAGTGTCTAATTGCATAACCTCTTTATTACAAACATCGGATTTCTGAAGCCACATTTTTGTTTTTGTTTACATTTGCCATTTTCAACAAACCGCTTTCAGGTTTCCAATCAATCATCGGATAACATCTTAAGACTCGTTCCTGAACTCGTTTTCGAGGCTTTGTTCGGGAATTTACGGAGTTCAATGTAAACATTGTGCAATTCGTTATTGTGGGATGTATTAAAGTTTTGGCCAATATTCAATTACTGTTAATTTGATAACTTTCAAGTAAATAAAGGTTATACATCAATACATAAGCATTATTTTGTGCACACTGCATACAGGAAAAGTCTGGCTTAACAGCGTGTTTGTGTTACTTGCCAATATAATCCCTTTAAGCAGCCAGCCAAGGGAAAGAGCAAAAGTGACCTTTTAAGACAGATTGTTGCATAATACAGGTTAATTTACAGAAATAATAAATAGCAAATTTGGCTGCTCAAGACAAGTGTCTGCCTAATAGATGACCGCTGTACATAATTTATAACAACATCTAAAGAAATTTGGAAAAACGTGGATCATGTACCTATCAATCTGACTAAAGTACATGATCTCTCTAAATGTAAGATCTGATAACGACTTGACTTACTATTTTTAGCTATTTTTTAGCCACCCCTAAACTACTATCACTTAGACTGCGGCGTGATCTAGTGGTAGAGCGTACGCCTCGCATGCGGAAGGTCGTGGGTTCAATCCGCGGCCGGGTCATACCAAAGACTTTAAAAATGGTACTAGAAGCTTCCTCGCTTGACGCTCAGCATTTAGAGGAGAGTTCTAGGTCTGGTTGGCCCGGTGTCAGTATAATGTGACTAGGTGGGGTATCATACCATGTGTCTGCGGCATGATACTCCAGTGTGACAGCACTTAGAATACTGTCTCAAGTAGACACCGTCGCGATGACTGAAAAATTGTTGAAAGCGACGCTAAACACCATACAGCAACAACATACAACTACTATCACTTCCATTTGAAAGATTTATATTTAAACATAGGACTGATCAAAATTAAAGATTACTGTATGAAGTCTGGGAAAAAGTCAAGTTCTATGATTATGAAACAAGTGAAATAACAAATATCGGTAATTTCTTAATTGCAATGAAATCTTAAGCAGCCAGTCAAAGGAAGGAGCAAAAGTGGCCTTTTAGGACAGGTTGTTGCTTAATATAGGTAAATTTACTCTGAAAGCATAGAAATAGGAAATATGTTTGCTTAAGACAGATGGCTGCTTAATAGAGGTGATCACTAATACAGTTCTGCCTGTAATTAATGCTTCACAAACTTTCCATCTGTACATACCAGAAACCATGTAGTACACACGTTCTCTTTACATCAGCAGGTTGTGATGTGACCTGTAACACCGTCTCCTGTTTAACACTGAAATAAAATAAACGGACACAAAGTTATCGTTTCTGTAATAAACTTAATAATCAGCAAACTAATTATAAGTAATGATTGCAGCCAATCCAGGGTAGGGTTGGGTGCCATGGTCACTGATTTTGGCAGACTGGTTGGCGGAATGGGTCAGAAATTGCTAAATTTGTATCAATGTATTGAGTTAAATAAACCAATGACATACTGACTGTCAGAATAATGTACCGAGTTTATTGAATTTATTATGCATTTTTTTCCAGGCGTAGATAGCGAGTGTATGTATCCAGGCAAATGGTTCATAAATTTGTTATTGACACCTGTGTATGTATCCAGGCAAATGGTTCATAAATTTGTTATTGACACCTGTGTATGTATCCAGGCAAATGGTTCATAAATTTGTTATTGACACCTGTGTATGTATCCAGGCAAATGGTTCATAAACTTGTTATTGACACCTGTGTATGTATACAGGCAAATGGTTCATAAACTTGTTATTGACACCTGTGTATGTATCCAGGCAAATGGTTCATAAACTTGTTATTGACACCTGTGTATGTATCCAGGCAAATGGTTCATAAACTTGTTATTGACACCTGTGAATTTTTCATGTTGGTATTAGCATCGAAAAATGGGAAAAAATGCAAAAGAAATTCAAGTCTCAGTCATGAAATTTTTAAGGTAGAAGACAGAGATGGCACTCATAACTTATATAAACTTTCTTTGAAATCAGATGACATTTTCTGCCCTAAAATTACCTGAATGTTACGCAAGTGGTGCATGATCAAAGTACCAGAGTGGATTTTAACTTGTCTCAAATTTGAAAATATTAATGCACAATTGTAGTAGAAAGTTAAAGGTATTTACATTTGTTATAATAAGTTTGTTAAATTTATTAAATATCTGAGATAACACCATGGCGAATAATGTTGATCAAATCCCCGCCTGGCCACAGTCTCCACGATGACCGAGATACGACATTGCATTTCATTATCATTCATCTCTCACCGCTGATTCAAAAGGGCAAGTTATCAGTTATTTGTGGAGATGGGTTTGGGTACTGGTTAACCGTCTAAAAACCCAGGAAAGAGTGGTTAGGTCAACAGTTCATCTGTTAGCCCTCAATGGCATAAAATGATGCTAAACAATCAAACATACCTATGACCGGCAGAATGAGAAACTGACCGAAACATTTGACCAGGATGATTAAGACTACAATACGTATTTAAATCTGACCAGAATCACACTTTTATATTTCTTTGATTTTAAGAATTCAAAAATATTGGAATGGGAGAACAAGTGAAATTGATAGCAAATTTCAAGATGTGTAATAAATGATGAGAAATGAGTGTCAGTATCTTTCTTTAATATTTACTTCACATTTATAATACATTAAATATGTTCAGATATATACCTGTCATGTTGAACACCCGTTACAAGATGGCGACCAAAGTCTACACAGGGAGCCTCACTCTGGAACAGCGTGTCTGTTGTAGAATCTCTGAAAATGAGAAAGATGATAAATACTAAATAAACAAGAGTATGCTCTTGCAGACGTTCGTCTTTCTTTCAAATTCCATTAAGTAGGTCAAGGTCAGTAATGTAATTTTTATAACATGGCAATGATCAGTTTACAGTAACCATCACTATTATGGAAAAAAAAACACTTTAAATTAAGGTTTTAGACACTAAAGTTTGGAAACTTAGGTGATTTAGCTATAGACAAAGTAAAATATGATATGAAAGTGTTAATTTTCCAAGATAGTTTGTCTTCAGAACTCTCTAAACAAGAAACTTTTCCCCGAAAATTAACTTGAAAAGAGCCATCACTTCTGTAAAATTTGGCTGACATTGACAAATATGGAACTTGGTATTTTTTAATAAACACAAACTTTAAATACATAGATGTACCTCTCCAAAAGTTTTTGATGTTTTTACCAAAGATCCACAGATCATTTTTGGATTTTTACAAAAATGAGATTTAACCTTAGTATAACAGTTTAAAACAATGGCAATAAGGGATGTTGACCTGTAAACTGTTTAGAACATACAAACTTACAATTTGCATTGTTCTGGGCATTATGACACTTAAGTATCATGATGCAGACACATGGTATGACACTCCACCCAGTCTAAATAAACTGACACCGGGCCGACCAGACCTAGAACTACAAGGTCTAAATGCTGAGCACCAAGCGGGGAAGCTTCTGGTACCATTTTTCTATTCTTCGGTATGACCTGTCTAGGGACTGAACCCACAGCTTTCTGCATGCAAGGCAGACACTCTACCACCAAACCAAGCTGCAGTCTCTTGGAATAATGTAGGAGACTAACAATAGTAGATTATTTGCCTGGTTGCTAAATGTAACTTGTTCTCTTTATCACCTTTTTTCAAAACAGAACAAGGTCTCTTGTTTTCCAACTATTTACATTATCATACTTCACAACCAAACGTCAAATTAATTTCATAGTTACCTTTTCTTCTTGGAAGGTGACATACTCTCTAATTCATCACAGATCAGCTGACTTTCAGTCTGTGTACCGAACTCATCTATCTCCATTTCCTCACTAGGTGACCTTGACCTTCCTGTTGCTTGGAAACAAGGGGTTGGGAAGAGTGTGATGTCATCTCCATCAATATCGCATGGAACTTTGTTACTGCGGTTACAATTTAAATTGTCTGAATTATTTCTGACAGATTTCCTTTTTTTTAAATCATGTCTATGTAATTTAGAAGGATCATTGGATCTTTGCTGATCACCATTAGACCTTTGACTTTCATCTGTTCCATACATGTTCTCATCATTCATCGTATCAGCACCTTTAATTCCGTCAGTTTTAACTCCAAGATTTGTAAAGTATTTTTCATCCTCATCCGTCCAATCAGAAGTCATTTTTTTCACCAAGTCCATGTCACCAATACTTTGATTTTTAGAATTTCCACATTTAACGAAATCCTTTTTTCCACTTACATTTTCACTATTTATTGCACAAATGTCCAAAACACCTTTTAAACTGTAACGTTTTGTTCTACTGACTTCTTTTGTAGCATCAGAAACTCTCTGTTTAACTTTCAAATCCAAATCTTTTTCAGAAGAACTTGTGTGAGTTTTAAACCTCTCGGCTGTCTTCAAATTAAGTGACTTACTTTCCATTAAATCTTTACTTCTTTTTGTTTGACTTAGATCATTACTCAATATGCTGGGACTCTGAAGTTCTTGCAGAATATCATCCAAAGTGTCATCGTTTTGGACAGATTTATTTTTTGCTAAAGTTGAAGCTGAAAAAGTAAAGCCCGTTATGAGAAATAGCCTGTGTTGCCTGTAACTTTTTCAATTTCTAATCTTTAAGTTTGTATTAAACATTGATAAGCTGAAATGATGGCAAACAAATGACAAAGATCTCTTTATAGCTAGGCCATTCGTAAAAAATATTTGTTTGCTGTGCTCCGACCCAATATTTTCATGTAGGTAAATTTTTTGGGGCTAAATTTTGATTTTGCATAGTCATTTTAAAGAACAAGAGGCCCAAGAGGGCCTGAGGATGCTCCACTGACTCATAGTGGCCATAGCACTTTTTGAAATTCCACAATATTTACCTTCTTTTGGGGGTCATCTTAACAACTTATGGATAAATACCCCCACCACACCCATACAATACAGAACAAAAACTTAATTGCTATGAAAAAGAAATACTTTAAATTCCCATACCATTCATATGTAAAAAAGAATATATCCCCTGTACAGAACCCTTATACAACCCAGCCCCTTATTTGTCAGAACTTCAATCACCCACTCTTACATGTAGCAATTTGTTATGTGCAGAAATGACTCAAATTTTAAAAAGAAGTTTTTTTGAACACATGAATGCAAAATGAAAACAAGAATTCCGCAGAATGATATATCTTGCCGTGTCCGCTTTGACCGTTAATACATAAAAAGGGAGAGAAAAAATTAAAATAATATATTCATGCAAGAGCTATCTATGTAGTAGGTTTAATGACTAAGAAATATTGTAGGAAGTATGTGTGAAGTTTCGATCAAATACATTTAATGATTTTTGAGATATGAACTTGATGGTAGTTGCACACAAAACTTTAACCAGTATTTCTAAGTAAAACATATTTAAAAAAAAAACACAAAAACTTTAACCAGTATTTCTAAGTAAAACAATAAAAAAAAAGTTTAAAAAAAAAAAAAAAATTAAAATTAAAAAAAGAATTTATTTTTTTTAGATAAATTAAAAAAAAGAAAAGTACTCAGCATCTGCATTATATAATGCAGGGTGTTAGTTGTAACTTTGATCCAAGTATGAGTGTTCTAGCACTTGTACTTAATGAGAAATAGTGTAAAAATGAAAACTGAAAGGTTTTTGAGAAGAAATTTGTGAAAATTCTCAATTTTAACCTTATTGCCCCATCCGCCCCCTGGCCGTGAATGGAAATTCAATCCTCTTTATTGAACATTTCAAATTTATTGTTACTAGACAATGCTTTAGATCTCAAATTAAACAACATATTTACCCAAATGGAAAAAAAATTGAGAATTTTCCATTTTCCCATTGTATTCCTATGTAAAACTCAAAGACCCTTACAGGGCCTCTATACATCCCAGTGTCCCTTGATTTGTACAAACTTAGATTTCTTAATCAAAGGGATAATTTATATCAAATATGAAAAAATTTGACAGACCAGTTGTTGAAAATAAGATTTATGACAATGTTCAATTTTAATCATTTTGTGACCCACCTGGCCCTTTTTAGAAAGTCTATCCTTCGTATCGATCAAAATCACATTTTTTATGACTAAAAGTTGCTCAAAAACTCAAACTGAATAAAAAAAGTCATAAATGAATGATAAAAATGAGAATTTTCGGTTTTCCAATAGTATTCCTATATAAAACTCAAAGTCCCCTTACAGGGCCCTATAAATACAAGACCCTTGATTCGTACAAACTTTAAACCCATACTCATTGGGATAATCCATATCAAATATGAACAAATTTGACTGCCCAGTTGTTGAGAAGAAGATTTTTGAAAATATTCTATTTTAACCCTTTTTAGACCCACCCTGGTCCCTTATGAAAAGTCTATTCTCCTTATGGAGCCAAATCTTATTTCCTATGACTAGATGGTGCTTCAGAACTCCAACTGAATAATAATTTTGCCTAAATAGATGAAAAAAAGAGAATTTTCTGTTTTCCCATAGTATTCCTATGTAGAATTCTAGATCCCCTTACAGGGCCCCTATTCATTTTAGCCCCTAAATTCTTATTTGCTATCAAACCCCTACACATAGGGATAATTTATGCAAAATATGAACAAATGTGACATACCGGTTCGTAAAAAAACCCGATTGATGTAATTCCCAAATTTTACCCTTTTGGGCCCCTCCTTATTGATCCCTAAAGACAGTGGAACCCAGTCATTTTTATAAATCTGAACCTCCTTCACCAAACAATGCTTCTGTGAAGAAATAGACAAAATCATTTCCATTTAAAAAAAAAAAAAACATGTGTCCCCTAATTGAACCCTCGGGGCGGGGTCATTTTTTACCCTAGGGACACCATTGGAACAAATCTTACAAAACTATAGGGTCACACTTAAAAATATCTCTGTTTCCCCTTACCCGACCCTAGATTTTAGAACTGGGTAGGTAGGTAGGTAGGCTTTTTTTTTTTTTTTTTTGAAACCCATAAAAAACATACATGTATTGATAAACAGAGAAACTAAACATTTTATTAACTGATATGACTATTCCAATACAACAACATAATTTATATTACATGTATTAAATGTGCTCAATAGTAACTGCATTGCTCATAAAAGTGTAGGATTGAAAACTTAAGAAAAACTGTAAAAATGAATAGTATTTGTATAACATTTATATATAATAAACTGAACTGTTTTGATTTTGATTGACAAATGAAACTGTATACAATATGACTAGTACTAGTAGATTGGACAGCAGTTACTTAAACTGTTGGCATTTAAAAATGCCTACAGAACTATATCAAAAAATGAAACTGTATATAGAATAATAAGTATTAATCTGTTGGCATTATTTAATATAGTTCATTGGCATTTTTAAATGCAACAGTTTTAGTTACTGCAGTCAAATTTTCTAGTACATGTATTAGTCATTCTATATAATAATACAGTTTCTGAACATTGTTTATCAAAATAAACTACCAGAAGTAGTACTAACTTGCCCTGATCAAAGATTCACTTGCCCAGATTTTTATTACCAATACAATTTGTGGTAAAATATAAAATAATTAAACATAAATAGACTTAAATGTATTAATTTTTATGTAAGGTTAGCTCCCTATTACATTATGCATGTGTTAATCACAAGTTTTAGAGTTTGAACAAGACTGGGAGAAGTGAGAGAAATTCAGGGAGAACTGACTTTTTCCCTATAAGTATGACCAACTTATTAAGTTGTATTTTGTCTTTGTTCTTTATTGACTATCATATCTGTTCTGTCACTCTTTGGCAGTGTGGGAGCAAGTGTTAATTCGAATCATTATTTTAAATATCTTTCTCTTTTCTTATGATTACTAAATGTCATAACACACAACAATGGCAATGTCAAGCCTACAAAGCTATTCAATTCATCCAAGAGAACTTGGCAGTCTATGATCTAGAAAAGTGCAACTTATAAACTATATTTCAAATATTAAAAAGACAATTTATCTTAATTGTTATTTTCAAAACTATATTTAAATCATGACATGACTGCCAAAGAAAATTATACACTGAAACCACACAACCAAAAAGCAATAAATGTATTACTATAATACCCATACCACATTTTTCTTTACCGTATACTCGATTTAAATATCAACGTTCACGTTTTCACAACAGGGGTCGGGAAAAACTTTTAAAAGCACTCATCTGTCAGGCAAGTGGACTGGTAAAAAGTACTCATCCGTATGGAAAACTCACTTGCTTAAAAAATTTATAGTAAAATAGTGTATATTTTGGAAGCATGTTGTGATAACCTTATCTTACATTAAATAGTTTTATTACTTCATTTACAGTAAGTACACCACTAGCTTTAACCGTTATGATCATGCAATAAACATTATGTTTGTTGATGTTTATATATCGCTTTTGTTCCGAATACAAACAGCTTGGGGTAAACATAAAAAGTAAATACATTCAAGCCTCCGTAACATGTAAAACGCAAAAAGACTGTTAATATTCCGGAGACCGGGAAATATTTCGAAGACCGAAAAGTCCGATTTTTAAACCGGTATTAAAAACTGCGCATGCGCGTCTCGATACCTTATAAAAATTATGCCGAATGGTTTTCTTGGGACTCGACAAGAAATTACATGAAAAAGTTATCGTTGATGATCGCTAAATGTCAAATTTACAAATTATATTTTACAGCAATGGAATATAGAAAGAATAAATACCGTAACGACTTTGGATCATTACCTTTTTTACAGTTTTCAGATTGTTTATTTTTCGATCTCTGCCAAAAGGTTTACTCGTCCGACAGACTAGTAACTGGCAAAAATCACTCGTCCGCAGACAAAAACCAGTCGTCAGGACGAGTGTTTTTGCCTGCCCCTGGTCACAGAAGAAAATTTACTTACATGCATTTCCAATTATTGTAAATCTACGAAATATTTATTAAAATACAGTTTATCAAGTAGTTCCGAACCACAGAGACTTTCAGCAGACCAAACATATTTAAACTCTTATTTAGCTTTTTGGCTTTTGTTTATTGGTGAAGACATATATTCATCTGAAAATACCATGTAACTTTTTTTCACCCAAGTTGTATATATTTTCCGTATCGTTTGTTTTACATCTAAGGCTATTTATAGCACTTCCGGGTCACTTGAGGTATTCCGAATCAGTTATATAGGGACTTTCTCAAAACGTAATTTAACTGTCAAATCTGATTGATACAGGCTGACTTTGTGTCAAACTCTTTGTAGACCTGCCACAACTTTATATTTGCCCCATGCATGAAAATAAGAATAAATAAAATCAAATGTTTTAAACTATATCTTTAACTGGCAAAGAAATAACAAGGCACTTGTTTATAGATGCTTACCTGAAATTAGTAAGTTTACACACCTTTAAAAAATCACATTGAAAAGAGTCTGAATGAAAGCTTTTGTATCAAATGACTTAGAGATTCCTTAAAGAACAGTCAAAAAATATTATCTTAGGTTAATGATTCAGAGCAAGCAATTCGAATAAACTCTCCTTCAGGCATTTTCAGTAATGCTTCTTTTACAACATTTATTGCCTCCTGCTTGTTATTATGTCTGATGATATATATGCAGGGAATTACCACTCCTCCACCAGCTTTATCCGGAGCTGGCCAAGGAGAGAAGCTTTGCTGAGGTATGTCAGTTGCCTCACAGAGGACAGTTGTACCTAAATCAAGCAGTTTCCTGAATGCACTTGCCAGTGTTCAGGGTACATGTCCAACAGGCAATCCTGCAATATCCTGCACTTTCAATAATCTGCTGTCATCAGTCATGAGATCATGTAAAGATGTATCAAATGTTTGTAGCTCTGGTACCCAGACAAGACATGCATCTTCATCATGAATATTTGAGTATTCCCTATCTACTATTAATTGTGTGGATGGTGTTGTCATGGGAGGTTTAACTTTAAATGCATGGTAGCCTTTAATCACATAGTTTTCTACCTTGATCTCTTCAACAACAGCTTCTTTTTCCTATAAAAAATAGAATTTCAAGAGACATTAAACTTTACATGCATATTCATTATTCAATGAGCAGTATGTCAAATAGAACACACACTGATAAAATTGGTGGACAATATTTGCTATCCAAGTAAGACAACAATCATGTCAATAATTGTCTGTTTAAGAAATAAACTGAAAGTGAAAAAAAAAAACTCTAGTATATTAGAATCTTCTACAAATTAAAAAAAAACACAATTAACTTGAAGTATATATCTTTCTTTCAATACAAAAGTGACCGTGTTTTTGGCTGTTAATTTTACCATATTTTAAACAGTTCCGCATCGATCTGTTTGACAGTTATGACATGTAAATTTATACTCATCATCAGTTATCTTTTCAAATGACAATCCCATAGGTGTACAGTTTTCATGAATCCAACCCTGGCACATATCACACTGAATCCAAGTATGACCTAGCATGAGAGTTTCATCTTCTTTCCATGTCATTTCACAGGCCATGCATTTAGCATCTTCTTCAGTTTCATTGATGTTTTTTGCAGTAACGGCTGACTTTCTACTTTTCAAATCCATTTTTGTAACTTTTGTGATGCTCTTACTACCCCTTTTCTTAGAGTTCTTTCTAGAGTTTTGTTTGACTTTCTTTGCAATCTTTGAAAGATATGAAGCTTTAGCTTTCTTTTCTTTTTCAGCAAAGGCCCTTGTTGCCTGCAAATCCTTAATACCAAACTTTCTTATTGACTCTGGACTAGTTAGATTATCTGGTAGACCATCAAGAACACTCCTTCGCTTTGGTTTTAATTTCTGATTTATTCTAGGCATTGTTAGTGATTCTGTTATGATTTGGGAAACTTTCTCAGAACTAACTTTATCAATTTCAGATTTGTCCCCGACATTTAAAGAATAATTGTCTGGTGTTGATCTTGTAGCAACTTCTGCCAATAGTTTAAGTCCAGGTGCAACATTTGAATCAACCTTTGACTTGAGCAAAACATATGTGTCATAACCTGGTGAGGCACCCTGTATATCATATCCTTCTTCTTGCCTTTTTTCATACTTCTCCCTTACCGGTGTTTTCAGAACACTAACATATGTGTTGAACACTCTATCTTCGACACTCTCTGCTTCAGCAGGACAGCTTGTTCTCTTCTCCACTTCTGTATCTGGTTGTTCGTCATCAGCATCTGTTGTAAAGGTGAGTGTGGTTTTCAGCTGTTCATCTGAAATAACTTCCCTATTCACTGGATATATACCAGATGAAGAAAAACTGTTGACTACAATACTCGGTCTATAGAAATCATTGTATGCGTCTCTCAACTTTTCTGCAAAGTTGCTTTTATTAATAGGTATTCCTGGATGTTCACGATTGTGTTTTCTCAATGTTTTGTACCACTGTGTCTTTAACGGACCAAAAAAACCCTTATCTAGTGGTTGCATGAGATGAGTTGCATTTGGAACAATCCTATACAATTCAATACCCTTTTCCCTTGCTTTCTGAAAAATGCTTATGTTAATATGGCTTCCAACTGAATCAATTAGCAACAAAACTGGCCTTTCTGTGACAACATTTGCATGAAAGTGTTCCAGAAATTTGGTGAATGTAACACCATCCATCCAGCCCTTTATGGTATACTCAACTTTTCCTCCAGGGACAGAACAGCTTAAGGGATTGACCCCTCTTTGGGCCGGTTTTGGAAACACATAGAACGGAGGCATAATGGACCCACTGGCACTAGCACAGAACATTACTGTCAGTCTTGCCTTACTGGAAGTTCCTGCCAGATGGGGTACTTGAGGGGAGAACAAACCCCTTGATGGTCCTATCACCCTTCCTGCTTTACTGCCTAGGTTAAATCCTGTTTCATCTGTGTTCCAGATTCTCTTTAGTTTGTCTAGCAAATCCTTTTCAGTCAAGAAATTCCTGTAATTACTGTACCAACTATCTATTCCTTTTCTGTCCAATTTAGCCCTAGAGGATTCAAGAGGTACTTCTTTCCTTATGTCTACTATATCCTCATTTCTTTCCATGAAGGACCTATACCAGTCATATGAGGGTCTACTTTCTTTAAATGGTGTCTTCCTTCCTTCTTTCAGTACTATCTCCTGCACTTTATCTAAAAACTCACCAGGTCTCAAGCCCATCCCACGTTTTGCCATTTCACTTAACCAGATTGCAAATTGTCTTTCCTCTTCTGCAGAAAAAACTGAAGTTGGTCCATTCCTTGCATCAATTTCTACCGAACCAGAGACTCTGCGTTGAATAAAACTATAGGAAAAGTTGTATTTTTTAGCAGCTTTACGTACTGATACCTTGTTAACAGTTACATCATACAGGGCCCTTCTCACTCTTGATTTTCTATCTGGAGACTTTGCTTTCTTGTACTTGGCTTTCACTTTCTCAGCTGACTTCACTGCTGGACTGGCTTTGGAAGTGGATGGTCTCGATTGAAGCTGAAAATATTTCATATGTGCTATTTGCAGCATTCCTGTGATTAACTTCATTTTGTTTTTACAGGTTACTTAAGATTTATATACTTTTAATATAATTTTCAATTTTGTAAAAATTGAAAGATCTGTTATAAATGTAGGTGACATACCTAACTGTAACCATTTAATACAACTGCTTCACACACACACAAATTGCTTTCTATATAGTTTACTAATATTCACTACTGATCAGACTGGTAAAAATATCCAAGCTTTAAAATACTGCACAATAACCTACAGTGCCCATATTAAAAAAAGTTATATAAAATATATGCATGTTCCACTCATCTTCCAACTAGATGTGTGTAATGATAAATAAAATTTATAATTTACCTCATAAAGTAAGTACAATTTCAAAAAAAGTCTTTACTGAACACCTTCATTATGTGTACAATAATGTTGAACCGACCCCTACTAGTCAGTCACACGTGGTTCGGAACTGCTTAATATACATGTAGGGCTTTGAATAGCTGCACAAATTACATCCTTTATACTCTGGGTAAAAACTATTGCACAGGCGTAGACATATATGTGAGTGATGATTTGCAAGATACCTTTCTCTTTTTGGATGCCATTCCACTTGATTCCGGTTATTGAAGTTAAAAAATACCTGTCAATATTACGTAAGCAGATTGCAAGTGTCCGAAGGTCATCCGAGTCTGACAAGTGCTTAACACGGTAAATAAACGACATAGTTGCTGAAATCGTGTAAAACAACTGCAAAATGGTTGTACTAAGCGACTGAACTGGTATTTTTATGAATGCCTTCACGGTTTTTACACGGTATATTGAGAAACATTAAAGTGGTTCGGAACTCCTTAAAGGCCCATCGCCGGTAGATGCTACACACAGTATTATAGGCGGGGCTTATCACAAGCAGCCGACAAGTTTACTACAGTTATTTGATAATACTCATGTCCAACATAAGCTGTAACTACCAGCATAGCCATAGCAGATACTGCCTGTTGCAAGTTGTTCTAAACAACAATGTTTATTGTATGTGCGGGTTCCTCAGTATTATGGATTGCAATAAAGGTTTCCCCACACTTACTACAGCAAACACAGCATTCAAATAGATTGCAATGGCCATCTTATCTGCATGCATAATAAACAAATTTGCTAATTAGGTACATCCAATTTATAGTTTCATGCTGGGTTACATATAACACATCTCTGGTCATGATCAAAGAGATAAAGTGAAATTATTTGGATCAAGTTCTATGGATTAGTACATTATCTACCTAGAGAGAATAAAAGTTATTTATGAAAAATAGTTTATCTTATTTATTATGGACGTATATCAAACGGGCAAACATGTTGTAATTAATTGTAAATAAATTGCTTGGACACAAGTAAAGGGCAAACAATTATTTGTGAGACAAAACATACAAAGATTGAAAAATAAAGAAACCCCTTTGACATTATAGAATGACCCATTCCATTTAGGTTCACAATTTCCCTGGCAAAACTTACAAATTGAAGAAAATCGTGGAAATACTTTGAAAGTTTCAAGGGAACAGTTTTGTATATTATTTCATTTATTTAATTATAATGAGTGTGATTTTGTGGATCATTTAGTTACACCAGACTGGTCAATTAATGTTGATGAAAATAACTAGTTAGACACAAAACATAAAGGAATATTTATTGTCAGATGGCAATCAGGACAAAATAGAAGCAACAATGGGGAAAATGATGACGTGATCATGATGTTGATGATGACCATGAAAATAAATACATTCCTGTAGAACAGTTATGGATATTGTTTTCATGTCCGTTTATTTCAACATCAGTTTTGGCTAGGTGAATTTTCATTGCCTAATCAAAGAAAAAGTCATTTACCAAAACGTAGATACAGACAATACTGGAATATGTTTTCAAATGTAGGAGTTTGGTTCCAACTTCATTATGTAAGAAAAAAAGCAATATTAAACCAACCAAGATCTAAATTATGCCAAGTTGTGTTTTGAACCTAGTACATGGTTCATACACAAACATCCAAGGCCACCTATATAGCACTAAGTGTTTTTAATTGAAGGCTGTGACATAAGAACTGTGTAAACAATAAAATGACATTCATTTACTAAAATACAAAACTAAAAGTTACTTCCAAAAGGAAGCTATTGTGAATTATGGGATTTAAAACAATGATCAGCCAAGGTAAGTGTGAATTGTAACTTATTTGCATCCAAATTAAAAAGCAAGTATGCATGTATCTGAGATAAGCCATAAACTACAATGTATAATCATTTGTTTATACATGTATATGAAAAAGGCAGAAATAGTATGAAGATTGATCTTCTTAAACATGTATTTCACAAACTGAAAGTCAAACACATTATCTACTCTGAGATATCAAACACTGCATGGCTCCTCACAAGTAGGTTATACACATCTCCAAGCAAGTGTTGCTGTTTACACCACGTGACAAGGGTCAAACGGGGTTCAAAATTCAAATATTTAGCAAATTTTCCTTGATATTTCAATTTTGTAAGGACTACTACTACTTTGTTTCAGGGAGCTTTTGTGAATAAAGGGCATTTTTATAAAGACAAAATATGTCCCTACAAATGCACTTCTTTTTGAAAATAATGACATATTTGTTACTATGTTTTACAGAAAAACATCTCCCAATTCAACATTGTTGCAAAAAAGAGCCACCATTTAAAATTAGGCTCCTCCCATTTCTTTTTATAGAAAAGTTTGGAGTTTAAGATTCGGAACTACTTGATAAACTGTACCAGAACTAAACGCTGTGTGTGCCGTGGTCGTAGATATCCGACCAATCATAGCCGTTATTTAAAATAGATTAATTTATGTTCAAAGCTACCCCCCAATCACATTAGAGGAATAAAAATAGATAATTGAATATGCATGAGAGGTTTTCCGAAGTCGCAATATCGGGCATGCGGTAGACACCGCGGGGGTCAATTGTTTCTACTGATTAGTTACGGTCTATAAGCAACAGTTTCACATGTGTTGTATAGAATAGAGATATTTGCAGACCTGTGTATTGTGAAAACTCGCTTGTCCGATTTTTAAGACAAGTCCTAAGTGGTCGAAAATTAAAAAAAAAAACCTCAGAAGTTTTCCCCAATAAAATTTTTTCAGTCGGTGCTTTTTTCGTGGGTCGGTCGCGCAAGGGGAAACAAACACTATTTTTATTTAGGCCTAGTTGGTTATCATTACTACATAAACATTTTGAAAATCTGTTGGGCCATTCATGAGAAGAAGATTTTTTAAGGACTATTTTTAGTAACGGTGGCCGTCTTGAATTTCAAATCGAAAAAAAAAAAGTCTTCTGTATAGTTTCCTATGCAATAGAAACATCCATGTGAAGTTTCAGTTTAATTGGCCTAGTGGTTTCAGAGAAAGTGCTGCTAACACACTTTGGAAACAAAGATGATAGACAACGCCCCATCGAATAAGCACTTCTGGCCTTTGGCAAGTATAGAGCTAAAAATGGACAGAAATCATGAACAAAAAAATTTAACACTTTGAAAGTCAATAAAAAAGTTTGGGTAGCTGTAATTTTGAGTGAGTAGGTAGGATTATTACAAGCAATTTATTTTTCTAGGATGACGTTACTTAAACATTTATTATGTTTTTTTTATCTAAAGGGTTAGAATCCAGTCACAATTTGCCTACAAGTGCATTATGCCAGAAAAAAAAAAGACCTGTGTTTAGGTTACTTGATCCAAATAATAGGGTAGGAAGGTAGGCAATTTTTTCTTTTTAATTTTCCGGCCTATTTTAATATTTCATGGAGAAAATATCATAATAATAAACTATTATTTAAGTAAATTTCTTTATTTTTCTGCTCTACAAAAAATTAAGTATGATAGAATATCAATATAGAACAATACAACTATAACTTTCTTGGCACATTGGGTAATAAATAATTCAATTTCAGTATTTATTGGCATATTTATAATAGCAATTTGATTAAAATGTTCATTTTATTCCTCAATATTTAGAAAATAAGCATTGCATACTAACTGAAGGAATAAAAGTACCAACTTTCTTCCTTATCTGGTGCTGTGTATTCCGATAGTAATTCCTAAAAAATAATAATTGAACATATGCTCCTATTTTTCTTCTCTAAATATTCTTTTTAAGATTTTAAGGCAATAACTTTTGTGTCCTGTGAAATTTGCTTGAAATCATTTGAAAATAATTTAAATAGTTGTCACACAAATTTATTTCAGCTTGATTGCAAAGAAAGCTCAGAGCTTTTTTTTAGTGATAAATATATTTTATTCCATGTAAGACATAATACAATGTTATACAAAAATATTCAGGTATCAATACAAACACTATAATTTTGAAACTAAACATATTACATGGTAACTGTATATAAGAGAACATTAATACAATGTCTTACAAGTAACATTTTTATGTATAAGTGTAAAGAGTTATAGCGGCAAAGAAGGTTTAGAAAAAGTATCAAGAGTGGAGAAAAAGAAAAGAAATAGAATTTACGAGAAACTGTATGCATTATATTTTTCTTATTTTCACTTACATATTTCCCCATTTAATTTCATGTGACCCGAGTTTGTTTTTGTTTATTGCAATAAGTCTTTCTATTTGCTTTGTTTTTTGTAAGTAATGTTTGAATGCTGCAATACTGGGAATTGTTTTCGTGTATTTATTTTTAAAAATAAAATATTTAGCAAGTAAAATTATACAGTTTAGTAAGTTAAGTTTTGATGAGTTATATAACCCAAACGATATGTTTTGATAACAGATGTTATTAAAAGATTGATTGTTTGCAATACAAAAATTATGGACTTCTGTCCAAAAAGTTCTTGCAAAATGACACTCCCAAAACAAATGTTTCATAGTTTCAGGATGTCTATCACAAAAATCACATAGACTTGAATTAACTAATTTACATTTAGATAAAAACTGGTTAGTAGGTAAAATTCTCATAATGTATTTGTATTGAAATGATCTTAGTTTTGTGTCTATTGTAATTTTGAAAGGTAGACAATGAATAGTTTTCCAGTTGAGGTTGTTGAATATTTCTTCCCATTGAAGATGAGGTTTTATTTCATTATCAATATTTATTAATTTAATTTGCATGTCATATAACATTTTAGTTGGAGAGTTGCATTTTCTCACTTGATGTAATAAAGGTGTTTTTTCAATTTCTGGTATTTTCTCTGTTTTAATAATCTGTTGCCATATTTTTGGTATGCTTCGGATAATAGTGAAATAGTTTAGAAATTCTGAATTACTTATATTGTACAATTGTTTTAATCTTTCAAAATTATAAAATGTCTTGTGTCTACAATCATATATCATTTATTGTTTTAATTCCTAGCTGTAGCCATGCTTTGTAAAATAATAAATTGCCATTATGTTTTATGAAAGAATTATTCCATATGTACTGTTTTAGTAGATTAACATCTTCAGAGCTTATATGAATAACTGCTGATGCGTTTTCTGAGTAGAACAAGTACTGGAAGTTTTGAGAGGCCATCACGTCGTATGTTGGATAGAACCAGAGACCTCTAATGTGAGCAGCCAACCCTCTGTCCACTAAACTAACATCCCGCTTCAATTGTATGACTTTCATTACATGACAATTTCTTTTTGATAAAGAGCCAGGCCAGATGAGCTCAATCTGTTACACATCTGACTATCAATCCAGGGGTCGTAAGTTTGAATCCCCGTCCAGCAACAGTCTCCGTGATGATTGATACACGACATTGTGTCTCATTATCATTTGTCTATCACTGTTGATTCAAGTGGGAAAGTTATTAGTTACTTGCGGATATGGGATGGGCTTGAGTACTGGTTAACTGTTCAGGATCTCAGGACACATGGGTTAGGTTACCCAATCATCGACAGCATAAAAATGACGCTAAATATTCAATCAATCAATCAATCACTCTATCTTTTTGATAAGGAAGTTATATTCAATTGGAAAAAAGTTGGTTTATTACCTGCATTACCAGCCAATTGGTATTTCATCATTTTTTCACTATTTCTCTTTCTCTCTTCTTTTTCCTGTTTTTTCTTCCATTCCAGTCTCTCTTGTTTTTCTTTCTCAATTTTTTCTTGTTTTTCCTTTTTTAACTTTTCCTTCCTTTCTATTTCCTCTGCAGCTCTACGATTCATCTCTTTCACAGCTTCAATGTTTTTAAATGATTCCAAATTTTCACTTTGCTCATCTATTTTAGCTTTCATACCTGTGTCTTTATCGAATTCTAAGTGTTTAACCACTTGTTCATTGTTAACATCGTCCCCTGTGCCATCACTTTTATCAGAACTAGAAGTTCTCTTAGAATCCGGCGATATCCCTGATTTTGCCATTCTTTTCATACATGCACCGCCTGAGTACATTTTTGTTGGAGTAGTACCATCAACAGCATCAACACTTTTTTTTTCATTTCTGGAATCAATTACCTCAATGTTTGTAGTCTTTACATCAATAATGTCCAAGTCAGTACCTAAATCTTGTACTTCTGATTTACTAGTATAAGTATTGGCATTATTTGAGGGATATTTTGGATTTAAAGGATTTGGCGCAGAAGTTTCGTTGAACTTCACAGATACTGACACCAAACTTTTACGAGCCATCATGGCTCTTTTCTTTTTCAATGCCATCTTGGCATCCCGGTTTTCTTTTGCTTGCTGAATGGGATTTGAGTCAAAGTGAGCAGCGGCCAACAAAAAGCTTCTCCCTAGAGAGCGCTTCTGTTTCCCATTATTAGACACGTTTTCTGGCGTATCTGGAATAATACCCGAGTCTGAAACATCACTACCAACAGACATTGGTGACTGAAAAGGAGATTTATGATTGTTGTCGGACTTTGATGTGAATTCTTTATTTTTTGGAGTGCCAAGATGCTGTGTTTCAGGAACCACTGGGTCTATATAATCGTTTTGTAATTTTAATTTAGGATTTTCCTCCAAGTCTCGCTTATTACTTTTAAGTTTATGACTGATATTGGCGGAAGCTTTCAAAGCTTTATCTAGCTTAGCTTTACCAAATAGTTTACTCTCTTCCCTGCATACTTTAGCTGTTGTTACAAAATTATCAGAGTCACCTAGCACTATAACATCACTACTTAGCTGTTTATTAGCTATGAGTTTATCAGTAATAGCTGTACCAGCTTTTCTTTCTTTAACTTTCTGACAACTGAACGGCAATCTGTTGGCAGGTTTTCCAAGCTGTGTGAAAAGGGACGAAGATTTAGCAGTTTCTGAAGATTTCTGAAAAAAACTGGAAATTTTATGTTGTCCTTCCTCCTGAAATTTACAAATTTATAAACATTTACGTAACAGAAGAATTATAAACGTTTAAGTAACAGAAGAAACATCAGAAATATAAATATTTACGTAATAGAAGAAATATAAACATTTATGTAATAGAAGAAATATGAATTAGTTTATTTTTGAAACCTCTTTTAAAATATTTAAAATTTACTCTCTTTTGTTGCTTTTGGAAATTAGGATACAAAATATGGTACGTGAGTTTGTCTTTTTTCAAACCAAATTTCATATGTACAATAACAATGTTTTTATTCATCTCATTATCTGTGCATAAAATTATAACTCACATAATTTACATGTGTTTTTATTATCAATAACATAAAACTGGTGATTACTCTTATATGCAGTAAGAAGTGTCATCAAACAAAGTTAAATTTTGACCTTGACCTTTGAAGTGAGATTCTGAATGTAACGTGCAACACAGCATCATGTTATGTTGATCATTTGTAGCTAGTATTAACAAAATCCATCTGACAAAGTTACAGGCCAGACACGAAATCTCAAACAGACTGAAAGTGTTGTCAAACAAACTCAAATTGTGACCTTGACATTTGAGGTACGGGTTAGGGTCTTTCTCGCGACACGTCGTCATGTTATGTTGATCATTTGTAGCAAGTATCATTAAAATTCATGCATGACTGTTGACAAAGTTACAGGCTGGACATAAAATCTTACACAAACTCAAAGTGTTATCAAACAAACTCAAATTGTGACCTTGACCTTTGAGGTACGGGTGTGGGTATTACTCACGACACGTGGTCATGTTATGTTGATCATTTGTAGCAAGTATCAACAAAATCCATCTATGCATGACAAAGTTACAGCCAGACATGTAATACTGGACGGAAGGACGGACGGACGGACGGACGGACACTATGAATACTATATGCCACCCAAAAAAAATTGGGGGGGGGGGGGGGGGGGATAAAAATATGTTTCCAAGTATTTAATTTATTAATGAAGATTATTTCATACACAAGTATTCATACAAAATAATTGAATTTTTTGAAACAGCAATTTTTATTTTAAAGGCCCAAATATTTCTACCAGGGCAGAGGTTATGTAGGAGTTGCTAATTTACAACAGTTGATTTCTTTACCTGCCTGTTATGGCACAGTGTTCTAAAAATATATCATTACTTGACTCAGAGCTCCAGATAATTTTTTAAGCCAATGAATAATTACTCATCAAAATCAGAGTAGATGAGTATTCTTGAGTTTTTCAGAATAGAAATGAGCATAATTATGATATATAACCAAACCTGTGTTAAATTGCAGCATACAGTGGGGATGTACTATAATTGCCCTTTAGAGCATGTGGTTGTTGAATACAGACAAAGTTTGGCTGTAAATATAAAACTAATATATTTGGCTGCTTAACACAAGAGACTGCGTAACAGAGGTATTGCAAACTCCTGTTAAATTGCTACGATATTTTATGTTTAGCTGTTTAAATGGACTTCAAACTTTCCATTTTGCCATTTATCTTATATCAGTCATTTTACTGCTCAATCTTTGGATTTCTGACCGACTATTGCTGAATAGTTAAATGACAGTGTAAATAAATGGTATACCAACGCTGTAGAAAAATAGGAACAAGACATTGTACTGTGGAATAATTATATTGACTTATTAGTACACAAAATTAGCAAGTTTTCTGCTGCTTATTTGTTCTAGGCATGTATGTCATAACTGACCAAAATGCAATCAGAATAAGTAAAAAAATATATAGTTTTAGCATACACACTGCACAATATGGAAGTCATTTAATGCAGTATGTCACATTAATTTTTTATGAACATGGCTGTAGGACCATGAACTTTTCAATTGTTAATTAAATTTCTCAAATTATGTTATCATTTTTTTAGCATAATTTGCTTTCAAAATGAACATAATTTTCTAAACGTTAATTTTTTTCTATAACCTTTTAAACATCTGTTAAAGAAAAATAAACGACGCCGGGAAGACGGAAAAACATAGACCGGCCGATGTTTAAACTGGTATTAGAAAGTCGCGCATGTGCGTCTCTATTCCTTACAAAATAAAATAGGACATTCAAAATAAAAAGTTTCTCAGAGTATATCGTCTGTACATTTTAAACAATAAGATAATATGACTTTTTAAACAAAGGTTTATGATTTCCACAGTTCATTTTAATATACCAACAACCTAAAACCGGGTATATATTAATAATATAGTTGCAGCGTACGTTTTTTTTTCAAAGATGTTTTCTTTAAATTACAAAATAAAATTGTCATGGCGTGATAGTCATTTAAAATCGAGCAACTTAGCAACATTGTTTATTAATTGCACAGACTGGGTTACCATTGTAACCGGTAAAATTTATCACTGAAGCGAGTTTAATTTAAACCATTCAGCTATTTATTTATGCGAATATGTTAAAAAGTGCAGTGCAGTGAAGATCGATTTTCAGAGAATGTAAACTTGGTTTAAACATATTTATTCATAAATTATGTACAGCATATTCCACAACATATTTAGTAAAAGGATTGAAATGAAAGAAAATATTTCTTATATAGTTTCTCTCCTATTAAGCAACAACTGGTCTTAAAAGGCCACTTTTGCTCCTTCCCTTGACTGGCTGCTTAAGACAGGTTTGACTGTATATCGAAGTTGGGATTTAAAGCAATGTTTGTTACAACTTCAATGTCATAAGGACCATGACTTATATTATCTGATGGCAAATCTAGAGAACAAGGACATTTTTTGACAGCTAAAGACTGTTTCTTTCTATGCTTGAGCACCTTAGTCCTACAACTGTATAAACTGCAGTCAGATCATCATAACCAACTATTTTTATCATTTTATGGCGCAGACACACAATCTTCATTTATGAAGGAGTGTTGTAAACCAAAGAAGATATATTACCTTGTCAGCCACCACTGGTTTCTTCACTTTTCCCATCATGCAATTTGTGAATCCCTGTACATATGCTATCTGCTACATTCAGTCATAACTGGAGTGCCTAAAACAGATAAATTCAATTATTAAAGAAGTTAATAATTCATCCTTTGGTTGTAAAATTGTGTGACTTTCTCACGATGGTGACAAGTTTTCATACAAATATGATAGACCACTGATAGACCACATCAGTGGTCTAAATGGACTACATCGGTGGTCTAAGGTTAGGTCTAAAGGTCTGACAAGTAGTTATTATAACTTTTGACCTTGACCATTGTTGTATCAGCTTGCAGCAGACATGTTTGGAATTGATATTTGTAAACAAATGTAACTTTTGTCATGGTTTAATGTAACTAAAAAATGGACATATTGTGAATTACATTTTTTCAGGTCTGTATCATAAAATGACTGTCTTACTGGTATCGGAAGCATTAATTTTTTTATTGTATCCAAACAGCTGTTTATAAATATTGGCATTTGTGAAGAAAGTTGAAATACGTGTGTGCGATAATTGAAATTCTCAGAAGTGACCGAATTCAGGTTGTGATCGAAAACAGGTTACGACTCCATATATAAACCAGTCATAAACAAAACTCATATCAATAAGAGAAAACACTTTTTTAGCGAGCGAATACATGCTTTTAAGTTGACAAACATTCGTGATCCATGATATTACGCATTGGTATTTTAACTGATGTATACATTTCCGTATGACGAATCCAAAAATTTGAAACACGCGGAAACCAATGACTAAGTGGTGTTTTGACAGCTACTGGCATTTTAATTTATTTCACAGCAAACAAAAAAATGTGTATCATGCTATACTATAAGTGTGATCATAAAACAGTTGGCAATTGAGTTATTAAATGTTTGATAACAGTTACCGCAATATTTAGAAATTGCGCCTTCACATACTCTCCTAAAAGAAAACATGAAATAATCTAACTATTTTGACGGCAACCGTGTATATTGATTCTAGAATATTCACGACTACCGTGCAATATATCTAGTTCCGTTTGAATAATTCAACTGTTCGTTTTCAATATGTATATTCAAGGAATTATATAGAGACTGTCCTTGGTATATTGTGAAACATTTACAAAATAAAAAAAGTAATGTTGTTGAATTGTGCGGCTATGTTCATAGGATACGGCACGGAATAATATATAATACAAGTCCTTGGATACGGTAAGATTAATTTTATTTGACAAGATAGTGATAGCACTACAACATGAGCTCTGAACGATTTAACTTGCTGTGTTATAGATGTAACTCCACCATTGATTTTTTGTTCTTTATTCTTTAGAAAATAATAAAAAATTGAACGTTTGTCATTCATAGAGAGATCCAAATGAAAGAAAGGAAACTTACATTTTACTGTTTGTCAACCTCTGCATTACCAAAATGTAATGAGAAAAGTACGGGTCATGTGTCATGTAAGAGATTTTTTCCAGCTCAGTGTGTACACTGTTGACACTTTCAAAAAGTTCAAAATACATCAATAATGCCATTGAAATAAAAAAATGAGCATTAAAAGAAGGAATATGCATTTTCAAAGAAACAAGGATTATTTATAACGGCCATTATTATTTCTAATGGTGGTAAGTTATGCCTGGAGAGAGCTGCTGATCTGACCAGAAACATAAAAACTGCCACATAAAATATAAGTCATATAAAGGCAAAACAACTGATAAGATTATTCCGATTTTCTTATTTGATGGTTGGTGCAATTAGTGAATTAATTACATGTAAATGTCTCTGGTACAATATTTTACCACCCAACACAGTTATGTAATCCACCCCAGAGACGTATAAACAATTAAGTCACTGTCCAGTCCTTTGCATGTTTTGTGAACCGGCTAAAATATTGGTAGACCTACTCTCCATTGATCCGTAAAAAAATACTATGTAATATTCTGATACCCTCTTGTCAAACTGAATGGCTAGACCGGTGTGCAGTGGATTCAATCTTACGCTCGATTGGATGGCCTCTATGCTACAACATTCCGTACTAGCTCTACCCTTGGAAACGCACTGGAGATAAATTCATTTAAGATTAATTACGATTAACATCATATACATGCAATGAAACATTACTGAATTAAATGTGCATTTTTAGCAACTCAACTCTGTACCATATATTTTTCTGGCACGACAGACACCACAATGTGTAATGATATAAATTATTCAACTACAAGACATCACACTACCTCCTTGTGGAGCAGGCTAAGATACAAAATTGGACACAGGATTTTCACCTGGCTTACATAATATTATACTACCAGTGTCAAATGTTTCTCTTAAATCTTCTGCAATCACTTTGGGAACATGGCCTACTAGTAAACCAGTAACACATTGTAACTTTAGTTCCCGTTTTGCATCTGTTACTAGCTGAACTTTACTTTTGAATGTTTTTAATCAGGTATCCAGATTAAAAATGTACATGTATCTTTGTCTTGAATTTTGATACATTTGTGGTCTACAATCAACAGACACTGGTGGTCTCACTTTGAATGCACGGTTACATTTGACTACACTATTCTTCATATAGACTGTTTACGTAACATGAGTTAATGTTCCATCATTTGTGAAATTGTGAATAAAGATTCTTCCCCCCCCCCCCCCCCACCCCCTTCATAAAACATCTCATGTATCTGATTCAACAGTTACATCGTATTACTGTACTGTACATACTAGTTGATTTTCATTTTTGGAATCCAAACTGATTCTTGGAGATTTTTTTCATACTATTTCATCCATTAATTTTAGTACATTAAGTAAAGTTTGTGAATATAGCTTTCCAAGTTTATAAATCAATGTTATTCCTATATAATTCGTTGTCTGATGTTCATCGCTACATTTAAAAATCGGTACTATTATTCCATTACCCCATGGCATTGAATAATCGCCACTATTGAACATCTTATTATATAATTTCACAAATTTGGTTGAATACTATCGTAAGTGGCTTTAAATATTTCAGATATCAAATTAAATTGTCACTTCCCGCGCTGTTAACGAGAAACTGTGGTACTATTTTTATTTTTAAAAAAAATAAAGTTAAACAAAAGCTGAGACTTTATAGTACACGTGTACAAATCATTGATAATTTTCACGAGATATCAAAAATCGGCTAGGAACGCCGCGAACTACCTTAAACAACATAACCATTATTATTTATCTCTTTCCCTGTGGCCGGAATGACATGTGTCAACCGAAATTTGGCCGGGTTTTAGTATCATCCATCAATTTCCGGTTTAAAAAATGACCCTGCTGTAGTCTTGATCATGTGCAGCGCTTGCTTTTCTTAAGACAACCGTCGGATATGATTAAGACTAACCCTTATTTTTATTTTTTGGTATGATTGCTTTTATTAAAGACAATTAAGTATATTCGAAATGAAATTATACCGTACAAATAATTATATATTGCATTTTTAGCAACAGAACTGTGCGGCAATGCTACATGTGTGGTTCTGCATCGATGTATATGATGGTGTTAACGGTTTTCGATCACGAAGAATCGCTGTTAAATAGTTCAATGCACATGAGCTTTGGAAGTGGGTAATAACGTTTAATGGGGGTGGGCAGGTCGCCTAGCGTATATACGACCCATTAAATGTTATTATTCACTTCCCAAGCTCCTGTGGTTTAATGCAAAAGATATGTTGACATTTAATGCATGTATATAACGTTTAAACAACTATAAGATAACAATGTTCTACAACACTGTTGGTTTTTGTATAGAAAAAGTTCATACTGCAACTTTTTAAGAACCTATTTGTAAACCCTGCCAGAATAAATGTATTAATATATAAATATATTTATCAGAGGTGGTGGCATGAAAAGAAATACTGCAGTATACAACATTTTTTTAGTCAGTGGGTTCCACATTATGTACCATGGTATACAGTGTCATTTCTTAAGGCCAAAACGTCTCCAAATATCTGATTCGCCAAGTTTCCTGCTCAATGTTGTTAATGGTATAATGTGTGGTGATTTAGTTTAAGTAAAACTGATTTTATGATGCGTTACTTTCACAATTAAGACAACTGAAGTGGAAGCTTCCACTTATATTTTACCAGAAGAAGAAAAACTATAAAAAGCCAAAATTATTTTTCTTAAGTAAATGGACACAAAAATACACCTGTCCACTTCGGTCATTTTTCGTTATATCCCATTCTTGGATATTGCCGAAAAAACTGTGTTCCTGGCATAATAGTACTACAGTATGTACATGTATCAGCGCAGCTTAAAACTGTGGTATACCAATTTTACTGCTCCGCTCTAATATTTATATAAATGTTATATAATTAATGAGAATTTATGCTTATTCAAAGTTGATAGTATATACAGTATTATATAATATTGAGAACATAATTACTGGGTCCAGAGTTTTAACTTTTATTAAACTTCTATTTAAACCTATTCTGGGCTTGTTCTAGATCTGTCAAAGCTCAATGCAATTGAATGTGTATTCCAATCACTAGTATTTCATGTTTGCTTGTGTAACTCTTTATATTACGCATAATTGCTTGTAACACATATATCAAACATTGTTTAATGAAAAGTACATGCATATAAGTTTATTATATATCTTTACAAAGGGACATCTAGCTGTATAACTAAATATGAGTCATATTTTATATGTGGTACGAAACCTCCTGTAAAGTTGTACAAAACCATCTGGTACAAAATTGTAGTGTTACTTAACAATCGATATCATTTTTGACCACCACATAAACACATAATTATGTACTGTTTAATACTATTTAAATAATAATTAATAAACCTTACAGATGCTTTGACAAGAGTGTAAGATGTGGTACATGGGGCTGTTGGTGCTAGTGTGCACATGTGTCTATGTGTACAAGTTGTTGGCCAAGTCGTCAAATGGTGAATTGGAACACAATTCTATTGATGCTTTTATCGTGGAAGGTTTGTACAGTGTTTTATTGTATTTTTGTTGGTTGTGAGGTGGGGGTATCTGAACAGAAAAATTACAAAATAAAATAAGTGATATAAGTGTGTATTCAAATCCTTTTGCTAATCACATACTCAAAAGTTTGCCACAAAAGCTATCTCTACATGTAGTGCAACTGCCAACATATTGCATGTCTCTAAAGAGACGTTTTATTTTGCATCTCCCAAGAGTAATAAACAACAGATCAAGGGCGCATTTCACTAACCTTTGTATGTTTCAAGATTTTTCGTACAAACATCTTGTGGCACCTCGGAATATTTCATTTGTGCAGTATAATTGCAAATTTTGATAAGAATAGACCTATATCTATAAGGCTTATGAAAATTCATATAATGATGTAAGCAAAACACTAATTAAAACTTTTTTGTAACTTCAGATTTTATTCTTAGAAGTTTGAAAACTTAGAAATGTTAGTGAAACGGGCCTCTGATATCCAAATTATAAAAAGCTTTCCATTCACATCTTATTTAATCAGGCTAACATAACATGGTGAGACAGTTCTTAGTAATTATGCATATACAGTCAAACCTGTCTTAAGCAGCCAGTCAAGAGAATGAGCTAAAATGACCTTTTAAGACAGGTTGTTGCTTAATATAATACTGCATAGTTCCTTATGGCCAGTTGCTCAGTAAAACAGAGGGAGCATTAAATTTTGAAGATATGTTACTATATCAGACTGCTGGTGGAGCGTAGTTGTATTTCTTTTGCCTGTAAAGGATGTATCTGGTCATACATAAAACATTCTTTGTGCTGTTTCCCAACCTGGGATTGCAAAAATGGGTAGGTTCATCAGTATTTACCCCCAGAAGAATCATCTAAATGTATAAATATTTTATGCAATATTTAAAAACAATATTTGTCTTGTTTCCCTCCCCAAATTTCCTCAAGAAGTTGAGTGGAGAGTTCTAAAAACATTTTTTTTGTAAGGTTTTTTTTTGGTAGTGTAAGTGGGTAAACACCAAACAACCATTTTTATTTTAGGCCCTAACTAAATGGAAAAATAATAATATTTATATTATATATGATAAAAATATTACATTACTATACATATAGATACAGATAATGGTAAAAGTATTCCGGTCAGAAATACAAGCAACAGGTACAAGCGAGACTACATCACGGAGGGTTGTCAGATATTGATACTGTATGGTACAGAGTACGGCTGCAGTGAGGAGATCGCCAAACTTTTATATGACAGGTATATAGTCATCATAGAATTGAAAGGTTTGTTTTTTTTGACAGCAAAATATGTTTGGTATATTTATGTATATTTCTGAGATAGATAGTCAAATGTTTATGACAGTCTTATTGGCATCAATAATACTTGCGATTGCAAATAATCCTCTTAACCATTGTTATATAATTATTGTTATAATGTAACTAAACTTTAGCAGAAAATAGTAAAAAATATAAACTGTAATATTACCAAGTTTATGCATTTAGGTGTGACTATATAAATGTTGAATTACAGCCTATTAGGGAATTATTAAGGATAAGATGTAATTTTAACTGTCAAGGAAAATACTAAAACAGTAAGACAAAGAATGAGGACAGAGTTGACCCAGTGCCACATTTGTAGTTTATGCATCACTCACTCACTCACTCACTCACTCACTCACTCACTCACTCACTCACTCACTCACTCACTCACTCACTCACTCACTCACTCACTCACTCACTCACTCACTCACTCACTCACTCACTCACTCACTCACTCACTCACTCACTCACTCATCTGCTGGCTAATCACTCACTCAGCCATCTGCTGGCTGCCTGCTCACTCACTCACTCATTCACTTACTCACTCAAATCACATTTGTCCATGGACATTTTGTTTTTCATTTTCACAGAATATGCGGCCTAAATAATGATGGGACTGGCACACCAATACAACCAAGGTTGATAAATGCAAGGGACTTCCATATAGTGGACTTTTCCAGGGAGCAAGTTTGTCTCGTGGTCATATCAACAAGTGGAGATGGTTTGTCAATTAAAATAATCTGTATATAAAACACATAGTTTTGGTCTCGTCGTTTCACGTAAAAATAGAGAGGTGTTTTATATTTTGTTTATATTAACCTATCAAATTAGTTTTGTTTATATCTACATATCAAATCAATTTGTTTATATTTACCTATCAAATCAGTTTTGTTTATATTTACATATCAAATCAATTTGTTTATATTTACATATCAAATTAATTCTGTTTATATTTGCGTATCAAATCAATTTGTTTATATTTAACTATCAAATTAATTCTGTTAATATTTGCATATCAAATCAATTTGTTTATTTTTACCTATCAAATTAATTTTGTTTTTATTTACACATCAAGTCAGTTTTGTTTATATTTACACGCCAAATCAATGTTTAAACATGTTAAACATACAAAAGTATTTATAACCAATTGAAGATCTAAGATTCAAACTATTATAATTTGAAATTTCAGATTTTAGAAAAAAAAATTCTGAAATAATTGGCATCCATTGAATAGGACCTGAAATACACACTTGTGTGTTAATTGGCATGGTTGGACAATTATTGTCTTATTTTGGCCTCATTACACAGTTTGCTCGATGTTCTATGATAAAAAATATCCACATGGAAAAGTAATAAAGTATTTTTCCTACATCTGG
Source organism: Panopea generosa (assembly GCA_029582155.1). NCBI lineage: Eukaryota > Metazoa > Mollusca > Bivalvia > Adapedonta > Hiatellidae > Panopea > Panopea generosa. The sequence goes on along the minus strand of CM055899.1, from coordinate 22,965,161 downwards.
AATGTAATTGCTCACAAAAATGCACACTAATTAGTCACCTTATTTTTTTTTTATAAAGACAGTGCAGTAACATCCCCATTTTAAAAAAAAATTGAAGTCTTCAAAATTTATGCTCTTAAATACACGCATTTGTTAACATCCAATAAAAGTCACTTTTTAACACCATCAATGTCTTAATGCAGTTTATGCTATGCCAGCTTTTGCTTTACTCATCTGCAACAACAAATCACAGCCCCTATGAACCATTTTGAATAGTTCAAACCAAATATACACAGGACTTCTTAAGCGCAAGAACCGGGTTACCTTCACTATAAAGGAACACAACTGTGTAGTGAGACCTAAGCTATATTTCTTGAATTAGTGAATATAGAGTGAAATATGGTGATCTTGGCCCTCTTTGCCCTCTTGTTTAAACATATGTTGTGTTATTATTAATTGCATTTTCTATTACAGGTGTACCTCCAACAGATGCCAGGCCATTTTATGATCATATCTTAGAGGCTGATGTTGAAATCTCCCACATAAGGTTTTCTGTTCTAGCTCTGGGAGACTCCAACTACACCCAGTTCTGTAAAACAGGAAGAGTTATTAATGACAGGTGAGAACTATCTTTTTCGCAAAATAACTTGTGATAAAAAATAGCTGTACATAAGTCAATTTGATAATTTCTTTGTTGTATATTAAAAGTGTTATCAACGTTTAAAATGACTTTATTTTTTTAGAAAATTCATCATTTTCTGCATGAAACAAGTCAATATTGGTTTTAATTGGACAAATATCAAAACTATTATGAATTATTGTTGGTTTATGTTTACAGCGTTTTTTTTCATATTTTTTATTTAAGAAACTCAACCCCAGCGTGAGCAATTGACTCTCTATCCACTATGCCACCAGCCTGCTTAAATGGCATGTATCGAGACTAGGGGCTACTGATGTTTACAGCAAATCCCATTTTATTGGTTAAATAATCACATTTGCAAACTACATATAATAATATTGAAATTTTCAATAGTGGAGGGCACTAGATATTGAAATAAAACATTCATTATTGCAATACAACTGTATTGTTATCCCCCAGAACTATGTAGAAGCTCAATATTTTATTAGGCCAGACAAAAAAATACCTGTGTTTAGGGTTACCAACTAACCCTAAAATTGAGTCCCCCCCACCCCCCCTCCAAAAAAAAAAACCAACGAAAATTATGAAAAAATGAAGAATGAATCTCATCAATATGAAATGATAATTATATTTGTATTGCTCTTTATTGATTTACTATCATTATTATGTTTTTTACAGAACAGAAAAACAAATTGAAATCAAATTGCTATTTTTTTCATAATCATGACATTTTCTCCATGATATATAAATAACAAAAGAAAATAGTTGCCTGCCTACCTACTGGTAACTAATTTTTTTTGGTCAAGTAAAAACCTAAACACAGTTATTATTTTTTCTAGCCTTATCATCCTAGTTATATCACTGTACATATTCACCGTGACTGAAATATCCATTTGCATTTTATACTTTTGGTCAGCAATGATTTTGTATGCCGTGTTAGCCATCCTATCAAATTTAACAACCAGGAGGTACAACCGGGAGGCACGTGTGATTCGGTGGTAGAACATCTGACATAGGATCGAAGGTTCATGGGTTTGATCCTCCATCACGACTGTGTGTTGTGTCCTTGAGATAAATACTTTACCCACGTATGCTTAGTACTGTTTCTACCCAGGAAGACATTTAGCATTGTAAGAACTTGTTTCACAATCAAAGTAAAATAAATAAGTTTAAATTAAAATAAGGTAGGTTTAGTACCGTACAGTACCATTGTTGTATTCAGGCTGCTGGAGCTTCAAGGATCATGCATTGTCCCCAAACATGAGGTAGATATGGAAGACTGGACGGTGATACATAGATGGTTAGATGCCGTGGTACTATACCTTAAAACGGCAGATCTGCACGCAGATTTAGACTACATACAACACGCAGATATAACTGAAGACAAGTATTCCAGACATAAACCTTTCATGGCTACATTAATGGTAAATGTGTTAATTTGTCATTTACATGTTAATCAGTTTCATAAACCCATGCCTTATCTCTTATAAAATGCTGGAATAGATCATTATTATAAAATTTAGAAGAGAGACGGAATTTTCCATATGCACAGAAAACCCCATGAAAGATACTTTTCTTGTATTTTTATTCCAGTCTATTTTATTTAGTTGTGCAAGGATACCATATTATTTATAAATGAATACTTCATAGTGCAAGGATTTTATGAATGATGTTACATCATAGCGCTAGGAGGTTAGGATAAATGCATGGAGGTGGTGTAGGATGAAAATTCTGTACCCGGTAAAATGCGCAAAAGTCATTGACCGGTATGCAAGAAAAAGATATCTGCCATTTTGCAGTTGTGATGTTTTTCCATCTTGCCTACAGGACTATCAGGGTATGCTGGTTACATTTGGTGGTGAGGTAGTCTTATCAGTTCATGCTTTTCTAATTCATGTGTTCAATTTTGTGTGTACATTTTATTATTTTCATGAATATTTTTTTTACTTTAAAGAGGGATAGCATTTCAGACGGTCAGTTGGGTTACACTTAACACTCAATAAAATTTATTTGACTGTATGAATGAGACGTTATGTTTGGTATAATCACAGGTGAAGGAGTTACTGACTGTGTGCGAGCATCCAGAGGACAAGGAGACAATCCACTGTGAGTTTGACATCACAGGCAGCGGTCTTACCTGGACTTCAGGTGGGTCATAGCACAGAATAATTTGGAGATTACAAGGAAGAACTGTGAATGAGAGAATATGGCTACAGTCTTCTCTAGTGGAGAAAGCCTCATTTAGACCCCATTTCAACAATGGTAATGGGCATATAGGATTACTCCTGTCTGTCTGCCTGTTTGTCCAAAGCCAAACTGGTTTCCAATCAATAATTTCTGAAAGAGTCTTTGTATTAAACTTATAAAAGCCATTTTGCTGAAACTTGTGGCTAAAACAAGACATCATGTATGTATGATTTAACTGCATAGGTAAAGGCCTTACATTTTCTGCCAAAGCAGACAGTAATGTAGGAGTGACTAATGTACAAATATCTTTTTGCCTATTAAATCTATTAACAATAATCTAGTAGTATGCAAAATTATAAGAAAAACAATGCAGTAGTAACTTTTTGTGAAATTGATCTCTTCAATGTTCCCTTTCAGGTGATGCCCTCAGCATATATCCACAGAATAACCCAACAGAGATTGAACATTTGATAAAAGCAATGTTCCCTTTCAGGTGATGACCTCGGCATATATCTGCAGAACAACCCAACAGAGATTGAACATTTGATAAAAGCAATGTTCCCTTTCAGTTGATGCCATCAGCATATCACAGAATAACCAAGCAGAGATTGAACATTTGATAAAAGCAATGTTCCCTTCCAGGTGATGCCCTTGGCATATATCCGCAGAACAACCCAGCAGAGATTGAACATTTGATAAAATCAATGTTCCCTTACAGGTGATGCCCTCGGCATATATCCGCAGAACAACCCAGCAGTGATTGAACATCTGATAAAAGCAATGTTCCCTTTCAGGTGATGCCCTCAGCATATCACAGAATAACCAAGCAGAGATTGAACATTTGATAAAAGCAATGTTCCCTTTCAGGTGATGCCCTCGGCATATATCGACAGAACAACCCAGCAGAGATTGAACATTTGATAAAAGCAATGTTCCCTTTCAGGTGATGCCCTCGGCATATATCAGCAGAACAACCCAGCAGAGACTGAACATTTGATAAAAGCAATGTTCCCTTACAGGTGATGCCCTCGGCATATATCCGCAGAACAACCCAACAGTGATTGAACATCTGATAAAAGCAATGTTCCCTTTCAGGTGATGCCCTCGGCATATATCAGCAGAACAACCCAGCAGAGACTTAACATTTGATAAAAGCAATGTTCCCTTTCAGGTGATGCCCTCGGCATATATCCACAGAACAACCAAGCAGAGATTGAACATTTGATAAAAGCAATGTTCCATTTCAGGTGACGCCCTTGGCATATATCCGCAGAACAACCCAGCAGAGACTGAACATTTGATAAAAGCAATGTTACCTTTCAGGTGATGCCATCAGCATATATCCGCAGAACAACCCAGCAGAGATTGAACATTTGATAAAAGCAATGTTCTCTTTCAAGTGATGCCCTCGGCATATATCTGCAGAACAACCCAGCAGAGATTGAACGTCTGATAAAAGCAATGTTCTCTTTCAGTTGATGCCCTCAGCATATCACATAATAACCAAGCAGAGATTGAACATTTGATAAAAGCAATGTTCCCTTACAGGTGATGCCCTCGGCATATATCCGCAGAACAACCCAGCAGAGATTGAACATTTGATAAAAGCAATGTTCCCTTTCAGGTGATGCCCTCGGCATATATCCGCATATCAACCCGGCAGAGATTGAACATTTGATAAAAGCAATGTTCCCTTTCAGGTGATGCCCTCGGCATATATCAGCAGAACAACCTAGCAGAGACTTAACATTTGATAAAAGCAATGTTCCCTTTCAGGTGATGCCCTCGGCATATATCCACAGAACAACCAAGCAGAGATTGAACATTTGATAAAAGCAATGTTCCCTTTCAGGTGACGCCCTCGGCATATATCCCCAGAACAACCCAGCAGAGACTGAACATTTGATAAAAGCAATGTTCCCTTTCAGGTGATGCCCTCGGCATATATCTGCAGAACAACCCAGCAGAGATTGAACATTTGATAAAAGCAATGTTCCCTTTCAGGTGATGCCCTCGGCATATATCTGCAGAACAACCCAGCAGAGATTGAACATTTGATAAAAGCAATGTTCCCTTCCAGGTGATGCCCTCGGCATATATCCGCAGAACAACCCAGCAGAGATTGAACGTCTGATAAAAGCAATGTTCCCTTTCAGTTGATGCCCTCAGCATATCACAGAATAACCAAGTAGAGATTGAACATTTGATAAAATCAATGTTCCCTTTCAGGTGATACCCTTGGCATATATCCGCAGAACAACCTAGCAGAGATTGAATGTCTGATAAAAGCAATGTTACCTTTTAGTTGATGCCCTCAGCATATCACAGAATAACCAAGCAGAGATTGAACATTTGATTAAAGCAATGTTCCCTTCCAGGTGATGCCCTTGGCATATCTCCGCAGAACAACCCAGCAGAGATTGAACATTTGATAAAAGCAATGTTCCCTTTCAGGTGATGCCCTTGGCATATATCCACAGAACAACCCAGCAGAGATTGAACATTTGATAAAAGCAATGTTCCCTTTCAGTTGATGCCCTCAGCATATATCCACAGAACAACCTAGCAGAGATTGAACATTTGATAAAAGCAATGTTCCCTTTCAGGTGATGCCCTCGGCATATATCCACAGAACAACCCAGCAGAGATTGAACATTTGATAAAAGCAATGTTCCCTTTCAGGTGATGCCCTCAGCATATATCCGCAGAACAACCCAGTAGAGATTGAACATTTGATAAAAGCAATGTTCACTTTCAGTTGATGCCTTTGGCATATATCTCCAGAACAACCCAGCAGAGATTGAACGTCTGATAAAAGCAATGTTCCGTTTCAAGTGATGCCCTCGGCATATATCCCCAGAACAACCCAGCAGAGATTGAACATTTGATAAAAGCAATGTTCCCTTTCAGGTGATGCCCTCAGCATATCACAGAATAACCAAGCAGAGATTGAACATTTGATAAAAGCAATGTTCCCTTTCAGGTTATGCCCTCGGCATATATCCGCAGAACAACCCAGCAGAGATTGAACATTTGATAAAAGCAATGTTCCCTTTCAGTTGATGCCCTTGGCATATATCCGCAGAACAACCCAGCAGAGATTGAACATTTGATATAATCAATGTTCCCTTTCAGGTGATGCCCTCGGCATATATCAGCAGAACAACCAAGCAGAGATTGAATGTCTGATAAAATCAATGTTCTCTTTCAGGTGATGCCCTCGGCATATATCCGCAGAGCAACCCAGCAGAGATTGAACATTTGATTAAAGCAATGTTCACTTTCAGGTGATGCCCTCGGCATATATCCATAGAGCAACCCAGCAGAGATTGAACATTTGATAAAATCAATGTTCCCTTTCAAGTGATGCCCTCGGCATATATCCGCAGAACAACCCAGCAGAGATTGAACATTTGATATAAGCAATGTTCCCTTTCAGGTGATGCCCTCGGCATATATCCCCAGAACAACCAAGCAGAGATTGAACATTTGATAAAAGCAATGTTCCCTTTCAGGTGATGCTCTCAGCATATATCCGCAGAACAACCAAGCAGAGATTGAACATTCGATAAAGCAATGTTCCCTTTCAAGTGATGCCCTTGGCATATATCCGCAGAACAACCAAGAAGAGATTGAACATTTGATAAAAGCAATGTTCCCTTTCAGGTGATGCCCTTGGCATATATACCCAGAACAACCCAGCAGAGATTGAACATTTGATAAAAGCATTGTTACCTTTCAGGTGATGCCCTCGGCATATATCAGCAGAACAACCAAGCAGAGATTGAACGTCTGATAAAAGCAATGTTCCCTTTCAGGTGATTCCCTCGGCATATATCCGCAGAACAACCCAGCAGACATTGAACATTTGATAAAAGCAATGTTCCCTTTCAGGTGATGCCCTCGGCATATATCCGCAGAACAACCCAGCAGAGATTGAACATCTGATAAAAGCAATGTTCCCTTTCAGGTGATGCCCTTAGAATATATCCCCAGAACAACCCAGCAGACATTGAACATTTGATAAAAGCAATGTTCCCTTTCAGGTGATGCCCTCGGCATATATCTGCAGAACAACCCAGCAGAGATTGAACATCTGATAAAAGCAATGTTCCCTTTCAGGTGATGCCCTCGGAATATATCCGCAGAACAACCCAGCAGAGATTGAACATTTGATAAAAGCAATGTTCCCTTTCAGGTGATGCCCTCAGCATATCACAGAATAACTAAGCAGAGATTGAACATTTGATAAAAGCAATGTTCCCTTCCAGGTGATGCCCTCAGCATATATCCCCAGAACAACCTAGCAGAGATTGAACATCTGATAAAAGCAATGTTCCTTTTCAGGTGATGCCCTCGGCATATATACCCAGAACAACCCAGCAGAGATTAAACATTTGATAAAAGCAATGTTCCCTTTCAGGTTATGCCCTCGGCATATATCCGCAGAACAACCCAGCAGAGATTGAACATTTGATAAAAGCAATGTTCCCTTTCAGTTGATGCCCTTGGCATATATCCGCAGAACAATCCAGCAGAGATTGAACATTTGATATAATCAATGTTCCCTTTCAGGTGATGCCCTTGGCATATATCAGCAGAACAACCAAGCAGAGATTGAATGTCTGATAAAATCAATGTTCCCTTTCAGGTGATGCCCTCGGCATATATCCGCAGAGCAACCCAGCAGAGATTGAACATTTGATTAAAGCAATGTTCCCTTTCAGGTGATGCCCTCGGCATATATCCATAGAGCAACCCAGCAGAGATTGAACATTTGATAAAATCAATGTTCCCTTTCAGGTGATGCCCTCGGCATATGTCCGCAGAACAACCCAGCAGAGATTGAACATTTGATATAAGCAATGTTCCCTTTCAGGTGATGCCCTCGGCATATATCCGCAGAACAACCCAGCAGAGATTGAACATTTGATAAAAGCAATGTTCCCTTTCAGGTGATGCTCTCAGCATATATCCGCAGAACAACCAAGCAGAGATTGAACATTCGATAAAGCAATGTTCCCTTTCAAGTGATGCCCTTGGCATATATCTGCAGAACAACCAAGAAGAGATTGAACATTTGATAAAAGCAATGTTCCCTTTCAGGTGATGCCCTTGGCATATATACCCAGAACAACCCAGCAGAGATTGAACATTTGATAAAAGCATTGTTACCTTTCAGGTGATGCCCTCGGCATATATCAGCAGAACAACCAAGCAGAGATTGAACATCTGATAAAAGCAATGTTCCCTTTCAGGTGATTCCCTCGGCATATATCCGCAGAACAACCCAGCAGACATTGAACATTTGATAAAAGCAATGTTCCCTTTCAGGTGATGCCCTCGGCATATATCCGCAGAACAACCCAGCAGAGATTGAACATCTGATAAAAGCAATGTTCCCTTTCAGGTGATGCCCTTAGAATATATCCCCAGAACAACCCAGCAGACATTGAACATTTGATAAAAGCAATGTTCCCTTTCAGGTGATGCCCTCGGCATATATCCGCAGAACAACCCAGCAGAGATTGAACATCTGATAAAAGCAATGTTCCCTTTCAGGTGATGCCCTCGGCATATATCTGCAGAACAACCCAGCAGAGATTGAACATTTGATAAAAGCAATGTTCCCTTTCAGGTGATGCCCTCAGCATATCACAGAATAACTAAGCAGAGATTGAACATTTGATAAAAGCAATGTTCCCTTCCAGGTGATGGCCTCAGTATATATCCCCAGAACAACCCAACAGAGATTGAACATCTGATAAAAGCAATGTTCCCTTTCAGGTGATGCCCTCAGCTTATATCCCCAGAACAACCCAACAGAGATTGAACATGTGATAAAAGCAATGTTCCCTTACAGGTGATGCCCTCAGCATATATCCACAGAACAACCCAACAGAGATTGAACATCTGATAAAAGCAATGTTCCCTTTCAGGTGATGCCCTCAGCATATATCCACAGAACAACCCAGCAGAGATTGAACATTTGATAAAAGCAATGTTCCCTTTCAGGTGATGCCCTCGGCATTTATCAGCAGAACAACCCAGCAGAGATTGAACGTCTGATAAAAGCAATGTTCCCTTTCAGGTGATGCCCTCAGCATATATCCCCAGAACAACCCAGCAGAGATTGAACATCTGATAAAAGCAATGTTCCCTTTCAGGTGATGCCCTCGGCATATATCCCCAGAACAACCCAGCAGAGATTGAACGTCTGATAAAAGCAATGAAATGTGATGGATGCATAAAAGTTAAAAAGCCAACTTGGGCTTTTCATGAAGACAATAATAATGATGATGGTAATTATTATAAATTGTTTATTTCTTAGAGGAAATACCTCTTGATTGCGAAGAAAGTTGTATAAACTGCTCTGGAGTCTGCTTCCTGAGTAGAACTGAATGTTGTATAAACTGCTCTGGAGTCTGCTTCCTGAGTAGAAAGTTGTATAAACTGCTCTGGAGTCTTCTTCCTGAGTAGAAAGTTGTATAAACTGCTCTGGAGTCTGCTTCCTGAGTAGAAAGTTGTATAAACTGCTCTGGAGTCTGCTTCCTGAGTAGAACTGAATGTTGTATAAACTGCTCTAGAGTCTGCTTCCTGAGTAGAATTGAATGTTGTATAAACTGCTCTGGAGTCTGCTTCCTGCGTAGAAAGTTGTATAAACTGCTCTGGAGTCTGCTTCCCGAGTAGAACTGAAAGTTGTATAAACCGTCTGGAGTCTGCTTCCTGAGTAGAACTGAATGTTGTATAAACTGCTCTGGAGTCTGCTTCCTGAGTAGAAAGTTGTATAAACTGCTCTGGAGTCTGCTTCCTGAGTAGAAAGTTGTATAAACTGCTCTGGAGTCTGCTTCCTGAGTAGAACTGAATGTTGTATAAACTGCTCTGGAGTCTGCTTCCTAAGTAGAACTGAATGTTGTATAAACTGCTCTGGAGTCTGCTTCCTGCGTAGAAAGTTGTATAAACTGCTCTGGAGTCTGCTTCCTGAGTAGAACTGAATGTTGTTTAAACTGCTCTGGAGTCTGCTTCCTGAGTAGAACTGAATGTTGTATAAACTGCTCTGGAGTCTGCTTCCTGAGTATGAAGGTTGTATAAACTGCTCTGGAGTCTGTTTCCTGAGTAGAACTGAATGTTGTTTAAACTGCTCTGGAGTCTGCTTCCTGAGTAGAACTGAATGTTGTATAAACTGCTCTGGAGTCTGCTACCTGAGTAGAAAGTTGTATAAACTGCTCTGGAGTCTGCTTCCTGAGTAGAACTGAATGTTGTATAAACTGCTCTGGAGTCTGCTTCCTGAGTAGAACTGAATGTTGTATAAACTGCTCTGGAGTCTATTTCCTGAGTAGAACTGAATGTTGTATAAACTGCTCTGGAGTCTGCTTCCTGAGTAGAAAGTTGTATAAACTGCTCTGGAGTCTGCTTCCTGAGTAGAAAGTTGTATAAACTGCTCTGGAGTCTGCTTCCTGAGTAGAAAGTTGTATAAACTGCTCTGGAGTCTGCTTCCTGAGTAGAACTGAATGTTGTATAAACTGCTCTGGAGTCTGCTTCCTGAGTAGAACTGAATGTTGTATAAACTGCTCTGGAGTCTGCTTCCTGAGTAGAACTGAATGTTGTATAAACTGCTCTGGAGTCTGTTTCCTGAGTAGAACTGAATGTTGTATAAACTGCTCTGGAGTCTGCTTCCTGAGTAGAAAGTTGTATAAACTGCTCTGGAGTCTGCTTCCTGAGTAGAAAGTTGTATAAACTGCTCTGGAGTCTGCTTCCTGAGTAGAAAGTTGTATAAACTGCTCTGGAGTCTGCTTCCTGAGTAGAAAGTTGTATAAACTGCTCTGGAGTCTGCTTCCTGAGTAGAACTGAATGTTGTATAAACTGCTCTGGAGTCTGCTTCCTGAGTAGAACTGAATGTTGTATAAACTGCTCTGGAGTCTGCTTCCTGAGTAGAACTGAATGTTGTATAAACTGCTCTGGAGTCTGTTTCCTGAGTAGAACTGAATGTTGTATAAACTGCTCTGGAGTCTGCTTCCTGAGTAGAAAGTTGTATAAACTGCTCTGGAGTCTGCTTCCTGAGTAGAAAGTTGTATAAACTGCTCTGGAGTCTGCTTCCTGAGTAGAACTGAATGTTATATAAACTGCTCTGGAGTCTGCTTCCTGAGTAGAAAGTTGTATAAACTGCTCTGGAGTCTGCTTCCTGAGTAGAACTGAATGTTATATAAACTGCTCTGGAGTCTGCTTCCTGAGTAGAAAGTTGTATAAACTGTTCTGGAGTCTGCTTCCTGAGTAGAACTGAATGTTTTTCATGAGAAGCCAACAAGTTGAGCTTGGGATCGAACTCGCAACATCTCTGGTGTGAGAGTCCAAAACTGTTTCCACTACAATACCATCCCGCTTTTCTGAGAGGTAAAAAAGTAATTATTTTATAATGGATGGATGTTATTAACTGCTCATTTGTTAGCCCTTGATGGCATAAAATTTAATCAATCAATCAATCATAAGTCGTTTACTGCGTGATAACAATTAATATTGTACAATTTTTAGCTCACCTGAGCCAAAGGCTCACAGGTGAGCTTTTGTGATCGCCTAGTGTCCATCGTCTGTCTTCAGTTCCTCATTGGCCGTCGCCTGTCGTCCATTGTTAACTTTTAGCTTCTAACAACTTGTCATCTGAAATCACTGGGCCAATTTTGATATAACTTCACAGAAATGTTCCTTGGGTGACCCTCTTCCAAGCCATGTTCAAGCCATGTTGATTCGTCAAAAAACATGGCCGCCAGGGGACGGGGCAAGTTTAATTTGTATAAACTTAAAAATTCTTCTTGTCAGAAACTACTGGCTCGACTTTTAAAATTGTTTCACAGAAATGTTCCATTGAGGACCCTTCACCAAGTTTGTTCAGAACGTTGTGATTCGTCAAAAAACATGGCAGCCAAGGGATGTGGTTAGTTTACTATATAAGCTATAGTAAAAACTTAAAAATCTTTTTGTCAGAAACATCTGGGCCAATTTTGATATAACTTAATAGAAATGTTCCTTGGGTGACCCTCTACCAAGTTTGTTCAAGCCATGTTGATTCGTCAAAAAACATGGCCGCCAGGGGGTGGGGCAAGTTTAATTAGTAAAAACTTAAAAAATCTTCTTGTCAGAAACTACTGGCTTGATTTTAAAATAATTTCTCAGAAATGTTCCTTGGAGGACCCATCACCAAGTTTGTTCAAACCGTAGTGATTCATAAAAAAACATGGTGGCCAGGGGGTGGGGTTAGTTTACTATATAAGCTATAGTAAAAACTTGAAAAATCTTCTTGTCAGAAACCACCGGATCGATTTTAAAACAATTTCGCAGAAATGTTCCTTGGGTGACCCTTTACCAAGTTTAATTCTTGTCAGAATCTACTGACCTGATTTCGATGTAATTTCACTGACATTTACCATGGGTGAGCCTCTACCAATTTTTTTCCAGCCATTGCGATTCGTCGAAAAACATAGTCGCCAGGAGTGGAGGCTGGTTTTCTTTATATGGATATATTATGAAAACTTTCTTTCGATATCTGCACAAGAATACTATTGGTATTGCACAACTCTTCTATGCATCTGTTTCATCTTCAAAACAAATCAAAATTCTAACAACTCGCCCATCTCGTTTTTCTGGAATTTTGAGTGTACATATATTATGTAATCTACTTAAGTTGGGTGACTCAAGGTCACTTAGGTGAGTGGTATAGGGCCATCTTGGCCCTCTTGCTTTGTATTTCAGTAAGTCTTCAACTTCAGACTGTCTTACAGAAGTATTATGATCTCAAATGCATCAAGTCAGATTTGTTAGAGATGTTAAAAGACCACATTCCAAATCAGGAAGAAAAAGGAAAATTGCTTTCCCTGGTCCAAGAAGGGGTAAATGATATCTTCATAATACATGTATATTTTTTTAATCATAATTAATCAAATCCTCATGGAAAGAAACTGTGTTTTATATGGAAGGGCACAAATGATAATTAGACATGTTTGTTTTACCTTGGTTAACTGACTATTCAACATTAACACAATATGAACACTCTTATTTACACCATTGGGTCTTTTTTGAGAGACAATCAGTTTGAGACTAGGATTGAACCCGCAACCTCTTGTATGAGTGGCCAGCTGCGCTACCACCCCACGGTATTCTTATATATTTCATCAGCTTATATCAGTTATATTCAATGTCTATCAGTGATACTTAATGTTGTCTGGTCATTTCAGTTTTCCAAAGACAATACACAACTTCATGGCTACTTGTGCAGGTCAGATGTGGCTGATGTATTGTCAGACTTCAAGTCACACATGTTGTCATGGCAACAGATTCTAGATTGTATGAAGGCACTGCAACCGCGGTATTACTCTATATCGTCTTCACCAAAAATTGTAAGTTTATGCTACTTTCTAAATAGCTAAGAGTTATTAGTGTTTTATCTTCTTTTCTGGGAAAGGTCCTCCACGACTGAGAGATCAAACATCCGGTCTCAAGATCACTTACATCTCATCAATCAGGGCAGGGTCATCCGTGAAGTATTTGAGAGATCAAACATCCGGTCTCAAGATCACTTACTTCTCATCAATCAGGGCAGGGTCCTCCGTGGCCGAGAGATCAAACATCCGGTCTCAAGATCATTTATATCTCATCAATCAGGGCAGGGTCCTCCGTTGCCGAGATATCAAACATCCGGTCTCAAGATCACTTACATCTCATCAATCAGGGCAGGGTCATCCGTGGCTGAGAGATCAAACATCCGGTCTCAAGATCACTTACATCTCATCAGTCAGGGAAGGGTCATCCGTGGCCGAGAGATCAAACATCCGGTCTCAAGATCACTTACATCTCATCAGTCAGGGAAGGGTCCTCCGTGGCTGAGAGATCAAACATCCGGTCACAAGATCACTTACATCTCATCAGTCAGGGAAGGGTCCTCCGTGGCTGAGAGATCAAACATCCGGTCTCAAGATCACTTACATCTCATCAGTCAGGGAAGGGTCATCCGTGGCCGAGAGATCAAACATCCGGTCTCAAGATCACTTACATCTCATCAGTCAGGGAAGGGTCCTCCGTGGCTGAGAGATCAAACATCCGGTCTCAAGATCACTTACATCTCATCAGTCAGGGAAGGGTCCTCCGTGGCTGAGAGATCAAACATCCGGTCTCAAGATCACTTACATCTCATCAGTCAGGGAAGGGTCCTCCGTGGCTGAGAGATCAAACATCCGGTCTCAAGATCACTTACATCTCATCAGTCAGGGAAGGGTCCTCCGTGGCTGAGAGATCAAACATCCGGTCACAAGATCACTTACATCTCATCAGTCAGGGAAGGGTCCTCCGTGGCTGAGAGATCAAACATCCGGTCTCAAGATCACTTACATCTCATCAGTCAGGGCAGGGTCATCCGTGGCCGAGAGATCAAACATCCGGTCTCAAGATCACTTACATCTCATCAGTCAGGGAAGGGTCCTCCGTGGCTGAGAGATCAAACATCCGGTCTCAAGATCACTTACATCTCATCAGTCAGGGAAGGGTCATCCGTGGCCGAGAGATCAAACATCCGGTCTCAAGATCACTTACATCTCATCAGTCAGGGAAGGGTCCTCCGTGGCTGAGAGATCAAACATCCGGTCTCAAGATCACTTACATCTCATCAGTCAGGGAAGGGTCCTCCGTGGCTGAGAGATCAAACATCCGGTCTCAAGATCACTTACATCTCATCAGTCAGGGAAGGGTCCTCCGTGGCTGAGAGATCAAACATCCGGTCTCAAGATCACTTACATCTCATCAGTCAGGGAAGGGTCCTCCGTGGCTGAGAGATCAAACATCCGGTCTCAAGATCACTTACATCTCATCAGTCAGGGAAGGGTCCTCCGTGGCTGAGAGATCAAACATCCAGTCACAAGGTCACTTACATCTCATCAGTCAGGGCAGGGTCCTCCGTGGCTCACAAAAACTTTATGTGAGAAAGTTTCCAGTAACTTGTGGAAGGACAGTTGTTCTACTCTGTCTGAGGTCTTCCTCCACCAGTAAAACTGGATATGCCATATATAACTTGAAATGTGTTGAAAATGGCGTTAAACTCCATTCAATCAGGGCACGAGTTTGAACCCAGCTCAGTTAAATCACTTTGTGAGAAATATTGCCAGGTCCTTTCAGAAGTGTGGTGACAGTGTTATAGCATAGGATCCAAGATAGTGGGCTTATGGGTTCAATCCTCTGTCATGGCTTTGTGTGGTGTCCTTGAGCAAGACACTTTGTCCACATATTCTTAGCACTGGTTCTATCTAGGAAGACTTTGAATGTGATTTGATCAAGTTATAAGAACTTGTTTTACAATCGATGTACAATCAATGTAGAATAAATAGATTTAAATTGCCATATTTTTTTTTTTATATTATTTAGAAGCTATAATAGCTCTTGTTGTCTCATAACCTTTACATGTTAAATTATAAATAAAGCATACATTCTGTATTATTCCTCATTAATAAAACAAACTGGATGCCATACTAATGTATATCATGATTGTAATGTGTTGAAAATGGCGTTAAAACCAATTATTTCTGGAGATTATTAGATTGCATATTTATTAAAAACATATTTGACTTATAAATAGATATAGTGAAACCATATCTTCCAATACCACTCAGATACTTCAAAATGCCCAACCCCAGTTTAGTAAAGACAATATTGTACAACAAAACAAACCCCAAGGTCTTGACAAAATTGACAATTCTACTAAAATGATGATTAGTCCTATTTTGCACATGTCTCAAGTTTCTAAATTTCCTCCACAATCTCTTCATCTAATCGAGAAGTTTTGTGTCCAGGGCCCTGTCATCTGCAAGGTTAGAAAGGTTGGTGCAGGCTATCGAGTTTGTCCAGGGCCCTGTCATCTGCAAGGTAAGAAAGGTTGGTGAAGGCTATTGAGTTTGTCCAGGGCCCTGTCATCTACAAGGTTAGGAAGGTTTGTGCAGGCTATTGAGTTTGTCCAGGGCCCTGTCATCTGCAAGGTTAGGAAGGTTTGTGCAGGCTATTGAGTTTGTCTAGGGCCCTGTCATCTGCAAGGTTAGAAAGGTTGGTGCAGGCTATCGAGTTTGTCCAGGGCCCTGTCATCTGCAAGGTTAGAAAGGTTGGTGCAGGCTATTGAGTTTGTCCAGGGCCCTGTCATCTACAAGGTTAGAAAGGTTGGTGCAGGCTATTGAGTTTGTCCAGGGTCCTGTCATCTGCAAGGTTAGAAAGGTTGGTGCAGGCTATTGAGTTTGTCCAGGGCCCTGTCATCTACAAGGTTAGAAAGGTTGGTGCAGGCTATTGAGTTTATCCAGGGCCCTGTCATCTACAAGGTTAGAAATGTTGGAGCATGCTATTCTGTTTCCCATGTCCGCAATCTCTTCATCTAATCGAGAAGTTTTGTGTCCAGGGCCCTGTCATCTGCAAGGTTAGAAAGGTTGGTGCAGGCTATTGAGTTTGTCCAGGGCCCTGTCATCTGCAAGGTTAGAAAGGTTGGTGCAGGCTATTGAGTTTGTTCAGGGCCCTGTCATCTACATGTACAAGGTTAGAAAGGTTGGTGCAGGCTATTGAGTTTCCTTTGTCCACAATCTTGTCGTTTGTCACTTTTTCTTGTCCAGACTATTCCACCAAAACTTATGAACTGGTTTTTGGTCAAATATAATATAAAATATCAGTATGGAGTCTAGTTGCACATATTATTCCAGTTTTTGTGCAGTTTCAGTCATTTAATTATTTTAATTGTAAATCTTGTAAGACTACTTTTCCTAAACTTATGAACTGAATTTGGTTAAACTTGCTACAGAGTATAAAGTCTAGTTATATTTCATTATTATCTTAGTACCCACACAGTGGGTTTGATTGATGTTTCGTTTGTTTGAATATTTAGTTTTTATGCTATTGAAGGCTTACACAAAATAAGTTAACCTAACCACTCTTTTCTGGGATCATGGAAGGTTAACCAGTACACGAGCAAACCTGTTTCTACAAGTAACTGTTAACTTTCCAACTTGAATCACAGGCCCTAACTTACTGCAGCTTCTAGATAGCTATATAAGGTAAACAATTTACTATATATAGAGCTATCCAAAAGCTATAGTAAGATAGGGCCTGCGACTTGAATCAGTGGTAAGAGATGAATAACAATGAGACACAATGTCACGAAAACTGTAGCCGGGTAAGAATTCAAACTTTTGAGAATTTTATTGAAGATTCAAACCACATGTTTTTTACCTTGCATCTGGTATCATAGCTTACAGTGGGTGGTGGTGGGGGTGTGAGGGGGGGGGGGGGGGGTCCTCAGACGCATTTTAA
Source organism: Panopea generosa (assembly GCA_029582155.1). Taxonomy (NCBI): domain Eukaryota; kingdom Metazoa; phylum Mollusca; class Bivalvia; order Adapedonta; family Hiatellidae; genus Panopea; species Panopea generosa. The sequence continues at coordinate 22,948,036 of CM055899.1, read as the reverse complement.
TAATTGTAACCTATATGCTTTACTTTGATAGGATAGCACCAAAGTTTGTGTGACTGCCGCTGTTGTTAGGTACCAGACTGCTAGTCAGCCGAGAACCGGAGTGACCACAACATTCCTGCAGGACCGTTTATGTGTTGGTCAAGAGTGCCCAGTATTCATGAGCTACAACCCAGACTTCTGGTTACCAGTCGACAGTAAGGTTCCAGTCATTCTGATTGGTCCTGGGACCGGCATTGCACCCTTTATGGCTTATATACAAGAAAGAGGTATTTCAAATGTGATAAGTTTTATTTTATGGAAAACACACTGTTATATTATGTCAATGAAATAAAGGAAATAAGCATCAACATATAATAAATCTTTTTAGTACAATTTGTACAACATGGTAAATTGTCAGTCGTCCGTCAGTTAACCTTTTTTGTAGATGCAATAGCACCTTAATTTATCGTTAAATTTTAACCAAACTTTCACAGCAGTTATATAACCACAAGAGCTCGGACAGCGTGATTCAAACACAAATGCCCCCGCAACAGGGCTTGTAAAAACATTTTAAGCGAAACTTTAAAAAAACATTTTCTCTGAAATTTCATGGCCTAGACCATATATATTTTACATGTAGTTTTGAATGGTGGTCTCATAAAATATTTGTTGAAGTAAGAGTATAACATCAGAATGAATCTGAGTATAACCGTGTCCTCCTGCAAATTACTGGTTGACTTTGTCACATCAAATATTTTTGGCTAAGCTGGGTTTGAACCCCCAACCTCAGCAATGAGAGGTACATGATTTTAATCAAGACGGTGCCTGTTGACCATTTGGCCATGTAGGATATTTCAATGCACGTCAGATTTGCGCAATACATGCTCAAGATGGCAGTTAAGAAAATTTTGAATATTTTAAATGTGTATGCAGCTATTAAGCATATCACTTGAAATTTAGATTATTGTAGTGCTACAGGCAGAGAGTAATAAAATATTTGTTGCAATCACTCAAGTGTGATGTGTATGCAGCTGCTAAGCATATCACTTGAAATTTAGATTATTGCAATGCCACAAGCAGAGATTTATAAAATATTTATTGCTATCACTCAATCAAATAAGGTTTAAACACTTAGATAAGTTAAAGAGAGTATATCGAGAGTTAAAAGAAATAGCTTTATATATATATATATATATGTATCTTCAGATTGTGACTGCAATTAGTTAAACAGCACTTAATAATCTGCAGGTCATATAAACACAATTGCCGTAAATTAGCACTACAGTTAACGATGCCCTTTAAAGGACAAAGCAGGGCAAAAGTGAAGTTGATAGAGTGTTGACTGCACATGACAGGTTGCTGGTTCGTTCCCAGGCTTGACCTGATGCCTCTCAAAGAAAATCACTCAGTCCTGGTTCTACCCAGGAAGCGGACTTGAGAGCGGTTCATATAGGCTCTGAGCTTACTTCACAATCAAGTTAATATAAATTAGTATAAACTTAATTTAAAGGACACATATTGGAAAAGCTTATTTTGAAATGTAATGTCACAGCCAAATTGCACAACTTTCAGTATTTCCAAAATATTGTATTTGTTGTTGTTTTTTTTTCTAAAAATTTACAAGAGATAAAAATTCTGATTTGCATTTTAAAAAAATCGACTTGCATTTAGAAAGTTATGCAAGGACTAAATTTGAACCATGACAGAAGTGTTCTATTCATATCAAAAGAATTGTAATTATAACTGATGAAAAAGACATTCAACCTACATTTTAGTACTGGAGCCAGACAGCGGTCCGACATGTTTATATTTTGGATGTAGACATAGAGACAAGGATTACCTGTATAAGTCACAGTTAGGTGAGTTAGGTGCCACACCCATCCCCACCCTGGCCCCCATTACCATTCAGAAACTAATCGAAATTGAATTCAAGAGCAGGCCCAACTTCCATAATGACATTTGATTGCTTGGTTATTATATTATTACTGATAAAAATGGGTGCATATAGAAATTATTTCAGAATTTCTGTATTTTTTGTGCCATCATGTACTCATTGTGTCAGATTTGGAAGTCAGAATGATATATCTTTAAACAGTTGCATCTTCATGCAGTATTAGAATTCATTAAGATTTTGTCCTGAGGAAGAACTGTTTGGTGGAAACATTATATATGTCACATCATAAATAGATACAGCATGAGAATTTTATCCTGTAAGATAAAAATATGTCACACCAGTAAAATAACATGTACTTTCCGATAAGGGAGAAATAATTATACCAAAATGGGGTAAATTATCATTATAACCAACAAGAGTGAATAACATCAATTCAATAAAATATGACACACCATAGATAGATTTGTGTTTTTATTCTCATGATATTTTCTAACATTCCCCATTTCACATAATTTCTGAATATGTTTATCACAATTACAGAATGCTGGGCCCAGCAGGGTGTTCTCCAACTAAGGGTGGCATTCTCCAGGGACCAAGACAAGAAAATCTATGTGCAAAGCCTACTTGACGAGGACAGGAAACACATATGGAAGCTCATAGATGAGGTATACAGTTTTAAAGCCATAAAAGTAGCGGATAGAATGCCGGCTACTCATGCCAGAAGTTGTTGGTATATAAGCTTTGAGCTTTCTTCACAATCAAGCTAAAATAAATAAGTATAAACAGGAGTACAATTTTCTATCAAATATACCTGTCATTTTATCAGTGCGATATATTTTCCATCTCACCTTTGTGTTGGATTAAAACTCGTACGCTGATAAAATTCTCATGCAAGTATAAAGTCAACACTATTCTTACAAGATTGTAAATCAATGTATTTTACATGAAACTTAGTGGTATGCAAAAACAGAAGAATTATGAATATGGAAATTGAGAAAATGAGATTCACTTTGTATCACTGCTTTGATTGGAACCTGGACTGAGATTTGGTTGTGATGAAAACACTGAGCCTTGCATTGTCTGTATCTCAACCTGCTGTGCATGCATAGTTAATGTTATATTTGTAAATGTACAGTAGAACTTCTCACGTCTGTCAGATGGTTGTTTGTTCATTCGTCCAAAGTCAAAATGATTTCCAAGCAATAATTTCTGAAAGAGTCTACATGTATGTTATGGCTCCTTTTCAACTTAACTTTTGGTCTGATTACCTGACAATTAGCAGGGGCATCTGTGTCCTATGGACACTTTTTAGTTCTATTTTATACGATTTATGTTCACATGCAACGTTGTTTTCTGTTTTGCAGCAAGGAGCCAGTATTTATATTTGTGGGGATGCCACACACATGGCTCATGATGTCCATGACAGGTTGATTGACCTCATTAAAGGTGAAGGTCATATGATTTCAAAGGATGCCTTGACCTACTTACAAACATTAGAGAAACTGGGGAAATACCAAAAGGATGTTTGGGTTGTCTAGTACTATCTGACCTTACCAAAAATGAAAGTCATTGTGTTTGGTAATGGTTACTGTGTAAAAAACTCATTGAATTTTTGTAAATGCCAAAAAATGACATTTTTTGGCATTTTAAAACTTTTGGTAAATACTCGATGTGATTACAGGACAAGTTAAAGCATTCCCGTGACAGGGAATATGTTTCAAAATGTATTTCAGGTCAAGACCACCAGTATACTGTAAAAGCAGAAATTTTAGTGAGAGTTTAATTTTCACCATATTTGCCGCCTCGAATTCCACATGAACATTAATCCTCGTGTAATTTCTCACTTCTATCATAATAAAAATCAAAAAAACCTTACAACATTACAACATACCTTCAACAGGTCGAATAGAAAGAGGCCGTATTTACACCAATCAGGGGTGGTATTCCCCAACCATTCTTAAGATTATTCTTACACTTGAACTCAAGAATGGATTTTGAAAAACACTTTGATACCATTTTTTGAGGCCAAAATATGCAAGCACATAAGAACACCCTACCATACAATAAAATAACTCACACAATTATTCTATATGTCAATTTAAACTAGATATCTAAGGTTGAAATTTGGATTTTCAAGCTCAAGTCTAAGAATATTCTTAAGAATGGTTGGTGAATATGACCCCAGATATGTCTTGTGTTTACTTAACATCTATAACAGTGTATGATTAAGGGACAAATACAATAAAGTACTTGATAAATTTTGATAAGGACTATTTGTTGAATGCATCAACTGATTTATGCTATTTTATACTAAAAATTTCATTGTACTGCAACACCTCCAATAATCTGTACAAATTATCATTATACAGTGATGGTTATAAGTTTTGTAATTTTATTGCAGACCAACTTACAAATCAAAAAAGGCAGGATGATTCTGGAAATTTGTATATTATTTTTTACAACACTTTAGCTAATATTAAATCTCGCGAACATAGTCAAGGTTTAAAATGTGCTAAATTTTTACCCAGCGAAAATATCAGCTTTTACTGTATACTGGATATTAAAGTATCTGTGTGATAGATTAAAGTGTACTACATGTATAAAAATAAGTCAAAGAAAGCATTCCTGTGATAGAGAATATGTTACAAATGACAAGCATCTATGTGAAAGTGAAATACTTAATATGGCATAGAACATTTCTGTGATAGAGAATATGCTACAAGTGACAGGCATCTATGTAGTAGTGAAATGTGGCATACAACATTTCTGTGATAGAGAATATGTTACAAGTGACGGGCATCTATGTGGAAGTGAAATGTGGCATACAACATTTCTGTGATAGAGAATATGTTACAAGTGACAGGCATCTATGTGGAAGTGAAATACTTAATATGGCATAGAACATTTCTGTGATAGAGAATATGTTACAAGTGACAGGCATCTATGTGGAAGTGAAATACTTAATGTGGCATACAACATTTCTGTGATAGAGAATATGTTACAAGTGACAGACATCTATGTGGAAGTGAAATGTGGCATACAACATTTCTGTGATAGAGAATTTGCTACAAGTGACAGGCATCTATGTGGAAGTGAAATGTGGCATACAACATTTCTGTGATAGAGAATATGCTACAAGTGACAGGCATCTATGTGGAAGTGAAATGTGGCATAGAACATTTCTGTGATAGAGAATATGTTACAAGTGACAGACATCTATGTGGAAGTGAAATACTTAATGTGGCATACAACATTTCTGTGATAGAGAATATGTTACAAGTGACAGGCATCTATGTGGAAGTGAAATGTGGCATACAACATTTCTGTGATAGAGAATTTGCTACAAGTGACAGGCATCTATGTGGAAGTGAAATGTGGCATACAACATTTCTGTGATAGAGAATATGTTACAAGTGACAGACATCTATGTAGAAGTGAAATACTTAATGTGGCATACAACATTTCTGTGATAGAGAATATACTACAAGTGACAGGCATCTATGTGAAAGTGAAATACTAAATGTGGCATAACGCATTTCTGTGATAATACATGTAATTTTCAATAATTTCCATGCTGGAAGTCAAATACTCCACTTGTATCTTAAGTCTAGTCAACCATAAGTAAAATATAGCATTACATAATCAGATACCAAAATCAAATATTGTTTTGACTATAATCCATGTATGTCCTCTTAATTACACCAGAAATAAGAAATTAGAAAACTTTTTCTGGGTATTTTTAACACCCTTCTTACATCTCCAGAAGCAGATATTATTATGGCTTGCACACATGTATCAAGCATTTTTCAAAGGCTGTGGCATATATTCCATTCAAATTAGTTCAAATATGAATAGACAAAGAATGTTAGGCCATAATTAATTCCTAGATTTTTATCCCTACCCTCCACTGTTTTTTTTTACCTGTCCTAACAAGTTTAAAAAGAACCGTAAATTATCAGAAAAGTGCCGCTTTATAATCATTCAAATATTCATTATGATTTTTCTCAAATCTTACTGGGAAATAGCTTCAGCGCTACTCATGTATGCATGTTGCTATGGATACCATAACATTTCATATAAAGTTTTGATATGGCATAACCATTTAAATTGGTGGAGGAAGACCTCAGTAGTGTTGGTCGTATGGCATAACCATTTAAATTGGTGGAGGAAGACCTCAGTAGTGTTGGCCATATGGCATAACCATTTAAATTGGTGAAGGAAGACCTCAGTAGTGTTGGCCATATGGCATAACCATTTAAATTCGTGAAGGAAGAACTCAGTAGTGTTGGTCATATGGCATAACCATTTAAATTGGTGGAGGAAGATCTCAGTAGAGTTGATCATATGGCATAACCATTTAAATTGGTGGAGGAAGACCTCAGTAGAGTTGGTCATATGGCATAACCATTTAAATTGGTGGAGGCAGTCCTCAGTAGTGTTGGTCATATGGCATAATCATTTAAATTGGTGGAGGAAGACCTCAGTAGAGTTGATCATATGGCATAACCATTTAAATTGGTGCAGGAAGACCTCAGTAGTGTTGGTCGTATGGCATAACCATTTAAATTGGTGGAGGAAGAGCTCAGTAGTGTTGGTCGTATGGCATAACCATTTAAATTGGTGGAGGAAGACCTCAGTAGTGTTGGCTGTATGGCATAACCATTTAAATTGGTGCAGGAAGTCCTCAGTAGTGTTGGTCATATGGCATAACCATTTAAATTGGTGGAGGAAGACCTCAGTAGTGTTGGTCGTATGGCATAACCATTTAAATTGGTGGAGGAAACCCTCAGTAGTGTTGGTCGTATGGCATAACCATTTAAATTGGTGGAGGCAGTCCTCAGTAGTGTTGGTCATATGGCATAACCATTTAAATTGGTGGAGGAAGACCTCAGTAGTGTTGGCCGTATGGCATAACCATTTAAATTGGTGGAGGAAGACCTCAGTAGTGTTGGTTATATGGCATAACCATTTAAATTGGTGCAGGAAGTCCTCAGTAGTGTTGGTTATATGGCATAACCATTTAAATTGGTGCAGGAAGATCTCAGTAGTGTTGGTTATATGGCATAACCATTTAAATTGGTGGAGGAAGTCCTCAGTAGTGTTGGTCATATGGCATAACCATTTAAATTGGTGGAGGAAGACTTCAGTAGAGTTGATCATATGGCATAACCATTTAAATTGGTGCAGGAAGTCCTCAGTAGTATTGGTCATATGGCATAACCATTTAAATTGGTGGAGGAAGTCCTCAGTAGTGTTGGTCATATGGCATAACCATTTAAATTGGTGGAGGAAGACTTCAGTAGAGTTGATCATATGGCATAACCATTTAAATTGGTGCAAAAAGACCTCAGTAGTGTTGGTCATATGGCATAACCATTTAAATTGGTGGAGGAAGTCCTCAGTAGTGTTGGTTATATGGCATAACCATTTAAATTGGTGCAGGAAGTCCTCAGTAGTATTGGTCATATGGCATAACCATTTAAATTGGTGCAGGAAGGCCTCAGTAGTGTTGGTCGTATGGCATAACCATTTAAATTGGTGGAGGAAGAGCTCAGTAGTGTTGGTCGTATGGCATAACCATTTAAATTGGTGGAGGAAGACCTCAGTAGTGTTGGCTGTATGGCATAACCATTTAAATTGGTGCAGGAAGTCCTCAGTAGTGTTGGTCATATGGCATAACCATTTAAATTGGTGGAGGAAGACCTCAGTAGTGTTGGTCGTATGGCATAACCATTTAAATTGGTGGAGGAAACCCTCAGTAGTGTTGGTCGTATGGCATAACCATTTAAATTGGTGGAGGCAGTCCTCAGTAGTGTTGGTCATATGGCATAACCATTTAAATTGGTGGAGGAAGACCTCAGTAGTGTTGGCCGTATGGCATAACCATTTAAATTGGTGGAGGAAGACCTCAGTAGTGTTGGTTATATGGCATAACCATTTAAATTGGTGCAGGAAGTCCTCAGTAGTGTTGGTCGTATGGCATAACCATTTAAATTGGTGGAGGAAGTCCTCAGTAGTGTTGGTCATATGGCATAACCATTTAAATTGGTGGAGGAAGACCTCAGTAGAGTTGATCATATGGCATAACCATTTAAATTGGTGCAAAAAGACCTCAGTAGTGTTGGTCATATGGCATAACCATTTAAATTGGTGGAAGAAGACCTCAGTAGTGTTGGTTATATGGCATAACCATTAAAATTGGTGCAGGAAGGCCTCAGTAGTGTTGGTCGTATGGCATAACCATTTAAATTGGTGCAGGAAGACCTCAGTAGTATTGGTCATATGGCATAACCATTTAAATTGGTGGAGGAAGACCTCAGTAGTGTTGGTCGTATGGCATAACCATTTAAACTGGTGGATGAAGACCTCATTAGTGTTGGTCATATGGCATAACCATTTAAACTGGTGGAGGAAGACCTCAGTAGTGTTGGTTATATGGCATAACCATTTAAATTGGTGCAGGAAGTCCTCAGTAGTGTTGGTTATATGGCATAACCATTTAAATTGGTGCAGGAAGATCTCAGTAGTGTTGGTTATATGGCATAACCATTTAAATTGGTGGAGGAAGTCCTCAGTAGTGTTGGTCATATGGCATAACCATTAAAATTGGTGCAGGAAGGCCTCAGTAGTGTTGGTCGTATGGCATAACCATTTAAATTTGTGGAGGAAGACCTCAGTAGTGTTGGCCATATGGCATAACCATTAAAATTGGTGTAGGAAGGCCTCAGTAGTGTTGGTCGTATGGCATAACCATTTAAATTGGTGGAGGATGACCTCAGTAGTGTTGGTCGTATGGCATAACCATTAAAATTGGTGCAGGAAGGCCTCAGTAGTGTTGGTCGTATGGCATAACCATTTTAATTGGTGCAGGAAGACCTCAGTAGTGTTGGTCGTATGGCATAACCATTAAAATTGGTGCAGGAAGGCCTCAGTAGAGTTGGTCGTATGGCATAACCATTTAAATTTGTGGAGGAAGACCTCAGTAGTGTTGGCCATATGGCATAACCATTAAAATTGGTGTAGGAAGGCCTCAGTAGTGTTGGTCGTATGGCATAACCATTTAAATTGGTGCAGGAAGACCTCAGTAGTGTTGGTCGTATGGCATAACCATAAAAATTGGTGCAGGAAGACCTCAGTAGTGTTGGTCGTATGGCATAACCATTAAAATTGGTGCAGGAAGGCCTCAGTAGTGTTGGTCGTATGGCATAACCATTTAAATTAGTGCAGGAAGACCTCAGTAGTGTTGGTCATATGGCATAACCATTAAAATTGGTGCAGGAAGGCCTCAGTAGTGTTGGTCGTATGGCATAACCATTTAAATTGGTGCAGGAAGACATCAGTAGTGTTGGTCGTATGGCATAACCATTTAAATTGGCGGAGGAAGACCTCAGTAGTGTTGGTCGTATGGCATAACCATTTAAATTGGTGGAGGAAGACCTCAGTAGTGTTGGTCGTATGGCATATTCATTTAAATTGGTGCATATGGCAAAACCATTTAAATTGGTGCAGGAAAACCTCGGTAGTGTTGGCCATATGGCATAACCATTTAAACTGGTGGAGGAAGACCTCAGTAGTGTTGGTCATATGGCATAACCATTTAAATTGGTGCAGGAAGACCTCAGTAGTGTTGGTCGTATGGCATAACCATTTAAATTGGTACAGGAAGACCTCAGTAGTGTTGGTTATATGGCATAACCATTTAAACTGTTGGGAAAAGACCTCAGTAGTGTTGGCCATATGGCATAACCATTTTAATTGGTGCAGGAAGTCCTCAGTAGTGTTGGTCATATGGCATAACCATTTAAATTGGTGCATATGGCAAAACCATTTAAATTGGTGCAGGAAAACCTCGGTAGTGTTGGCCATAAGGCATAACCATTTAAACTGGTGGAGGAAGACCTCAGTAGTGTTGGTCATATGGCATAACCATTTAAATTGGTGCAGGAAGACCTCAGTAGTGTTGGTTATATGGCATAACCATTTAAATTGGTGGAGGAAGACCTCAGTAGAGTTGATCATGTGGCATAACCATTTAAATTGGTGGAGGAAGACCTCAGTAGAGTTGGTCATGTGGCATAACCATTTAAATTGGTGGAGGCAGTCCTCAGTAGTGTTGGTCATATGGCATAACCATTTAAATTGGTGTGCAGGAAGACCTCAGTAGTGTTGGTTATATGGCAAAACCATTTAAACTGGTGCAGGAAGACCTCAGTAGTGTTGGTAGTATGGCATAACCATTCAAATTTGTGGAGGAAGACCTCAGTAGTGTTGGTCGTATGGCATAACCATTTAAATTGGTGCAGGAAGACCTCAGTAGTGTTGGTCATATGGCATAACCATTTAAATTGGTGCAGGAAGACCTCAGTAGTGTTGGTCGTATGGCATAACCATTTAAATTGGTGGAGGAAGACCTCAGTAGTGTTGGTTGTATGGCATAACCATTAAAACCGGTGGAGGAAGACCTCATTAGTGTTGGTCGTATGGTATAACCGTTTAAATTGGTGCAGGAAGACCTCAGTAGTGTTGGCCATATGGCATTACCATTTAAATTGGTGGAGGAAGACCTCAGTAGTTTTGGTCGTATGGCATAACCATTTAAATTGGTGCAGGAAGACCTCAGTAGTGTTGGCCATATGGCATAACCATTTAAATTGGTGCAGGAAGTCCTCAGTTGTGTTGGTTATATGGCATAACCATTAAAACTGGTGGAGGAAGACCTCAGTAGTGTTGGTCGTATGGCATAACTATTTAAACTGGTGCAGGAAGTCCTCAGTAGTGTTGGCCATATGGCATAACCATTTAAATTGGTGGAGGAAGACCTCAGTAGTGTTGGTCGTATGGCATAACCATTTAAATTGGTGCAGGAAGACCTCAGTAGTGTTGACCATATGGCATAACCATTAAAACTGGTGGAGGAAGACCTCAGTAGTGTTGGTCGTATGGCATAACCATTAAAACTGGTGGAGGAAGTCCTCATTAGTGTTGGTCGTATGGCATAACTATTTAAACTGGTGCAGGAAGTCCTCAGTAGTGTTGGCCATATGGCATAACCATTTAAATTGGCGGAGGAAGACCTCAGTAGTGTTGGTCGTATGGCATAACCATTTAAATTGGTGCAGGAAGACCTCAGTAGTGTTGGCCATATGGCATAACCATTAAAACTGGTGGAGGAAGACCTCAGTAGTGTTGGCCGTATGGCATAACCATTAAAACTGGTGGAGGAAGTCCTCATTAGTGTTGGTCGTATGGCATAACTATTTAAACTGGTGCAGGAAGTCATCAGTAGTGTTGGCCATATGGCATAACCATTTAAATTGGCGGAGGAAGACCTCAGTAGTGTTGGTCGTATGGCATGACCATTTAAATTGGCGCAGGAAGGCCTCAGTAGTGTTGGTCGTATGGCATAACCATTTAAATTGGTGCAGGAAGACCTCAGTAGTGTTGGTCGTATGGCATAACCATTTAAATTGGTGCAGGAAGACCTCAGTAGTGTTGGTCGTATGGCATAACCATTTAAATTGGTGCAGGAAGACCTCAGTAGTGTTGGTCGTATGGCATAACCATTTAAATTGGTGCTGGAAGACCTCAGTAGTGTTGGTTATATGGCATAACCATTTAAATTGGTGCAGGAAGACCTCAGTAGTGTTGGTCATATGGCATAACCATTTAAATTGGTGCAGGAAGACCTCAGTAGTGTTGGTTATATGGCATAACCATTTAAACTGGTGCAGGAAGTCCTCAGTAGTGTTGGTCGTATGGCATAACCATTTAAATTGGCGCAGGAAGACCTCAGTAGTGTTGGTTATATGGCATAACCATTTAAATTGGTGCAGGAAGACCTCAGTAGTGTTGGTTATATGGCATAACCATTTAAACTGGTGCAGGAAGTCCTCAGTAGTGTTGGTCGTATGGCATAACCATTTAAATTGGTGCAGGAAGACCTCAGTAGTGTTGGTCATATGGCATAACCATTTAAATTGGTGCAGGAAGACCTTAGTAGTGTTAATTATATGGCATAACCATTTAAACTGGTGGAGGAAGACCTCACTAGTGTTGGTTATATGGCATAACCATTTAAACTGGTGCAGGAAGACCTCAGTAGTGTTGGTCGTATGGCATAACCATTTAAATTGGTGCAGAAAGACCTCAGTAGTGTTGGTCGTATGGCATAACCATTTAAATTGGTGCAGGAAGACCTCAGTAGTGTTGGTCGTATGGCATAACCATTTAAATTGGTGCAGGAAGACCTCAGTAGTGTTGGTCGTATGGCATAACCATTTAAATTGGTGCAGGAAGGCCTCAGTAGTGTTGGTCGTATGGCATAACCATTTAAACTGGAGCAGGAAGACCTCAGTAGTGTTGGTCGTATGGCATAACCATTTAAATTGGTGCAGGAAGGCCTCAGTAGTGTTGGTCGTATGGCATAACCATTTAAATTGGCGCAGGAAGACCTCAGTAGTGTTGGTCGTATGGAATAACCATTTAAATTGGCGCAGGAAGACCTCAGTAGTGTTGGTCGTATGGCATAACCATTTAAACTGGCGCAGGAAGACCTCAGTAGTGTTGGTCGTATGGCATAACCATTTAAACTGGCGCAGGAAGACCTCAGTAGTGATGGCCATATGGCATAACCATTTAAATTGGTGGAGGGAGACCTCAGTAGTGTTGACCATATGGCATAACCATTTAAATTGGCGCAGGAAGACCTCAGTAGTGTTGGTCATATGGCATAACCATTTAAATTGGCGCAGGAAGACCTCAGTAGTGATGGCCATATGGCATAACCATTTAAATTGGTGGAGGAAGACCTCAGTAGTGTTGGCCATATGGCATAACCATTTAAATTGGCGCAGGAAGACCTCAGTAGTGTTGGCCATATGGCATAACCATTTAAATTGGTGGAGGAAGACCTCAGTAGTGTTGGTCGTATGGCATAGCCATTTAAATTGGTGCAGGAAGGCCTCAGTAGTGTTGGTCGTATGGCATAACCATTTAAATTGGCGCAGGAAGACCTCAGTAGTGTTGGCCATATGGCATAACCATTTAAATTGGTGGAGGAAGACCTCAGTAGTGTTGGCCATATGGCATAACCATTTAAATTGGCGCAGGAAGTCCTCAGTAGTGTTGGCCATATGGCATAACCATTTAAATTGGTGCAGGAAGTCCTCAGTAGTGTTGGTCGTATGGCATAACCATTTAAATTGGTGCAGGAAGACCTCAGTAGTGTTGGTTATATGGCATAACCATTTAAATTGGTGCAGGAAGTCCTCGGTAGTGTTGGTCGTATGGCATAACCATTTAAATTGGTACAGGAAGTCCTCAGTAGCGTTGGTCGTATGGCATAACCATTTAAATTGGTGGAGGAAGTCCTCAGTAGTGTTGGTCGTATGGCATAACCATTTAATTTGGTGGAGGAAGTCCTCAGTAGTGTTGGTCGTATGGCATAACCATTTAAATTGGTGCAGGAAGACCTCAGTCGTGTTGGTTATATGGCAAAACTATTTAAACTGGTGCAGGAAGACCTCAGTAGTGTTGGTCGTATGGCATTACCATTTAAATTGGCGGAGGAAGACCTCAGTAGTGTTGGTCGTATGGCATAACCATTTAAATTGGTGCAGGAAGACCTCAGTAGTGTTGGTCGTATGGCATAACCATTTAAATTGGTGCAGGAAGACCTCAGTAGTGTTGGCCATATGGCATAACCATTTAAATTGGTGCAGGAAGTCCTTAGTTGTGTTGTTTATATGGTATAACCATTAAAACTGGTGGAGGAATACCTCAGTAGTGTTGGTCGTATGGCATAACTATTTAAACTGGTGCAGGAAGTCCTCAATAGTGTTGGCCATATGGCATAACCATTTAAATTGGTGGAGGAAGACCTCAGTAGTGTTGGTCGTATGGCATAACCATTTAAATTGGTGCAGGAAGACCTCAGTAGTGTTGGCCATATGGCATAACCATTTAAATTGGTGCAGGAAGACCTCAGCAGTGTTGGCCATATGGCATAACCATTTAAATTGGTGGAGGAAGACCTCAGTAGTGTTGGTCGTATGGCATAACCATTTAAATTGGTGCAGGAAGACCACAGTAGTGTTGGTCATATGGCATAACCATTTAAATTGGTGCAGGAAGTCCTCAGTAGTGTTGGCCATATGGCATAACCATTAAAACTGGTGGAGGAAGACCTGAGTAGTGTTGGCCATATGGTATAACGATTAAAACTGGTGGAGGAAGTCCTCAGTAGTGTTGGTCGTATGGCATAACCATTTAAACTGGTGCAGGAAGTCCTCAGTAGTGTTGGTCGTATGGCATAACCATTTAAATTGGTGCAGGAAGACCTCAGTAGTGTTGGCCATATGGCATAACAATTAAAACTGGTGGAGGAAGTCCTCAGTAGTGTTGGTCATATGGCATAACCATTTAAATTGGTGCAGGAAGGCCTAAGTAGTGTTGGTCATATGGCATAACCATTTAAATTGGTGCAGGAAGACCTCAGTAGTGTTGGTCGTATGGCATAACCATTAAAACTTGTGGAGGAAGTCCTCAGTAGTGTTGGTCGTATGGCATAACCATTAAAACTGGTGGAGGAAGGCCTCAGTAGTGTTGGTCATATGGCATAACCATTTAAATTGGTGCAGGAAGACCTCAGAAGTGTTGGCCATATGGCATAACCATTTAAATTGGTGGAGGAAGACCTCAGTAGTGTTGGTCGTATGGCATAACCATTTAAATTGGTGCAGGAAGGCTTCAGTAGTGTTGGTCATATGGCATAACCATTTATATTGGTGCAGGAAGACCTCAGTAGTGTTGGTCGTATGGCATAACCATTAAAACTTGTGGAGGAAGTCCTCAGTAGTGTTGGTCGTATGGCATAACCATTAAAACTGGTGGAGGAAGGCCTCAGTAGTGTTGGTCATATGGCATAACCATTTAAATTGGTGCAGGAAGACCTCAGTAGTGTTGGCCATATGGCATAACCATTTAAATTGGTGGAGGAAGACCTCAGTAGTGTTGGTCGTATGGCATAGCCATTTAAATTGGTGCAGGAAGGCCTCAGTAGTGTTGGTCGTATGGTATAACCATTAAAACTGGTGGAGGAAGACCTCAGTAGTGTTGGCCATATGGCATAGCCATTTAAATTGGTGGAGGAAGGCCTCAGTAGTGTTGGTCATATGGCATAACCATTTAAATTGGTGCAGGAAGACCTCAGTAGTGTTGGTCGTATGGCATAACCATTTAAATTGGTGCAGGAAGACCTCAGTAGTGTTGGTCGTATGGCATAACCATTAAAACTGGTGGAGGAAGACCTCAGTAGTGTTGGTTATATGGCATAACCATTTAAATTGGTGCAGGAAGACCTCAGTAGTGTTGGTCATATGGCATAACCATTTAAATTAGTGCAGGAAGACCTCAGTAGTGTTGGTCATATGGCATAACCATTTAAATTGGTGCAGGAATCCCTCAGTAGTGTTGGTCGTATGGCATAACCATTTAAATTGGTGGAGGAAGACCTCAGTAGTGTTGGTCATATGGCATAACTATTTAAATTGTTGGAGGAAGACCTCAGTAGTGTTGGTCGTATGGCATAACCATTTAAATTGGTGCAGGAAGGCCTCAGTAGTGTTGGTCGTATGGCATAACCATTTAAATTGGTGGAGGAAGTCCTCAGTAATGTTGGTCGTATGGCATAACCATTTAAACTGGTGCAGGAAGTCCTCAGTAGTGTTGGTCGTATGGCATAACTATTTAAATTGGTGCAGGAAGTCCTCAGTAGTGTTGGTCATATGGCATAACCATTTAAATTGGTGGAGGAAGTCCTCAGTAGTGTTGGTCGTATGGCATAACCATTTAAATTGGTGCAGGAAGACCTCAGTAGTGTTGGTTATATGGCAAAACTATTTAAACTGGTGCAGGAAGACCTCAGTAGTGTTGGTCGTATGGCATTACCATTTAAATTGGCGGAGGAAGACCTCAGTAGTGTTGGTCGTATGGCATAACCATTTAAATTGGTGCAGGAAGACCTCAGTAGTGTTGGTCGTATGGCATAACCATTTAAATTGGTGCAGGAAGACCTCAGTTGTGTTGGCCATATGGCATAACCATTTAAATTGGTGCAGGAAGTCCTTAGTTGTGTTGTTTATATGGTATAACCATTAAAACTGGTGGAGGAATACCTCAGTAGTGTTGGTCGTATGGCATAACTATTTAAACTGGTGCAGGAAGTCCTCAATAGTGTTGGCCATATGGCATAACCATTTAAATTGGTGGAGGAAGACCTCAGTAGTGTTGGTCGTATGGCATAACCATTTAAATTGGTGCAGGAAGACCTCAGTAGTGTTGGCCATATGGCATAACCATTTAAATTGGTGCAGGAAGACCTCAGCAGTGTTGGCCATATGGCATAACCATTTAAATTGGTGGAGGAAGACCTCAGTAGTGTTTGTCGTATGGCATAACCATTTAAATTGGTGCAGGAAGACCACAGTAGTGTTGGTCATATGGCATAACCATTTAAATTGGTGCAGGAAGTCCTCAGTAGTGTTGGCCATATGGCATAACCATTAAAACTGGTGGAGGAAGACCTGAGTAGTGTTGGCCATATGGTATAACGATTAAAACTGGTGGAGGAAGTCCTCAGTAGTGTTGGTCGTATGGCATAACCATTTAAACTGGTGCAGGAAGTCCTCAGTAGTGTTGGTCGTATGGCATAACCATTTAAATTGGTGCAGGAAGACCTCAGTAGTGTTGGCCATATGGCATAACAATTAAAACTGGTGGAGGAAGTCCTCAGTAGTGTTGGTCATATGGCATAACCATTTAAATTGGTGCAGGAAGGCCTACGTAGTGTTGGTCATATGGCATAACCATTTAAATTGGTGCAGGAAGACCTCAGTAGTGTTGGTCGTATGGCATAACCATTAAAACTTGTGGAGGAAGTCCTCAGTAGTGTTGGTCGTATGGCATAACCATTAAAACTGGTGGAGGAAGGCCTCAGTAGTGTTGGTCATATGGCATAACCATTTAAATTGGTGCAGGAAGACCTCAGAAGTGTTGGCCATATGGCATAACCATTTAAATTGGTGGAGGAAGACCTCAGTAGTGTTGGTCGTATGGCATAACCATTTAAATTGGTGCAGGAAGGCCTCAGTAGTGTTGGTCATATGGCATAACCATTTATATTGGTGCAGGAAGACCTCAGTAGTGTTGGTCGTATGGCATAACCATTAAAACTTGTGGAGAAAGTCCTCAGTAGTGTTGGTCGTATGGCATAACCATTAAAACTGGTGGAGGAAGGCCTCAGTAGTGTTGGTCATATGGCATAACCATTCAAATTGGTGCAGGAAGACCTCAGTAGTGTTGGCCATATGGCATAACCATTTAAATTGGTGGAGGAAGACCTCAGTAGTGTTGGTCGTATGGCATAGCCATTTAAATTGGTGCAGGAAGGCCTCAGTAGTGTTGGTCGTATGGTATAACCATTAAAACTGGTGGAGGAAGACCTCAGTAGTGTTGGCCATATGGCATAGCCATTTAAATTGGTGGAGGAAGGCCTCAGTAGTGTTGGTCATATGGCATAACCATTTAAATTGGTGCAGGAAGACCTCAGTAGTGTTGGTCATATGGCATAACCATTTAAATTGGTGCAGGAAGACCTCAGTAGTGTTGGTCGTATGGCATAACCATTAAAACTGGTGGAGGAAGACCTCAGTAGTGTTGGTTATATGGCATAACCATTTAAATTGGTGCAGGAAGACCTCAGTAGTGTTGGTCATATGGCATAACCATTTAAATTGGTGCAGGAAGACCTCAGTAGTGTTGGTCATATGGCATAACCATTTAAATTGGTGCAGGAAGACCTCAGTAGTGTTGGTCGTATGGCATAACCATTTAAATTGGTGGAGGAAGACCTCAGTAGTGTTGGTCGTATGGCATAACTATTTAAATTGTTGGAGGAAGACCTCAGTAGTGTTGGTCGTATGGCATAACCATTTAAATTGGTGCAGGAAGGCCTCAGTAGTGTTGGTCGTATGGCATAACCATTTAAATTGGTGGAGGAAGTCCTCAGTAATGTTGGTCGTATGGCATAACCATTTAAACTGGTGCAGGAAGTCCTCAGTAGTGTTGGTCGTATGGCATAACCATTTAAATTGGTGCAGGAAGTCCTCAGTAGTGTTGGTCATATGGCATAACCATTTAAATTGGTGGAGGAAGACCTCAGTAGTGTTGGTCATATGGCACGACCATTTAAATTGGTGCAGGAAGACCTCAGTAGTGTTGGTTACATGGCAAAATCATTTAAACTGGTGCAGGAAGACGTCAGTAGTGTTGGTCATATGGCATAACCATTAAAACTAGTGGAGGAAGACCTCAGTAGTGCTGGTCGTATGGCATAACCATTTAAATTGGTGCAGAAAGACCTCAGTAGTGTTGGTCATATGGCATAACCATTAAAATTGGTGGAGGAAAACCTTAGAATGAATCCAAGAAAAACCACTGTTCTGTTAAAAGGAACTGGCAAACTTTCTGACAAAGTATTTTAACTGAGAAGTGCTCAAACCTATGACCCCTACAGTGAAAGTTTAGTATGCCTTTGACCACTTGGCTACGGAGGATCCATCTGTGTATGTACATAGAAGGCCTGCCTGCTAGATTTAAAAATATTCTAGATAGAGTAACGCCACAAAATGGTACTGCAAAAAACATAAAACAAACAACTTTGACATCTGAAGTGCTTTAATACACAATACATATCAATAAAGTGAATATACCTGGGTATAAAACATTCACATTTTGGCTCAGTATTTTAGAATAAAATCTCTACTATTTCTCTCTGAAAATTATAATATAATTGTGTTCATTTCACTGCATGCAGGGTATTACAGAATAAAAAGTACAACATTTTACATGCAATACTTCTAAAAGTGAATCTGCTTTGTACAAAAGGTCCAATACGGCTTATAATATTCTACTGGTTTATTGTGCAACACTTTAACATAATCCTTATACAAAAGGCCAAATAGAGCCTGTACTATTCTACTGGCTAAAATCCAAACCGTATACAAAAGTCCCAATAGAGCCTCTATTATTCTACTGGCTTATAGTGCAAACCTTATACAAAAGTCCCAATAGAGCCTCTATTATTCTACTGGCTTACAGCCCAAACCTTATACAAAAGGCCCAATAGAGCCTGTATTATTCTACTGGCTTATAGTGCAAACCTTTAACATAATCCTTATACATAAGACCAACAGGGCATGCATTATTCTACTGGCATATTGTGCAGCACTTGAACACAATCCTTATACAAAAGGCCCAATAGGGCCTGTATTATTCTACTAGCTTTTTATGCAACACTTGATAATAATCCCCAATAGGGCCTGTATTATTCTACTGGCTTATAGCCCAAACCTTTTACAAAAGGCCCAATAGAGCCTGTATTATTCTACTGGCTTATAGTGCAAACCTTTAACACAATCCTTATACATAAGGCCAACAGGGCATGCATTATTCTACTGGCATATTGTGCAGCACTTGAACACAATCCTTATACAAAAGGCCCAATAGGGCCTGTATTATTCTACTGACTTTTTATGCAACACTTGATAATAATCCCCAATAGGGCCTGTATTATTCTACTGGCTTATAGCCCAAACCTTATACAAAAGGCCCAATAGAGCCTTCATTATTCTAATAACTTATAGCGCAAACCTTTAACACAATCCTTATACATAAGGCCAACAGGGCATGCATTATTCTACTGGCATATTGTGCAGCACTTGAACACAATCCTTATACAAAAGGCCCAATACGGCCTGTATTATTCTACTGGCTTTTTATGCAACACTTGATAATAATCCCCAATAGGGCCTGTTTTATTCTACTGGCTTATTATGCAACACTTGAACACAATCCTTAAACAAAAGGCCCAATAGGGCCTGTATTGTTCTACTGGCTTACTGTGCAATGTGAATCGCTATATAAAATAAATTGAAGCAATCAAACAACATTGTGCTTTTTAACAAAGATCAATTTGTTCCATATTTTTACAATTACCCTGTACAATCATTCTGACCAAACCTGTTGAAGAGGTAAGAACAAAAGGTGCCAGTGTGAACATGGCAAAACTTGGCATTAAATGTGCCACGACTACATTTTAGTCCAACCTGCCAGATTCATCTGAACTTATATGCATGTATATTCTAAGTTTAATCAAGAATTTGATAAAATTTAGATGTTATGGTCATAAGGGAACCTGTCATGCACTGCTGCTCAACACAGTGCTGAATGTTGTTTTAAAAGATGTTTTTTTTTCATTTTGTTTTGGGTACATGTGTAGATGTTATAGTTCACACTGACTGTCTGGGTATTAGAGATAATTATTATATATCATCATGGATGCTTCAATCTGATTGGTTGAAACCAGAACTAATCAGGTCAAATAAAATGAACTGTTGACCACTTATTTCTTCGATTACTGAATCAATAGTTCAATCGAAACGTTCTTCCGCTCTCATGCTGATAGTCTATTCGAACTCCATTTGCTTTACTCGATAAAACAACCGTTAAACTGAACTGTTTATTAAAGTCCGTAAATTAAAACTGACACTGAAATATCACTTTTTTAACATTAAAATGCAATTAAACCATTTTCCACAACTGACATGTTTACATAATGTCAGGTTGTATATGTATTGGCGTTGATGATGTTGTTTTGATCAAAAGTGGATCCAGCATGTAGCTAAATACTGGTGACGGTGTACTTTGAATAGTTGGAAATATTTTAAGTCAGACAATATAATTATAAAAGTTAGGAATGTAACCCTAATAGTTGAATTGTTAGTGGAGAACAGACATACAAAGGCTATGAAAAAATAAGCTTTTCACACCGTTATTTTGTCAAAACCAGTTTCGTCAGGTTACGAGTCAATAGTTCAAACAAAACATTCTTTCTGTCCATGCTGATAGTCCATTCAAGCTACACTTACCCATGGTAAAACAACAGTTAAATTGACTGTTAATTATATTCCGTAAACTAAAACTGACACTTTTCCAACGCTAAAATATAATCAAACTATTTTCCACAACTGATATGCATACTTATTTAATGATGTTCAGTTGCATACGTTTTGGCGTTGCTGACATTTTTTTGATCAAGAGCGGATCCAGAATGTGGAGCTAAATACTGGTGACATTGCACTCTGAATAGTTGGAAATATTTTAAGTCAGTAGTTGTATACTATTTCACCGACATATAGATCAATGCGACATATAGATCAGTGTGACATACATTCCAGATTTCCTCAATACAGTTGCACTTCATTCTAAATATAAATCTGTAAGTTTAGAAGAAATCTGAAATTTTTATAAGTATGCATGATGTATATACTGGTGAAATAGATTCCTCTACCACCCTGTCGTCGGTGGGAGCTATAAAATACTTGTAACCAAAATCAAAACAAAAAAAATCACTTAACAAGCTTTTGAGATAACTTTCCTGGCGCTGTATTTAGCAGGTGCACGTGACATAGGTCCCCACTCC
Organism: Panopea generosa; assembly: GCA_029582155.1. Taxonomy (NCBI): domain Eukaryota; kingdom Metazoa; phylum Mollusca; class Bivalvia; order Adapedonta; family Hiatellidae; genus Panopea; species Panopea generosa. The sequence goes on along the minus strand of CM055899.1, from coordinate 22,926,623 downwards.
CCACCCAACCTATTGCCTGTTGCAATTTAAATACTTGCATTTTCAATCATACAAGGACAATAACTCCATCTTCTCTCTTCCAACCACAGGGATATATTTTACATAATTATATGTCTTAGAGTAAAACATACATTTTTTAAATCACTTATATTAGAAAATTTCATGGAATTGTCAATTCATAATTTTTAATTTCCTTATTTTCAAGACTAGCACTGCACCACTAGTCTTATGAAAACTTTATAATTTCTGGAATAAGTAAAATTATATAGTATTTCTTTGAGATAAATAGTCCCATATACATTTGAAGAAAGATGTATAACCTGATTTCGAAGGTGAACATGTCTAAAATTTATTTAGAAATTGCCTTGTGAGTCAGCCAATTTATCTACTGATTTATAATAATATCTATAGTTTCATCTAAATTTGATTTAAAAAAACACTTAACTTATATAATAATCTGTTATTATGTATAAAATGACATTTAGCTAGATATATTAATTGGTAACAAATATCAAGTTTTATTGGTGGAGGAATATCTCAAAATCATGAACATGAGTCTGTGTGGACTTGTTCTTCTTCCACAAGTAACTGGCAAACTGGCAAAAAAGATATTTGAACCAGACTGCTTGAACGCAGGACCTCATTTGTGAGAGGTAAGTGATGTTGAGACAGCACCTTAGACCACTTTAGCCAAGTTGGAGTCTAAGGTTCAAAAGACCCATATATTTCATAACAAAAATACTGTTCTTATTATACTAAACAAATATATTCGTTACATGCAAGTTACAGCGAGTCTTTCAAAACCTGGACCCAGAACGTAACAATTATGGTACCCATTCAGTATGTCCTCATGTACTGATCCAGAATTCATAACTTGTCCAACTGTAACAAGTGTATTGATAAAACGATGGATGCTCCCCGAACAAGTGCTTACATTGTATATAGTTCCAGACAAGTAAAATATGATACAAAAGTGAATATAATTCTTGCATTACTGAAAACAGCATTACTGTTGAGACAGCACCTTAGACCACTTTAGCCAAGTTGGAGTCTAAGGTTCAAAAGACCCATATATTTCATAACAAAAATACTGTTCTTATTATACTAACTTGTCCAACTGTAACAAGTGTATTGATAAAACGATGGATGCTCCCCGAACAAGTGCTTACATTGTATATAGTTCCAGACAAGTAAAATATGATACAAAAGTGAATATAATTCTTGCATTACTGAAAACAGCATTACTGTTGAGACAGCACCTTAGACCACTTTAGCCAAGTTGGAGTCTAAGGTTCAAAAGACCCATATATTTCATAACAAAAATACTGTTCTTATTATACTAAACAAATATATTCGTTACATGCAAGTTACAGCGAGTCTTTCAAAACCTGGACCCAGAACGTAACAATTATGGTACCCATTCAGTATGTCCTCATGTACTGATCCAGAATTCATAACTTGTCCAACTGTAACAAGTGTATTGATAAAACGATGGATGCTCCCCGAACAAGTGCTTACATTGTATATAGTTCCAGACAAGTAAAATATGATACAAAAGTGAATATAATTCTTGCATTACTGAAAACAGAATTCAAGACACATTGTCTTCTATCCATGCTCCAGCCGAATTGGGTTACCTTCCATATTTTTGAAGATGTACTCCGAACAAAGTCCAAAAGGGGAGATAATTATGTCATTTTATTTAAGATAGAGTTGTGGTTACTGGTTTACTCTGCACTTCCACACATTGTTCTCTGTGTTTAAAGTGTTGTTGGATTCCTTTCAATACTTCTGGAGCTGTGTTCAGGAAAAGGATACAGACTGACAGAAGGACAAAACGACAGCTATATGCTTGCCCCATGGGAAGCATAAAATGCCACATTGGCAAAATTTGCCAAAAAACAAAACAAATCAATATGATTTAAAGTAAAAAAGTAAACGACTCTATAAGAAACACATTAAACTTTTGGCAAATCCTAATTAAAGAATATAAAAAATTTGGAAATATTCTAAAATTCACCCAGAACTAACGGTATTCTCCAAAAATAAAAACATCAAACACAAAAATGAAAATACAGGTATTTTGAAAAATGAAATTAAAATAAAATTAAAACATTTCTAACCAACAAAATAATTTAAACACAGTGATTACAATTCTAATAGTTATATATACCTTTAACATGTTTTGTTGACTAATGAAAAAATTGATGTTCAACCAGTTGAGATTTATTTTTTATAGGGGTTTTAATGCCATTTTCAACACATGAGGAGTAGTATGTGACAGTTTTATTCGTGGATCATTGAGACATGAAAATACATCCAAGAACCATTGGATTCTGCAAGTAACTTGCAAACTTTTTCACATAAAGTTTCAACATCGAGCAGGACTGGAACCCATGACCTCAGCGATGACGGCGTCTTAGACCACGGAGACAGACGGAAAACAGACGGATTTCTATACATACAACTAGTTTGATTGAAATACAGATTATAGTACATGTAAATTATAAACTGCTTCAGGGTGTAACAATCATGCAACGCAAAGAAAATTGTATTTAAGATACTTTTAGATTCTTCAATTACTTAGTTTTAAGCTTTTCTCATTACACTAAAAGCAAAAATGGAGGAATTTATTAATGAAAATAGTTCATGAAAAGCTATATATCACATATGTGGTACGAATTTGGTTACTTACAAGCTATGTACTACATACTGGTATATGGTATGTATTCTGTTCATGATGAGCCATATATGGCATATATTTTATGTATTTTGTTCATGAGGAACTGTGAACTACATAAATGGTTTGTATTTTGTTCATGAGGAGCTGTGTACTACACAAATGGTATGTATTTTGTTCATGATGAGCTGTGTACTACAAAAATGGTATGTATTTTGTTCATGATGAGCTGTGTACTACAAAAATGGTATGTATTTTGTTCATGATGAGCTGTGTACTACATAAATGGTATGTATGTTGTTCATGATAAACAGTGTACACCATAAATGGTATATATTTTGTTATTGATGAGCTGTGTACTACATAAATGGTATGTATGTTGTTCATGATAAACTGTGTACAACATAAATGGTATGTATTTTGTTCATGATGAGCTTTGTACTACACAAATGGTATGTATTTTGTTCATGATGAACTGTGTACTACAAAAATGGTATATATTTTGTTAATGATGAGCTGTGTACTACACAAATGGTATGTATTTTGTTCATGATGAGCTTTGTACTACACAAATGGTATGTATTTTGTTCATGATGAGCTGTCTACTACACAAATGGTATGTATTTTGTTCATGATGAGCTGTCTACTACACAAATGGTATGTATTTTGTTCATGATGAGCTGTCTACTACACAAATGGTATGTATTTTGTTCATGATGAGCTGTGTACTACATAAATGGTATGTTTTTTGTTCATGATGAGCTGTGTACTACACAAATGGTATGTATTTTGTTCATGAGCTGTATACTACACAAATGGTATGTATTTTGTTCATGATGAGCTGTGTACTACACAAATGGTATGTATTTTGTTCATGATGAGCTGTCTACTACACAAATGGTATGTATTTTGTTCATGATGAGCTGTGTACTACATAAATGGTATGTTTTTTGTTCATGATGAGCTGTGTACTACATAAATGGTATGTTTTTTGTTCATGATGAGCTGTATACTACATAAATGGTATGTATTTTGTTCATGATGAGCTGTGTACTACATAAATGGTATGTTTTTTGTTCGTGATGAGCTGTGTACTACATAAATGGTATGCATTTTGTTCATGATGGACTATGTACTACATAAATGGTATGCTGAGCTATATACTACATAAATGGTATGTATTTTGTACATGATGAACTATGTACTACATATATTGTATATGTTTTGTTCATGACAAGCTATATATATATGTACCATGTAATTATACAGTAAGTATTTTGTTCATGATGAGCATTTTACCACATGCATGACAAAATTTGATCAATGTAAAAATTTCATCAATATTTTTCTTTTAAATAGGTTATGCAAAAAGAACATTGCAAAGGGCAAAATACTTTTACAAATTTAATAAAACTAAAATTTAAGATGTTTGACTTGTGTTAATTAACTTTATGTCTAAAAACATGTACATTTACCAAAAACATGTACATTTACCAAAAAAGACAGATCAAATTCTTAACACTATAATAGAATTAATGTGCGTTGTATTGTATTTCAAGTTGGAACAATTTTGAAATCAAAACTAAAATTGGTAAAATTGCATCTAAATGTTTCATACTCTTAAACAGTGTTGAGTGATCACACGAGTAATGGCAAGAAAAAAATACTTTCGGTGTCCTAAACATAATAATAAAATGAACAATAAAAATTATGCAAATATACTGTATAGCGCACCATTTCAAGTTAAAACAATTTTGAAATTGAAACAAAAATGTAAGAGTACAAAATGAGCTGCTATATATGTGATGGCAAGGAAAGGAACATATTTTAGGTTTTGATATGGCCTCCAGTTTTAATTGTGGTGGATTGAAGACTTAAGACACAGGAGTACAAGTAGAACCACCAGTCTTCCTAGAAGTAACAGGCAAACTTTCTCACATGATGGTGTTGGGGGTAAGCTGGGGCTCAACCCCATGATCACTGTGTGATGGGTTAAATGACCCCCCCCCCTCACACACACACACAGAACAGCACTTTAGACCAAACAGCCAATGGAACACCACTATCTTGATATAAAATTACCACAGAAAAAAGGAATGACCTTCATCCATCCTATGCAAATGTTAAAGTAAAACAAATGACAAAGAGTGATCTGTGATAGTGATCACAGGTGGTGCTCTTCAGCACATGATGTTAAATGCAAACAATCAGTCCAATCAAAATGCATATTTTTGTAGAGCACATAAAAACATAGAAATAAGATACTGTAACTAACTCTTGTTTTGTTATTAATTAAAAAGAGTAAAAAAAAAATGAGATAAAAACTGTTTCTAAGTTGTTAAACTTGCTGGGATAACCATTTAAGCATATTGGCTTGACATTTTGAACACAACTGAAAGTTATAAATATGATTTTCTATGCGGGGATAAAACTTGTAACAAGACTGTTTATGGTTTTGCGTTTATAAGCTTATAATTTATTATGCACTCTCGATGTACAGTCTCTAAAGTTTCAGTCTTCAAAGGGTTCGATCCTCTGTCACAGCTGTGTGTAGTGTCTTTGAGTAAGACCCTTTTTCAGCATATGGTTAGTATTAATTCTACCCAAGAAGACCTCGAGCGTCACTAGTATGGTGTAAGTTGTAATAACTATTGAAGTAAAATAAAAAAGTTTAAACTAATGCCAACATCTTTTGTATAATAATGCAACTAAATATATACAGTCAAACCTATCTTGAGCAGCCAGTCAAGGGAATGAGTAAAAGTGGTCTTTAAAGACAGGTTGTTGCTTAATACAGGTGAATTTACAATAAAAGCATAAAAATGGGAAATAGCAAACAGTGGCTGCTTAAGACTGAGTGGTTGCTTAATAGAGGTGACCACTTACACAGGTTTGACTATATGTATATACCAAATTATACATTAACTGGGAGATATACTCAAATAATAAAAAGGGACCTTTAAAAAAGTTTCCAAGTTTGCAACAATACATAAAATGGAGAACAAAACTATAACAAGGGAGTTAACTCCTGCTTCACTATGTGTCATCATCATGCACACCATTCTCTCCCTTCCCTGCTGGACTAGCTTTTGGATATAAGACCTGAAATTGAAATTAATAATTTTTTTTAATCAATTAATTGCATATCGAGTTTCATTGGTGGATGATGATGTCAGAATGATTCTGATTTGAATGACTCTCCTCCTGGCAAACTTCCTCAGCTGGACTCGAACCCATAACCCCAGTGGTGAGAGGTTTTAAAGTTATTTAAATAACTAAGTCAAGAAGGACCCCTCTATCATGATTAAAAGATGAAAGTTACCAGCAGCAAACTTACTTTTGCCTGAACTAGTTATTTGAATCATTCATGGCTGTTAAGTTATGATATTTTTCACTAATGTGGTGTTGGTTAAAATATTTGTTTGCCTTTCCTGTTCAGTGACTATTTCAGACTGGCCCAACTTCATTATAAACGTTTCTTTCATAGTTTTATATTTTATCGGAAACCATTTAACACATTATACATTTCACCAGTTTCATTGGTGAAGAAATCTCAAATTGAACCTGAGTAAAATCACATACAGTGTCTTCTCAAGCTGGGCTCTAACCAACGACCTTAGCTTAGTGAGGCAATTGATCTTTCAACAAAACCTTAGACCACTCATAAAGAAGAAATGTGTCCATAGGACACAGATTTTTGCTCTTTATGTTATTAAATTTTACCAAAATTTAAGGGGGCCACATCACTTGTAAAGATAGGCAGATGCCGGCATAAATCGAGCTGTATAGCAAACTTTCCCTCATAATTTTTTGGGGGGTGAGCGGGACTCAAACCTACGACCTTAACTGTGAAAGGTAAATGACCTTGAGATGGCGCCATAAATCACTCGGCCACGGAGAATCTGTTTTCATTGGTTTTAAACTGGATATGTTTTATGAATGACTTACGTATGTATTATTAAGCAACATGAACCAAATTTATTGGTAATTATAACTTGTTACTATTATTATATAATGAAGTTTGATTGGAGCTGGTGCTGCTATAAACAGGGTGACATCTGGGTAAAGACTTCAACAAATATATAGGTCTACAAATGTCCTACTGTTCGGAATGCTGTAAACTGAAAACAACTTGTGTTTACCAAAAAAAATCAAGGAATCCAGAAATGGCCATACTGAAAGCCTTCAAAGGGGCATACTTGCTATAAAATAAACCATCTGACTGTCGTGACATCATATGGTATTTATTATGTGCATCAAAGCAAGTCTTAGATTAAGACAACAAAATAATACGAAGTTGGGATGTCTCCAAACATTTTATGAGTTAAAGAAGGAGAAATGATAAAAACTGTATTGTTGGTGATATCTCCAACAGCATTAACATTCTGGATTATAGGAAAGAAAACTTTTCTTTCATTGGCTTACCCTTTTAGCAAATTGTGGCAAAACAAAAGATGCTTTATGGATTTCCGGGTTGTAAAACTTCAGGCCCATGTCTTGGATTTCTTCATCGGAATACTTTCTCACTGGCTCAGTAAAGTCGACATCCTGAAAGCAAAGAAAAAAATGAATCTTGAAGGAGGTTACTGGCTTAACATAATCATTTTCGACACATTTCAGGTTATATTTCTGGCGATGGAAAGTTCTTAGACACAATTCAAAGACCACTTTCTTCTCATCGCTCAGGTTGTGAGTGCAAGCCAAGCTTAGGCCAAAACCTTGATTTGAGAAAGTTTGTCAGTTACTTGCGGAAGGACAGTGGTTCTACTTAGATTCATTTTGAGGTCTTCTCGATATGCCACATATAACACATGTTGTGTGTTAAAGATGGCGTTAAACCTCAAAACTGGGCTCAAACCCACAACCATAAGTCACTCACACTTGGAGGATCACATGAAACTGTTATGTGTATTGATTCATGTATATAGAATCTGTACGTCTACTTTATACCTTGCAGAAGGTATATTATGATTAAAACAACCCAATTTTTTATTTGAACATAAATAACAATTAATGCAAAAAGAATGCCAAAATATCTACGTCCATCATAACAAGTTTAATTGGTTATAGAGTATTTATTCTAGCAACTAAATAGAACATGGAAATCAGAAATATTCCTTGAATTTCTTAATAAAAATTGTAATCTTTTTTATATGGTTGGCCATTGTGACTTTCGATCTATTAACCCCAAAAACCTAGAATGACATAATTCTATTATATAACAAGTTATAGTCGTACACATTCTGTATAAGTTTAGTTACTATCATATAACATTTGCTACAACCCTGGTGCTACATAGACAAAAGGCGAGCGCAAATGGTCATTTGTCTCAGATGACCTAAAAAGAAGGAATATGTCACCGAAAGTCAATACACCCAAACATGATGCACTTTGACAAGTGAATGTTTGAATGCATCCCACTCCAATAAATGGCAAAGGCACACAATTTTACTTAAATTACTATATTGATCATGATTATTTTCATCACTTACCTGATTAGTACTAGCCATAACGAAACCAATTTGTCCACTTGCGTACGATGGCATTCCGGCATATGCATATCCGATACTTGGGAACAGCTTCCGACAGCCCGACAGTAACTGCTGTACAATCTTAAGGTCCAACCAAAGGTTTTCACCTGTAGGGTCAAAGAGCAAAATGTTAATCATTTAATGTTGTATTCTTGCATAATATACACACAGGCACTTTGAATACCCACCACTTACATATAGGTAATTTTAGTGCAGAAAATGTCATCCGATTTCAAGGAAAAATTATTCACGTTAAGAGTGCCATCTCTGCCTTTTACTGCCAAAATTTCATAAGTGAAAATTCACAGGCATCAGTTACGAGTGTATGAACCATTCGTCTGGATACATGAATGGTTCATACACTCGTTATTATTGCTTTTGACATCCACAGAGTCAAAATTATATGCAAGGACAAGGCTCTTGTAATACTGACCCCTCGGAAGAAGTTTTTCTATCTCACATGGATGACCTCACTATGGAGTTTTATAGTCTCACCTATATCACTTTATATATGAAGAAATCAGGTCAATGCAAAGTTAATGCTAGACAAATAGCACCAACTAGAGATGCAGTACCAAATCATGATGTACTTGTCTATTTATTTTTAATGAAGAAGATTTCTGTACATAAGAAAATTTGACATGTGTAGGGGTCAAAGATTATTATCTATCCACAGAGAACTAAGTCAATGTCATTCAAAAATAAAGCTTCATGGTTTTGAGTAGTTCTATCTATTACACAACTTTAAACTAAGTTTGGTGACTGAGAGACAAACAGTTCAAACAAGAAGACACAGGTATTTAACTCACATGTTTATAGTTCAGCACTTAAAATGGAAAACTACCTCATTACAAAAGGCACTACTAGAGCATTAGGTTTTTCAGTTGTGCTCTAGAAACTGAACATTTCATAATTTTGGCTGGTAACATAAAAAATATCCAAAACGAAAGCTCCTTCATAGCAAAAGGAACTGTTAGATCAATATGTCAACATGTGGACTAAGTTTCGTTAAGTTATTATCCCAATTGTGCAGGGAGATATAAAGTTTGGCACTGTCAGAGTCTCCGCCCAAGAAACAACATTTCCGGCGTATAACTCTAATATCAATCAAGATAACTTCTCAGAACTTTATACACATGTCAACTTTTGAAAAGGTGAGACAAAAATGATTATAAATGACAAACCTAGCCGGAACAATGCAATCTTGAAAAATTGCAAAATAAATAGAAATGTCTGTCTTACCCTGACTGCAAATTATTCCATTTTGCCGCAAGGCTGCTTTCAGACACCTGTAGTACTCGAGCTCATACAGACCTTTTGCAGCACCTACAACAAGAAGACTTAAGTGAATGAATGAATGAATGGATGGATGGATTTTTTTACATCCCCTTAACAGCCAGGGTCATATCGAGTTAAACAACTGTAACTGATTTTTTTTTCATGAAAAATGGGTAGGGTTTATATGTGTCTGCAATGCATGTGATGGAAATAAAAATTTGTTTGCCTATTTGTGAAATTGAAATTTAAGTACTGATAGGTGTTTTTCAGGAAAAATATATATCTAGAAATAGGCAAAAAGTTTTTTCACAAGCTAGTCGATCAGTATGGCTATGCTAACATGGCAAAAATAGTATTTTTTAAGCATTCAAGGGCCATAACTCTGTCATGTCTAATATAATAGAGTCAATTAGAGAACTTGAACAAGTTTTTATGCTAATAACATCCTTTTTTAAAAGGGGACATTATTCAGTCTAAAATAAAAACCAAGATAATCAAGAGTTAATTTAACTACCATAAAATAAAAAAATATCCTTCATTTGCATCTTTTCTTGCCTGAGGTAGTACATTGGTAACATATGCTCACACAACTACTAGACTACAGCACATGTGGTCTGTTATTGTGACAGATGCATACTATTTATTCTGTTCATTAAATGTTTAACAGTTTATGTGCTTTTCCTAGTTCCAGCTAGAGTAACCATGCATTAATTCTTATAATATTTTTATGAATGATATTTGATATAATACCATATTGATAGATGTTAGAAGTTTTTACCAAACATCATTAATATAGTTATAAAGACAAGATAAATAATTACTTGTATATAATCAATCCTAAATTTTATCAGAGTGTCCAAGTGTCTGAAAAGATAAGCTTAGAGTTAGTGGGGGTCACATGTTGAAATATTAGTGTCAGAATGTTTGCATAGTAGCTCTGTCACAAATTGGGTACATCCTGTATGATGTAAAATGATAAGTTGTTTGAGTGATGGGTATTAGTAGTTAGTGACTGAAACTGATCAATGAAAGAAAGGGATTAATTGGGAAGTTTAAATATTAGGAGGGAGATGGTTGAATGATACTAACTATGGGTGTGTGGGGAGTTTGTGAAGAAAGATTGTGAAATATGGAAGTAAAGTATGCAGGTAGTAAGAAAAATGAGGTTGAAAAGTGAAGTAAGAGAAATGAGGTTGAAAAGTGAAGTAAGAGAAGTGAGGTTGAAAGGTGAAGTAAGAGAAATGAGGTTGAAAGGTGAAGTAAGAGAAGTGAGGTTGAAAGGTGAAGTAAGAGAAGTAAGGTTGAAAGGTGAAGTAAGAGAAATGAGGTTGAAAGGTGAAGTAAGAGAAATGGGGTTGAAAGGCGAAGTAAGAGAAATGAGGTTGAAAGGTGAAGTAAGAGGGGTGAAGCAAGAGAAATGAGGTTGAAAGGAGAAATAAGAGAAATGCGGTTGAAAGGTGAAGTAAGAGAAATGAGGTTGAAAGGTGAAGTAAGAGAAGTGGGGTTGAAAGGTGAAGTAAGAGAAATGGGGTTGAAAGGTGAAGTAAGAGAAATGGGGTTGAAAGGTGAAGTAAGAGAAATGGGGTTGAAAGGCGAAGTAAGAGAAATGAGGTTGAAAGGCGAAGTAAGAGAAATGAGGTTGAAAGGTGAAGTAAGAGAAGTGAGGTTGAAAGGTGAAGTAAGAGAAATGAGGTTGAAAGGTGAAGTAAGAGAAATGAGGTTGAAAGGCGATGTAAGAGAAATGAGGTTGAAAGGTTAAGAGAAGTGCACTTAGGATAAAAGAGATCAAGAAGTTAAGATGCAAAATTTAGAAGGTAGAGAAGTTAAGATTAAATTAGGAAAAACTGAGAAATAAGGTGAAATAGGACATAAGAAGGTGAAATAGGAAATAAGAAGGTGAAATAGGAAGTAAGAAGGTGAAACAGGAAATGTTGGCAGTGAAGGATGAGTAAAGAAGTTAATATAAACAAAAATTGTTAGATATGAACTAGATGATTAAGATAAAATTAAAATGATGAAAACTGGATAATGGTGTTGTAGTATTAAATGAGCATTCCCCAAATCTAATATAATATAGAACTAAGCCAGTCACACAAGTCTTGACCATCTTGCTTTTAGAAGCAAGCACCAAGGATGATCAAGATAGGTTAGTCTGTATTGTTAGATGCACATAATTTTATGATTGATTGAACATTTTGCATAATTTTTACCTATAGGGTCTGGAGCATCTGTTATTATGACATCAAAACTGTCCTTGTGCTCCTTCATATACTGGACACCATCGCCGATATACACATTTACACGCGGATCATCCAGCGAGCCCGACATGCCGGGCAGGTATTCCTTACACACTTCTATCACTTTCTGAAATGTTTGGGTTATATAAATTGTACTGACGTCTGCTTCACCAATATAGTCTACATGTCACTTGAATTTACTTAAAAACTTAAGTGAGTTTTAACTTGTGACTTCGCTATTCTTTAACCAATGCAAGAAAAACCATTATGCAATTTCATTGGGACCAGTCTAAATTCATGGTCATATGGATGCCTTCTTAGATTTCAGTTTTTGAGTAACTGTTAAACAAAGACTTAAGGTAGCTTGTGTGTTTGCACATGAATTTTTGGAAGTCAGCGGAATTCAATGATACTTTCAGTGGTTGTTGGAACGCCATCTTGTCTGTTATAAACACGTTTGCTTCACATTATACGACATTAAGAACACATCTTGTCTGTTATAAACATGTTTGCTTCACATTATATGGCATTAAAAACACATCTTGTCTGTTATAAACACGTTTGCTTCACATTATACGGCATTAAGAACACATCTTGTCTGTTATAAACACGTTTGCTTCACATTATACGGCATTAAGAACACATCTTTAGAACATAATAAGTGGTAAGTGATCTTCAGTCATCCGGGCCCGATTAGATCAGTCATTAATGCATCTGACTATCATTCCAGGGGTCATGAGTTTGAATCCCTGCCCGGCCACAACCTCCGTGATGGTTGATATACAACATTGTGTATCATTATTATTCATCTCTCATCGCTGATTCAAGTTGGAAAAATATCAGTTACTTGCAGAAATGAGGTGTGCTCGAGTACTGGTAAACCTGTCAAGATCCCAGGAAATAGTGGTTAGGTTAACTGATCACCTGTTAGCCCTCGATGGCATAAAAATGACGCAAAATATTACTTTATTCATAAACAAGCGTCCACTGCGCATATTTATGTTTATAGTTACACACACAAGAATTTATACTTATCAGGTAAAGAAACCTATTCAAGTGAGTGCTTATCTTTTAAAAATCGGCCAATTAATGATCAAGCCTAGATCGACAAATAAACAACAACATATAATAGATAAGATGTGTTCCAAAAATCACTGAAAGTATCATTCGATTCTGCCGACTTTCGGCAAATCCATGTGCAAACCCGCGAGCTACCTATAATATATTGGTGAAACTGAAGCATAAATGTGTCAGATAACTGATACAGAAGACGTTTATTTAGTTGAGTTCACAGTGACATTAAGATGATTGATGGCCAGTATCACATCACTTATCAGCTAAAAGGTAACGTGAGAGATAACTTAATTGTCACTAACACTATGAAAGAGGAGAGCAGAGCATTCAATAGTGATCACTTCTCCCATTGAAGGTTCCAGTTTCGGTTCCAGGTTCAACCTGATGACCTGCTAAAGCAATACGTAATGCAGCGGATAGAACGTTAGCTGTTAATGCTAGAGGTTACGGGTTTGATCTCCAGCTCGACCCAATGCCTCTCAAAAACCCATACTAAGTACTGTTTCTACCCCGGAAGCAGACTCCAGAGCGGTTCACATTTCACACAACAATTAATTTTGTGCTGTTCTGCAAATAGAGAAATGCACTTTTGGAACACCGGATACATTACCAATGATTCTAAAAGTGCCGTATTCCCACAGATAGTCCTCTGTTGGTCCAATTATGCAGAAAAAAACATAGGGCTGAACAGGTATCTTTTTCGCATTTTCGATGGTTTGATTTGTTGCAGTGTATCACTACACATCTTTAAATTGTTAAAGCATCATCAAACAGTTCCCAATGTCATCCAAACTTGGCAGAAATCATGAAAATGTTCCAATGTTCCCATATGCACAAAGAAATATTTTTTCATTTATGCATTTTCAACAAAAAAATTGCCAAACTGCTTTACACAGCTCGAATTTTTTGGGCGTAAGAATCTTGCTACCGACATGTAAAGGAGATAATTCTTAAGTGAGACCTTATTATCCCTATGTAAAATTCTAAGTCCCCTTACAGGGCTTCTATAAACTTTAGCCCCTTAACTCTTATCTGCAATCAAACACCTACAGGGATAAGGGATAATTTATGCCAAATATGAACATTGTGACGTACCGGTTCTTAAGAAAACGATTTTAGTAATTCCCAATTTTTACCCTTTTGGGGCCCCTCCTGACCCCTTAAGACAGTGGAACCCATTCATTTTTACAAAATCTGAACCTCCGTCACCAAACAATGCTTCTGTGAAAATATAGGCAAAATCATTTCCATTTAAAAAAAAAAAAAAAAAAATATTATATTGACATGTGTCCCTTAATTGAACCCTCGGGGCGGGGTCATATTGAACCCTAGGGACACCATTTGAACAAATCTAACAATACTATAGTTGGTCATCATTACTACATAAACATTTTGAAAATCTGTTGGGCCGTTCATGAGAAGAAGATTTTTTAAGTTTTGGACTATTTTTAGTAACGGTGGCCATCTTGAATTTCAGATTGAAAAAAAAAATCTTCTGTATAGTCTCCTTTGCAACAGAAACATGCATGTGAAGTTTCAGTTTAATTGGCTTAGTGGTTTCAGAGAAAGTGCTGCTAACAGACGACAGACGATGGACGACAGACAACGCACCATCTCATAAGCACTTCTGGCCTTTGGCCAGTAGAGCTAACAATACTCAGTGAGCACTGGTTCTACCCAGGGAACTCGAGGGCTACTAATATAGGATCTGAACTTACTTTACAATCAAGCTATGATAAATTAGTATACACAAAACCTATACTTTATGTAAACTTTATCTGTTTGTGGGCAGTTAACTAATAGAAATGTAACGTAGTGTGTTTGATAATTCAAGAAGACATTACTCTGCTTGTGACAGTCAAAACTGATTGCTTTTTAACTCATCCAGGGTAGTATGGTTATAGATATACATGTATATATATATATATATATATATATATATATATATATATATATATATATATATATATATATATATATATATATATATTTTTTTTTATTTTTTTTTTTATTTGTGGGGTTTAACACCATTTCCGACACATCACATTTTGTATAAGGCATATCCAGTTTTATGGTGCAGAACGAGCTCAGAATGAATCCTAGTAAAAATGCCTTTCTTCCGCAATAATAGCAAACTTTTTAACATAAAGGTTTAGGACTGGCCTGTAATCAAACCCACAACTTAAGTCCTAAATGGTGAGAGGCAAGTGTTCATTAGAGAGAGCATCTTTGCCCACTCGGCGACTGAGGACCCTCTTATGATTATATGCATAATATCAAAGTTAAAAAGAAAACACAAACAAACTTCCATAAGATGAACAGAATATGGTAAATTACCATCACAATTCATAAAACATAAAAAAAATGATTTGACATACAAGGTCATCTAAAAATAGTATATTTTACGTTATAAGGGCAGATAACTAAGAGAGATTATGACAGTTACGTCATGTTGGTCTTATAGTTATATGCAACAAATTATGCCAGTTTTATTAAAATCAAACATCCAATCAAACTTTTATTCGATAAACAAGAGTTGGTCTGGGTAGCTCAGTCAGTAACCAGTATGGCTATTAATCCAGGGGTCATGAGCTCAAATTTACATCCAGTCAGAATCTCTGTGATGCCTGACCATGAACTTTGTTCTCTGGTCAATAATCTCCAACCTTTGAATATGTGGGGAAGTAGTAGTTAGTGACTTGCAGAGATAAGGTGTGTCATGATCTGGCTAGCCAGCTAATGTATCCCAGGTAGAATGATTAAGTGCTGACTGTTGTTATACAACTGAAATACTAAGCAAACTAGAAGTGCATTAATCGAACACGGATGACATTGCTATGTTAGTGAATCTTAACAAATGGTCCCCCATGGCTATGTGTGGTATCCTTGAGCAAGACAGTTTTCTGCACAAGCTTAGTACTGGTTTTACCCAGAAAGACTTCGAGCATGATTAGTATAGGTTGTAATAACTTGTTATACAATCGAAGTAGAATAAATAAGTTCCAACTACAACTTTAACAAATATCGAACTTGACCTATATTTTGTAATTTTACTGCTACACACCAAATGATCAGTTAAATTAAGTAAAAAGGGGACATAACTTCTGTAAAATTTGATGTATTTTATAATTATCCATCTGCACACCAAATATTGATTAAATACATAAAACTGTTTGTGAGTTATTGATCAGAAACCAAATATTTTACCGAAAATTAAGTAAGCATTCATAACTCCTGTAAAATTTGACTGATGTTGGCCTGTATTCTATAAATATACAGCAAACATACTATTTTATGAGTTATGCAGAAAACACCAAGAGGCGAATCAATAGTGAAATTAGTTTATGCATATTTATTTAAGCTTGACTGCCAAGAAAGCTCCAAGCTTATATAAACCACTACACTACCGCCCCCACACAGCAGTGATATAACACTAGGTCAATGTCAAAGATGTGTCATGGGTTATATAAACCACTACACTACTGCCCCCACACAGCAGTGATATAACACTAGGTCAATGTCAAAGATGTGTCATGGGTTAAATAATACACTACACTACCGCTCCCACACAGCAGTAATATAACATTAGGTAAATGTCAAAGATGTGTCATGGGTTATATAAACCACTACACTACTGCCCCCACACAGCAGTGATATAACACTAGGTCAATGTCAAAGAAGTGTCATGGGTAAAATAAACCACTACACTACCACCCCCACACAGCAGTAATATAACACTAGGTCAATGTCAAAGATGTGTCATGGGTTATATAAACCACTACACTACTGCCCTGCACAGCAGTGATATAACACTAGGTCAATGTCAAAGATGTGTCATGGGTTAAATAATACACTACACTACCGCTCCCACACAGCAGTAATATAACACTAGGTCAATGTCAAAGATGTGTCATGGGTTATATAAACCACTACACTACTGCCCCCACACAGCAGTGATATAACACTAGGTCAATGTCAAAGAAGTGTCATGGGTTAAATAAACCACTACACTACCACCCCCACACAGCAGTAATATAACACTAGGTCAATGTCAAAGATGTGTCATGGGTTATATAAACCACTACACTACTGCCCTGCACAGCAGTGATATAACACTAGGTCAATGTCAAAGATGTGTCATGGGTTAAATAATACACTACACTACCGCTCCCACACAGCAGTAATATAACACTAGGTCAATGTCAAAGATGTGTCATGGGTTATATAAACCACTACACTACCGCCCCCACACAGCAGTGATATAACACTAGGCCAATGTCAAAGATGTGTCATGGGTTATATAAACCACTACACTACCGCCCCCACACAGCAGTGATATAACACTAGGCCAATGTCAAAGATGTGTCATGGGTTATATAAACCACTACACTACCGCCCCCACACAGCAGTAATATAACACTAGGCCAATGTCAAAGATGTGTCATGGGTTATATAAACCACTACACTACTGCCCTGCACAGCAGTGATATAACACTAGGTCAATGTCAAAGATGTGTCATGGGTTAAATAATACACTACACTACTGCTCCCACACAGCAGTAATATAACATTAGGTAAATGTCAAAGATGTGTCATGGGTTATATAAACCACTACACTACTGCACCCACACAGCAGTGATATAACACTAGGTCAATGTCAAAGAAGTGTCATGGGTAAAATAAAACACTACACTACCACCCCCACACAGCAGTAATATAACACTAGGTCAATGTCAAAGATGTGTCATGGGTTATATAAACCACTACACTACTGCCCTGCACAGCAGTGATATAACACTAGGTCAATGTCAAAGATGTGTCATGGGTTAAATAATACACTACACTACCGCTCCCACACAGCAGTAATATAACACTAGGTCAATGTCAAAGATGTGTCATGGGTTATATAAACCACTACACTACTGCCCCCACACAGCAGTGATATAACACTAGGTCAATGTCAAAGAAGTGTCATGGGTTAAATAAACCACTACACTACCACCCCCACACAGCAGTAATATAACACTAGGTCAATGTCAAAGATGTGTCATGGGTTATATAAACCACTACACTACTGCCCTGCACAGCAGTGATATAACACTAGGTCAATGTCAAAGATGTGTCATGGGTTAAATAATACACTACACTACCGCTCCCACACAGCAGTAATATAACACTAGGTCAATGTCAAAGATGTGTCATGGGTTATATAAATCACTACACTACCGCCCCCACACAGCAGTGATATAACACTACGTCAATGTCAAAGATGTGTCATGGGTTTTATAAACCACTACACTCAGCCCCCACACAACAGTGATATAACACTAGGTCAATGTCAAAGATGTGTCATGGGTTATATAAATCACTGCACTACCGCCCACACACAGCAGTGATATAACACTAGGTCAATGTCAAAGATGTGTCATGGGTTATATAAACCACTACACTCAGCCCCCACACAACAGTGATATAACACTAGGTCAATGTCAAAGATGTGTCATGGGTTATATAAACCACTACACTACCATCCCCACACAGCAGTGATATAACACTAGGTCAATGTCAAAGATGTGTCATGGGTTATATAAACCACTACACTACCGCCCCCACACAGCAGTGATATAACACTAGGTCAATGTCAAAGATGTGTCATGGGTTATATAAATCACTACACTACCGCCCCCACACAGTAGTAATATAACACTAGGTCAATGTCAAAGATGTGTCATGGGTTATATAAATCACTACACTACCGCCCCCACACAGCAGTGATATAACACTACGTCAATGTCAAAGATGTGTCATGGGTTATATAAACCACTACACTCAGTCCCCACACAACAGTGATATAACACTAGGTCAATGTCAAAGATGTGTCATGGGTTATATAAATCACTACACTACCGTCCCCACACAGCAGTGATATAACACTAGGTCAATGTCAAAGATGTGTCATGGGTTATATAAACCACTACACTCAGCCCCCACACAACAGTGATATAACACTAGGTCAATGTCAAAGATGTGT
This sequence comes from Panopea generosa, assembly GCA_029582155.1. Lineage (NCBI taxonomy): Eukaryota > Metazoa > Mollusca > Bivalvia > Adapedonta > Hiatellidae > Panopea > Panopea generosa. Next base: position 22,907,792 of record CM055899.1, on the reverse strand, counting down.
CATGGGTTATATAAACCACTACACTACCATCCCCACACAGCAGTAATATAACACTAGGTCAATGTCAAAGATGTGTCATGGGTTATATAAACCACTACACTACCGCCCTCACACAGCAGTGATATAACACTAGGCCATTGTCAAAGATGTGTCATGGGTTATATAAACCACTACACTACCGCTCCCACACAGCAGTAATATAACACTAGGCCAATGTCAAAGATGTGTCATGGGTTATATAAACCACTACACTACTGCCCTGCACAGCAGTGATATAACACTAGGTTAATGTCAAAGATGTGTCATGGGTTAAATAATACACTACACTACCGCTCCCACACAGCAGTAATATAACACTAGGTCAATGTCAAAGATGTGTCATGGGTTATATAAACCACTACACTACTGCCCCCACACAGCAGTGATATAACACTAGGTCAATGTCAAAGAAGTGTCATGGGTTAAATAAACCACTACACTACCACCCCCACACAGCAGTAATATAACACTAGGTCAATGTCAAAGATGTGTCATGGGTTATATAAACCACTACACTACTGCCCCCACACAGCAGTGATATAACACTAGGTCAATGTCAAAGAAGTGTCATGGGTTAAATAAACCACTACACTACCACCCCCACACAGCAGTAATATAACACTAGGTCAATGTCAAAGATGTGTCATGGGTTATATAAACCACTACACTACTGCCCTGCACAGCAGTGATATAACACTAGGTCAATGTCAAAGATGTGTCATGGGTTAAATAATACACTACACTACCGCTCCCACACAGCAGTAATATAACACTAGGTCAATGTCAAAGATGTGTCATGGGTTATATAAATCACTACACTACCGCCCCCACACAGCAGTGATATAACACTACGTCAATGTCAAAGATGTGTCATGGGTTTTATAAACCACTACACTCAGCCCCCACACAACAGTGATATAACACTAGGTCAATGTCAAAGATGTGTCATGGGTTATATAAATCACTGCACTACCGCCCACACACAGCAGTGATATAACACTAGGTCAATGTCAAAGATGTGTCATGGGTTATATAAACCACTACACTCAGCCCCCACACAACAGTGATATAACACTAGGTCAATGTCAAAGATGTGTCATGGGTTATATAAACCACTACACTACCATCCCCACACAGCAGTGATATAACACTAGGTCAATGTCAAAGATGTGTCATGGGTTATATAAACCACTACACTACCGCCCCCACACAGCAGTGATATAACACTAGGTCAATGTCAAAGATGTGTCATGGGTTATATAAATCACTACACTACCGCCCCCACACAGTAGTAATATAACACTAGGTCAATGTCAAAGATGTGTCATGGGTTATATAAATCACTACACTACCGCCCCCACACAGCAGTGATATAACACTACGTCAATGTCAAAGATGTGTCATGGGTTATATAAACCACTACACTCAGTCCCCACACAACAGTGATATAACACTAGGTCAATGTCAAAGATGTGTCATGGGTTATATAAATCACTACACTACCGTCCCCACACAGCAGTGATATAACACTAGGTCAATGTCAAAGATGTGTCATGGGTTATATAAACCACTACACTCAGCCCCCACACAACAGTGATATAACACTAGGTCAATGTCAAAGATGTGTCATGGGTTATATAAACCACTACACTACCATCCCCACACAGCAGTAATATAACACTAGGTCAATGTCAAAGATGTGTCATGGGTTATATAAACCACTACACTACCGCCCTCACACAGCAGTGATATAACACTAGGCCATTGTCAAAGATGTGTCATGGGTTATATAAACCACTACACTACCGCTCCCACACAGCAGTAATATAACACTAGGCCAATGTCAAAGATGTGTCATGGGTTATATAAACCACTACACTACTGCCCTGCACAGCAGTGATATAACACTAGGTTAATGTCAAAGATGTGTCATGGGTTAAATAATACACTACACTACCGCTCCCACACAGCAGTAATATAACACTAGGTCAATGTCAAAGATGTGTCATGGGTTATATAAACCACTACACTACTGCCCCCACACAGCAGTGATATAACACTAGGTCAATGTCAAAGAAGTGTCATGGGTTAAATAAACCACTACACTACCACCCCCACACAGCAGTAATATAACACTAGGTCAATGTCAAAGATGTGTCATGGGTTATATAAACCACTACACTACTGCCCTGCACAGCAGTGATATAACACTAGGTCAATGTCAAAGATGTGTCATGGGTTAAATAATACACTACACTACTGCTCCCACACAGCAGTAATATAACACTAGGTCAATGTCAAAGAGGTGTCAGGGGTTAAATAATACACTACACTACCGCTCCCACACAGCAGTAATATAACACTAGGTCAATGTCAAAGATGTGTCATGGGTTAAATAATACAATACACTACCGCTCCCACACAGCAGTAATATAACACTAGGTCAATTTCAAAGATGTGTCATGGGTTATATAAACCACTACACTACCGCCCTGTATAGCATTGATATAACACTAGGTCAATGTCAAAGATGTGTCATGGGTTATATAAACCACTACACTACCACCCCCACACAGCAGTGATATAACACTAGGTCAATGTCAAAGATGTGTCATGGGTTATATAAACCACTAAACTACCATCCCCACACAGCAGTGATATAACACTAGGTCAATGTCAAAGATGTGTCATGGGTTATATAAACCACTACACTACCGCCCCCACACAGCGGTGATATAACACTAATTCAATGTCAAAGATGTGTCATGGGTTATATAAACCACTACACTACCGCTCCCACACAGCAGTAATATAACACTAGGTCAATGTCAAAGATGTGTCATGGGTTATATAAACCACTCCACTACCATCCCCACACAGTAGTAATATAACACTAGGTCAATGTCAAAGATGTGTCATGGGTTATATAAACCACTCCACTACCGCCCCCACACAGCAGTGATATAACACTAGGCCAATGTCAAAGATGTGTCATGGGTTATATAAACCACTAAACTACCGTCCCCACACAGCAATGATATAACACTAGGTCAATGTCAAAGATGTGTCATGGGTTAAATAAACCTATACACTACCGCCCCCACACAGCAGTGATATAACACTAGGTCAATGTCAAAGATGTGTCATGGGTTATATAAAACCACTACACTACCGCCCCCACACAGCAGTAATATAACACTAGGTCAATGTCAAAGATGTGTCATGGATTATATAAACCACTACACTACCACCCCCACACAGCAGTGATATAACACTAGGTCAATTTCAAAGATGTGCCATGGGTTATATAAACCACTAAACTACCGCCCTGCATAACATTGATATAACACTAGGTCAATGTCAAAGATGTGTCATGGGTTATATAAACCACTACACTACCACCCCCACACAGCAGTGATATAACACTAGTTTAATGTCAAAGATGTGTCATGGGTTATATAAACCACTAAACTACCGCCCCCACACAGCAGTGATATAACACTAGGTCAATGTCAAAGATGTGTCATGGGTTATATAAACCACTACACTACCGCCCACACACAGCAGTGATATAACACTAATTCAATGTCAAAGATGTGTCATGGGTTATATAAACCACTACACTACCGCTCCCACACAGCAGTAATATAACACTAGGTCAATGTCAAAGATGTGTCATGGGTTATATAAACCACTCCACTACCGCCCCCACACAGTAGTAATATAACACTAGGTCAATGTCAAAGATGTGTCATGGGCTATATAAACCACTACACTACCATCCCCGCACAGCAGTGATATAACACTAGGCCAATGTCAAAGATGTGTCATGGGTTATATAAACCACTACACTACCGCCCCAATACAGCAGTAATATAACACTAGGTCAATGTCAAAGATGTGTCATGGGTTATATAAACCACTACACTACTGCCCTGCACAGCAGTGATATAACACTAGGTCAATGTCAAAGATGTGTCATGGGTTATATAAACCACTCCACTACCGCCCCCACACAGTAGTGATATAACACTAGGTCAATGTCAAAGATGTGTCATGGGTTATATAAAACACTACACTACCGGCCCCACACAGCAGTAATATAACACTAGGTCAATGTCAAAGATGTGTCATGGGTTATATAAAACACTTCACTACTGCCCTGCACACAGCAGTGATATAACACTAGGTCAATGTCAAAGATGTGCTATGGGTTATATAAACCACTACACTACTGCCCTGCACAGCAGTGATATAACACTAGGTCAATGTCAAATATGTGTCATGGGTTATATAAACCACTACACTATTGCCCCCACACAGCAGTAATATAATACTCGGTCAATGTCAAAGATGTGTCATGGGTTATATAAACCACTACACTACGCCCCCACACAGCAGTAATATAACAATAGGTCAATGTCAAAGATGTGTCATGGGTTATATAAACCACTACACTACTGCCCTGCATGGCAGTGATATAACACTAGGTCAATGTCAAAGATTTGCCATGGGTTATCTACACAGCTACACCTCTGTCCTGCACAGCAGTGATATAACACTAGGTCAATGTCAAAGATGTGTCATGGGTTATATAAACCACTACACTACTGTCCTGCACAGCAGTGATATAACACTAGGTCAATGTCAAATATAAGTCATGGGTTATATAAACCACTACACTACTGCCCTGCACAGCAGTAATATAACACTAGGTCAATGTCAAAGATGTGCCATGGGTTATATAAACCACTACACTACCGCCCCCACACAGCAGTGATATAACACTAGGTCAATGTCAAAAATGTGTCATGGGTTATATAAACCACTACACTACCGCCCCAACACAGCAGTGATATAACACTAGGCCAATGTCAAAAATGTGTCATGGGTTATATAAACCACTACACTACTGCCCCCACACAGCAGTGATATAACACTAGGTCAATGTCAAAGATGTGTCATGGGTTATATAAACCACTACACTACCATCCCCACACAGCAGTAATATAACACTAGGTCAATGTCAAAAATGTGTCATGGGTTATATAAACCACTACACTACTGTCCCCGCACAGCAGTGATATAACACTAGGTCAATGTCAAAGATGTGTCATGGGTTAAATAAACCACTACACTACCACCCCCACACAGCAGTGATATAACACTAGGTCAATGTCAAAGATGTGCCATGGGTTATCTACACTGCTACACTACCTCCCCCACACAGCAATGATATAACACTAGGCCAATGTCAAAGATGTGTCATGGGTTATATAAACCACTACACTACTGCCCCCACACAGCAGTAATATAACACTAAGTCAATGTCAAAGATGTGTCATGGGTTATATAAACCACTACACTACTGCCCTGCACAGCAGTGATATAACAATAGGTCAATGTCAAAGATGTGTCATGGGTTATATAAACCACTACACTACTGCCCTGCATAGCAGTGATATAACACTATGTCAATGTCAAAGATGTGCCATGGGTTATCTACACCGATACACTACTGTCCTGCACAGCAGTGATATAACACTAGGTCAATGTCAAAGATGTGTCATGGGTTATATAAACTACTACACTACTGCCCTGCATAGCAGTGATATAACACTAGGTCAATGTCAAAGATGTGTCATGGGTTATATAAACCACTACACTACTGCCCCCACACAGCAGTGATATAACACTAGGTCAATGTCAAAGATGTGTCATGGGTTATACAAACCACTACACTACTGCCCTCACACAGCAGTAATATAACACTAGGCCAATGTCAAAGATGTGTCATGGGTTATATAAACCACTACACTACTGCCCCCACACAGCAGTAATATAACACTAGGCCAATGTCAAATATGTGTCATGGGTTATATAAACCACTACACTACTGCCCCCACTCAGCAGTTATATAACACTAGGCCAATGTCAAAGATGTGTCATGGGTTATATAAACCACTACACTACTGCCCCCACACAGCAGTAATATAACACTAGGTCAATGTCAAAGATGTGTCATGGGTTATATAAACCACTACACTACTGCCCTGCATAGCAGTGATATAACACTAGGTCAATGTCAAAGATGTGCCATGGGTTATCTACACCGCTACACTACTGCCCTGCGCAGCAGTGATATAACACTAGGTCAATGTCAAATATGTGTCATTGGTTATATAAACAACTACAATACTGCCCTGCACAGCAGTGATATAACACTAGGTCAATGTCAAAGATGTGTCATACACTACTGCCCTGCACAGCAGTGATATAACACTAGGTCAATGTCAAAGATGTGTCATGGGTTATATAAACCACTACACTACTGCCCAGCATATCAGTGATATAACACTAGGTCAATGTCAAAGATGTGTCATGGGTTATATAAACCACTACACTACTGCCCTGCACAGCAGTGATGTAACACTAGGTCAATGTCAAAGATGTGTCATGGGTTATATAAACCACTACACTACTGCCCCCACACAGCAGTGATATAACACTAGGTCAATGTCAAAGATGTGTCATTGGTTATATAAATAACTACAATACTGCCCTGCATAGCAGTGATATAACACTAGGTCAATGTCAAAGATGTGTCATGGGTTATATAAACCACTACACTAACGCCCCCACAAAGCAGTAATATAACACTAGGTCAACGGCAAAGATGTGTCATATGTTATATTAACCACTACACTACCTGCCCAAACAGCAGTGATATAACACTAGGTCAATTTCAAAGATGTGTCATGGGTTATATAAACCATTACACTACTGCCCTGCATAGCAGTGATATAACACTAGGTCAATGTCAAAGATGTGTCATGGGTTATATAAACCACTACACTACCGCCCTACACAGCAGTGATATAACACTAGGTCAATGTCAAAGATGTTTCATGGGTTATATAAACCATTACACTACCACCCCCACACAGCAGTGATATAACACTAGGTCAATGTCAAAGATGTGTCATATGGGTTATATAAACCATTACACTACTGCCCTACACAGCAGTGATATAACACTAGGTCAATGTCAAAGATATGTCATATGGGTTATCTTCACCGCTGCACACATAACTGATGTGATAAAATCAGCCACAAACCTCATCTAACTCGCACAAGGTGACCTTCTCTACAGACTTGTGTTTGAGGACTTCCCTAACCACCCCGCCATCACCACCGCCCACTACCAGAACCTGCAACAGATCAAATAAATAAACAACCTAAAAAGTACACAAATAAATATACAAATATACCTGTGAGTGTATAGCCAATCACCTATTCCAGACGTTACCACACGACCATCCAATATGTAGAAGATTATTGGATCCAATTAATTTTATATTGTACAGTTTAAAATTCAAGATGGTGATTAAAAAAAACAAGAGCTGTCGGAGGGACAGGGTGCTCGACTATTTCGATGCTGTTCTAACACAATAGTTTTTTTCTGGAAATAAGTACCAAATTGAAGACAATTAAAACTCAGGGGTGGTAAAATTAAGCTACAAATTAGTGCTTGTCTGTTAAAAATAAATTAGCAAAATAATTCACCAGCACTATTTTCATCATCAATGGTTATGATTGTTTGAAAACAACAAAGTGAATGGATGGCTCATATTGCCTTAATATCATTTAATTCAGCATTTGTCATTTGTCTTTCAAACTTTAAAATTGCTTTATAAATTCATTAACCATTGCTGACAATTAACCCCAATAGGTGTGCCAATACCTAACTTAAGGCACATAATGTACACATAATAACCCTAAACATTTCAATTGCATGACTAGAATAATATAAGTTGGTCAAGCAATACTAATATACAAATTAAACATTACCTTAAATAATTCCAGCAAGAACTTAAAATATAGTGTAAGCTACAGTTGAGATGGTCTTCTGTTGCAAGATTAGTTTATCAATGTTTTATATATGTGATACAATTATGCATTACCTTAAAATCATATGGTAATATACCAGTTCTTGTTAATGGATCTATAGTCTTGTACCAACATTCATTACATGTTGATCACTTGTTTCAAGCTATTTTAAGACCATACAAAGGTATCTTACCCGATTAAAAAATATGGTTCTTTTCTCTGTGTGTTCCATTGATGATGCTGAACACACATGTGAAGTTTAATTCATATTGAAAGAGTGGTTGCATGGATATCTTACCTAACAAGAGGGCCACATTGGCCCTTAATCGCTCACTTGTGGCAGAAGAGACAATGCCAATTTTTTGCAGCTGCCAGAGTGTACATAAATTCATATAATGCAATTTTGTTGATGAGGACTTTCCCATACCTGTTTTGAGCAAACATGACACTTGAGTGGGAGGAGGGCTTTCCCTAACCTGTTAAGAGCAAACATGACATTTGAGTGGGAGGAGGACTTTCCCACATCTGTTTTGAGCAAACATGACATTTGAGTGGAAGGAGAATTTTCCTGCATCCGTTTTGAGCAGACATGACACTTGAGTGTGAGGAGGACTTTCCCCCATCAGTTTTGAGCAAACATGACACTTGAGTAGGAGGAGGACTTTCCTGCATCCGTTTTGAGAAAACATAACACTTGAGTGGGAGAGGACTTTCCCACATCTGTTTTGAGCAAACATGACACTTGAGTGGGAGGAGGACTTTCCCACATCTGTTTTGAGCAAACATGACACTTGAGTGGGAGGAGGACTTTCCCACATCTGTTTTGAGCAAACATGACACTTGAGTTGGAGGAGGCCTTTCCCGCATCTGTTTTAAACAAACATGACACTTAAGTGGGAGGAGGACTTTCTTGCATCTGTTTTGAGCAAACATGACATTTGAGTGGGAGGAGGACTTTCCTGCATCCGTTTTGAGCAAACATGACACTTGAGTGGGAGGAGGACTTTCCCACATCTGTTTTGAGCAAACATGACATTTGAGTGGGAGGAAGACTTTCCTGCATCCGTTTTGAGCAAACATGACACTTGAGTGGGAAGAGGACTTTCCCAAATCTGTTTTGAGCAGACATGACACTTGAGTGTGAGGAGGACTTTCCCCCATCAGTTTTGAGCAAACATGACACTTGAGTAGGAGGAGGACTTTCCTGCATCCGTTTTGAGAAAACATAACACTTGAGTGGGAGAGGACTTTCCCACATCTGTTTTGAGCAAACATGACACTTGAGTGGGAGGAGGACTTTCCCACATCTGTTTTGAGCAAACATGACACTTGAGTGGGAGGAGGACTTTCCCACATCTGTTTTGAGCAAACATGACACTTGAGTTGGAGGAGGCCTTTCCCGCATCTGTTTTAAACAAACATGACACTTAAGTGGGAGGAGGACTTTCTTGCATCTGTTTTGAGCAAACATGACATTTGAGTGGGAGGAGGACTTTCCTGCATCCGTTTTGAGCAAACATGACACTTGAGTGGGAAGAGGACTTTCCCAAATCTGTTTTGAGCAAACATGACACTTGAGTGGGAGGAGGCCTTTCTCATATCTGTTTTGAGCAAACATGACACTTGAGTGTGATGATGACTTTCCTGCATCTGTTTTGAGCAAACATGACACTTGAGTGTGAGGATGACTTTCCTGCATCTGTTTTGAGCAAACATGACACTTGAGTGAGAAGAGGACTTTCTCGCATCTGTTTTGAGCAAACATGACATTTGAGTGGGAGGAGGACTTTCCTGCATCCGTTGTGAGCAAACATGACACTTGAGTGGGAGGATGACTTTCCCACATCTGTTTTGAGCAAACATGACACTTGAGTGGGAGATTGACTTTCCTGCATCTGTTTTGAGCAAACATGACACTTGAGTGTGAGGAGGACTTTCCCACATCTGTTTTGAGCAAACATGACACTTGAGTGGGAGATTGACTTTCCTGCATCTGTTTTGAGCAAACATGACACTTGAGTGGGAGGATGACTTTCCCACATCTGTTTTGAGCAAACATGACACTTGAGTGGGAGGAGGACTTTCCCACATCTGTTTTGAGCAAACATGGCACTTGAGTGTGAGGAGGACTTTCCCACATCTGTTTTGAGCAAACATGACACCTGAGTGGGAGGATGACTTTCCCACATCTGTTTTGAACAAACATGGCACTTGAGTGGGAGGAGGACTTTCCCACATCTGTTTTGAACAAACATGACATTTGAGTGGGAGGAGGACTTTCCCACATCTGTTTTGAACAAACATGGCACTTGAGTGGGAGGATGACTTTCCCACATCTGTTTTTGAGCAAACATGACACTTGAGTGGGAGGAGGACTTTCTCACATCTGTTTTGAGCAAACATGACATTTGAGTTGGAGGATGACTTTCCCACATCTGTTTTGAGCAAACATGACATTTGAGTGGGATGAGGCCGTTCCCACTTTTGTTTTGAGCAAACATGACACTTAAGTGGGAGGAGGACTTTCCCACATCTGTTTTGCGCAAACATGACACTTAAGTGGGAGGAGGACTTTTCCACTTCTGTTTTGAGCAAACATGACATTTGAGTGGGAGATTGACTTTCCTGCATCTGTTTTGAGCAAACATGACACTTGATTGGGAGGAGGACTTTTCCACATCTGTTTTGAGCAAACATGACACTTGTGTGGGAGGATGACTTTCCCACATCTGTTTTGAGTAAACATGACACTTAAGTGGGAGGAGGACTTTCCAATATCAGTTTTGAGCAAACATGACACTTGAGTGGGAGAACAACTATCACATATCTGTGTTTGGTCATTATGACACTTAAGTGGTAAATGGGCTTTCACATACCTGTTTTGGGCAAGCATGACAGGTGAGTGGAAGGTGGGCTATCATTTCTTGGTAGCAAAACTCATCCCTTTCTGTACACTGTATACAACCATCCAGCACCAACACATTACCAAATGTTTTACTGAAATAAATATACTAGTAGATACAGCATCATCCAGCCCCAACACATTACCAAATGTTTTACTGAAATGAATATACTAGTAGATACAGCATCATCCAGCACCAACACATTGCCAAATGTTTTACTGAAATAAATATACTAGTAGATACAGCAGCATCCAGCACCAACACATTGCCAAATTTATGTTTTACTATAATAAATATACTAGTAGATACAGCATCATCCAGCACCAACACATTACCAAATGTTTTACTGAAATAAATATACTAGTAGACACAGCATCATCCAGCACCAACACATTACCAAATGTTTTACTGAAATAAATATACTAGTAGACACAGCATCATCCAGCACCACCACATTATGAAATGTTTTACTGAAATAAATATACTAGTAGATACAGCATCATCCAGCACCAACACATTACCAAATGTTTTACTGAAATAAATATACTAGTAGATACAGCATCATCCAGCACCAACACATTATGAAATGTTTTACTGAAATAAATATACTAGTAGATACAGCATCATCCAGCACCAACACATTACCAAATGTTTTACTGAAATAAATATACTAGAAGATACAGCATCATCCAGCACCAACACATTACCAAATGTTTTACTGAAATAAATATACTAGAAGATACAGCATCATCCAGCACCAACACATTACCAAATGTTTTACTGAAATAAATAAATTGACTGATATACAGTATCATACAGCACCAACATGGAGTATCATAAAAATGCTCTCTGATGTTTATCATTATAACTCATTATCTTACATGTAATGATTTTTTTTAAAATTTTGTTTGAATAATTAGCATTAGCTACGTCATAAATTAGAATACTGTGTTTTGCCACTTCCGACCGACCCATAACAATTACGCCACTCGGTAAATTTTTTTTTTTGGTGTCAATTCAAAATATTCTCATATTCGCTGCGTCATGTCCTTATAAAGATTCTCAAATTAATAACAAAAAAAAACAACTGTTTAAGGCTGGCCTAACCTAACCACTTTTTCCTGGGATTCTAGAAGGTTAACCAGTACTGGATCGCACCTGTCTCTGCAAATAACTGATAATTTCCCACTGTCAGAAATCAATCATCACGGAGAGTATGGCCGTGCCACGGATTCAAACTCACGACCCCTGGATTGTCAATCAGACACACAGCTGACTTAGCTAACTGTAAATAAAATTCATCCATTTCCAATAACTAAAATATCAATGCAAATTGATTACCGTGTTATGAGAGCTACCACATAGTCTTATCTCTTTTAAGACTAAAACTTTATAATAAAACCTCATATCAGAAAGATTGTGTTACTTGTGGAAAGATGGTTATTCCACTCAGATTTCTTCCTCCTTCAATAAATCTTGATATGCAATATATATTATATAAACTGCAATGTGTTGAAAACTGCATTTTAACTCACTAAAATAAAATAAAAAGTCGGTATGTAGGAGTTTTATTTTAGATGTTTTAAAATAAAAAAATAAGGGTTTTTATTTTAAAGGTTCTAAGCCTTCGACATGTTTGAGTCATTTATACACTAAGGTACAGTATTGCTTCATATACTCTAATATACCCATATAATCACTGTACACATCTTTTTTTTTTTTTTTTTTTGTTAAATCAAACATCTATTTTCCTTACAATCTTTGTTACACCAAAATGTGCAACTTGTCATGAATGGTCGTTTAGGCCTAAATTAAAAAATTGTTTGCTTGCCGCTTCAGACCAACCCATAACAATCCCGCCAGTCAGAAAAATTTTTTTTTAGGTGTCCAAAAAAAAAAAAATTTAAAAAAGAAAAAATCAAAATGTTCATTTAAAATATTCTCGGTCAATACATGTCTTTAAAAAGATTCTCTGATTGATTAAAGAAAAGAAAAAAAGAAGAATTTACCTACCTACCCAACCCTAAATGGTACGAGTCAGAAGTGGCAAACAAACAATTTATTAAGGGTGGCCTTATGAGGTCAAGGATTTACATATTGACATATCTGGTTATACGTCCTTCGCCATATCATTCTCAACAAATCTGTATTGGGGACATTATCTATACATTTTCTGATGATAATAGATGGTTTATTTCATTACACCTACCAGTAATGTATAAATAATCATATCTTTATCAGTGCTCCAGATAACCAATATTTGGGGTTATTATACAATCATTGAAATTTCTGAATAAAGTATTGATATTGGTATGCAAAAAATGGAGCAAGACGCCTCAGCCTAGTATTAATCTTAATTTATTATTTACTGTGTTTTTGCAATTATAATTCCTTTTTTGAATTTCGATAGATTGTCGTGCAGAACAATTATAGCAATTCTTTAACAAAAGAATACATATATATTCCGAAAAGATAAATAAATTTACAAATACGCCATGCCTTAATTTATATAGCGAATGCACACGCTTTATGTCTATAACTACGACACAATTTATTTTTGACATTGTTCCAATGTGTAATGTCGTCACTTTGACAGTTTCTTGCGTCATTTTATGTCACGTTCTATTTCTCTAATGTAAATGCATGGGGGGAGGGGGGAGTCAGACTGCATTATTATTAAAACATTATGCATGGTTGGTATTTTCAAAAAAATAGATACTTTGAAGGGTAAAAGTTTTATGCCTTGTGGCAGGGCTTCTAAAATTGCTCGTTTTTCCATCTTTAGACATTTTTTTCTTCTTGCAATTTAATAAATTGTCTGTCCAGATATTTCCTACAAATCGTATAAACTCATAAAATAACATTTGATCCAATAACCGGTTGTTTGTCACCATGTGTGCCAAATCGGTCAAATTAAGCTTAACCATTTTTTGATAGTAGGGAAACTACCGAAAGGGTCAATAAAAGCACGTTTCTGGTATGTGATCATGAGTGGGCCATATCAGTTTGAAATGTGTTTGATCAGTAATTTCTTTGATCTACCGTGTTACGGCAAATAACCCCCACCGGGTCGCCCACAAAAGTGCATTGATGAATAGTCATCGTAAATAAAATATAAAAAGCATTTGAAATTAATACCATACCAGATTATCATCGTTGATTTAACTTTAATCCATTATTTTTATATATTTCCTATGAAATCTGACAAGTGTTTAAATTTTTTAAAATAAAACTCAAAAGACATAAACATGTCTGACACTCTCAAGGAGTTTTATGTACATTACACCAATAGAATTCTTTTGATATCCTTCCATCAAAAATTTCAAAGATACCCACTAAGAGAAATAGCATGTGTCATAACATTTGTTTCACTGGTGACGTCATCGGACATTGACACAAAGTGATAATGAAATTGACAGCGTGCTCATTCTGTTCAACCAGTTCGATGTAACGAAAAGATTTTCTAAAAATAGCATGAAAACTTATCCTAAATGTCAATCATATAATAGAACAGCGATTTGACATAAATCAGCGTGTAGATAAATAGATCAGTTAATTGAGGGAGATGTGTCAGCAAGCCATGCATCACCTGATTGTTTTATCACACTTTAACGAGCAAAGACACGATGCCCTAGGCAATGTTTTTCATGGATTGAAACTTATAACAAAGAAATTAAATTAGAGTTACAGGTAAAGCCATTTATAGAATTTGAATGACTAACAGATTGATTGATTGATTGATTGATTGATTGAATATTTAGCGTCATTTTTATGCCATCGAGGGCTAACAGACGATCAGTTAACCTAACCACTGTTTCCTGGGATTAACCAGTACTCAAGCACACCCCATCTCCGCAAGTAACTGATAACTTTCTCACTTGAATCAGTGGTGAGAGACGAATGATAATAAGACACAATGTCGTATATCAATCATCACGGAGACTGTTGCCGGGCGGGGGATTTGAACTCACGACCCCTGGATTGATAGTCAGACGCGTAATCGACTTGACTAAGAGAGCAATCATTTCAATTAATTATTTGTTTCATTGTCAATACCTATGATAATATTAGAGGATATCCAAATCTCCATGGTTTATCCTAAAAACGCATTCAATTTTTGTTGCGTTTAACGTTTGCATTATCGTTTTGTATCGTTTGTGGATTGTTCGTCATGTTGCGTCCGTGTATCGTTTCATGTATCGTTTCGTTTGCATTTTAAGTCTGTTTGTATAATGTTTAAAACGCATTTGATAT
This sequence comes from Panopea generosa, assembly GCA_029582155.1. NCBI lineage: Eukaryota > Metazoa > Mollusca > Bivalvia > Adapedonta > Hiatellidae > Panopea > Panopea generosa. The sequence continues at coordinate 22,892,706 of CM055899.1, read as the reverse complement.
TCGTTTCATTTGTGTTCGTTTGGTGTACAAGAATGGATTATGGTCTGTACAGACCAAACACTATTAATTAATTTAGGCCTAAGGCCATAATAAATTAACTGCTAGAGCTGCAGATAAGATACGTATTTGCGTATATGACGCATTAAAATTTGTGGATATGCACCAGATTTGTTTTACGTGCATATCAATTACGCATAAGCAACGAGTTTTACGCTAAAATTCTATATCAGGGCTAGAATTTAACTTTTTTGTGCACTGGCAATTTTGGCCAGTGCCTAAAATTTCAACTGGCCAAATTTGAAACCAACTAACCAAACCAATGTTCACAGAAACTTGTAGTCCTAAATGTCTAAATAAACCCAAAATTAATTGTTTCAAAGCCTGTGTGTTATTTAATATGCATTATTATCTTTTTTTTATTTATAGACAATGGTATCAAGGTTATTATATATGTTAAGGTACAATTCAAAGCAGGACTTTACAAAACAAAATATTTAAAAAAATAAAATTGTCTTTGTTATTTATTATACTACCATAAATAAAAGCATACAATGATATATCATAAATAAAAACTTTTAACTAAACCAAAATATGAATCATAGATTCAACAATACCAAGTGTACAGAGGCTGAGATTGAGACATACACACATTTCTATTTATAGAATTAATATAGCCAATGGCCTTTCGTTTTAAAATAAGATCTAGATCTAGCCAAGGACGATTGTTTAACATATGTAAATGTTGTGATATCATAGTAATATAGTTATTGATGATCTGTCGATCACGGTGGTTTCTACAATTGACAAACCATTTTGTCATTGTCAAGTTTATAGCCCTGTGTGATATTGAGCTGTCGCTCCCATTTCATTACAGTATTAACGGAAGGATTATTTCTCTTTTTTCTTGTTGGGACTCACTTTCATTCGTCGGTTCAATGGAGAAAAAGATGTTATTTTATCTGCCACTTTAACAGCTGACAAAATATGTAAACAATAAATTTGACGGGTTTCAACTTTACTTTTATTTTATAGAGTGAGTGCGCGATTGATCAAACTAGACACAGTCTACTCATTATGTTGTTCACGGGTTTTAACATTACTTCCTTTTTGCAGAATGAACTTGAGATCAAAAACAATTGGACGCAGTCTACACATATTATAAATAATTAATACATGTCATTGACAATCGTGCTGCTAGGGGGTAGTTTGATGCGAGAAGCAAAAGAAATTTGGTAAAATTGACAAGCACTCGTTATTTTTACCAGGATAATACTTGTTTATTTTCAAAAATCAATAAAATGAATAAAATAAGTAATTTTCTCAACTTGAAATCCACTCGCAAAAAAATGCCAGCTTAAGTAATTTCAATTCGCATTTTCAAAATACAGCTCGCATTTTGTGAGTGGCGAGTGCTTAAATTCGAGCCCTGTATATGTGTTAAATAAGTTTACATTCTCTGAAAATCGATCTTCATTGGACTAATTTTTTAATTTATCTGTGTAAATAAACAGCTGAATGGTTTCAATTAAACTCGCTTCAGTGATAAATTTTACCAGTTATACTGGCAACCCAGTCTATGCAATTAATAAACAATGTCGCTAAGTTGCTTGATTATTTTCTGAAAGGGACACCAACTTTGGAAAGCTGAGTGTTCCGGCGGGATACCTGTAACACCTAGAGTTGTTTCAATATTTTATGAATATCGCTGGTTGAAAATTCTATTCAACAACATATTGAGGTTATTTTTATATAATATGCGCTCACTCATTGGAGTAAATCATAAATGACTGTCACCCTATGACTTTTTTTTTTTGTAATTTGAAGAAAACATCTTTGAAAAATAACAAACGCTGCAACAATATCACTAATATATACCCAGTTTTACGTTGTTGGTATATTAAGATGAAATGTGATAATCATGAAACTTTGTTTAAAAAGTCATGTTATTTCATTGTTTAAAATGTACCAACGATATACTCTGAGAAACTTTTATTTTGAATGTCCTACTTTGTTTTGTAAGGTATCGAGACACGCATGCGTGACTTTCTATACCAGTTAAAACATCGGCCGGTCTATGTTTCTACGTCACCCTTTTCGGTCTTCCCGGTGCCGTTTATTTTTCTTTAACAGATGTTAAAAGGTAATGGGAAAAAAAAAAAACGTTTAGAAAATTATGTTCATTTTGAAAGCAAATTATGCTAAAAAATGATTACATAATTTGAGAAATTTAAGTAACAATTGAAAAGTTCATGACCCTGTGGCCATGTTCATAAAAAAGTAATGTCACATACTGCATTAAATGACTTCCATATTGTGCAGTGTGTATGCTAAAACTATATTTTTGTACTTATTCTGATTGCATTTTGGTCAGTTATGACATACATGCCAAGAACAAATAAGCAGTAGAAAACTTGCTAATTTTGTGTACTAATAAGTCAATATAATTATGCCACAGTACAATGTCTTGTTCCTATTTTTCTACAGCATTGGTATACCATTTATTTTTTAACATCTAAACTTTCATTTAACTTTTCAGCAATGGTCTGTAAGAAATCCAAAGATTGAGCAGTAAAATGACTGATATAAGATAAAAGGCAAAATGGAAAGTTCAATGTCCATTTGAACAGCTAAACACAAAATATCGTAGCAATTTAACAGGACTTTGCAATAACCGCTGTTATGCAGCCTCTTGTTAGGCAGCCAAACATGTTGTTTTTATATTTACAGCCAAACTTGGTCTGTATTCAACAACCACATGCTCTAAGGGGCCATTATAGTACATCCCAACTGTATGCTGCAACTTAACACAGGTTTGGTTGTATATCATATACGCATTACTCATTACTATTCTGATAAACTCAAGAATACTCATCTACTCTGATTTTGATGAGTAATTACTCATCAGCTTAAAAAATTATCTGAAGCTCTGGCTGCTAGATCATCCCCACCTGCCCGCTTATGTTCATGATGTCCCAGCCCTTTTTATTTTCATAACAAAATTTTTTTTTTCATTAAAAACGCATCAAAATCTATCTATCCACCTCTCTTCCATCCACTTATATGATTTATATATATGGGAAAATGATTTTGAATTAAAACTATTGCAGTCCGAAGTAAAATTTAAAGTAAATTTATTGATTTTAAGTAGCATTTATGAATTTTGCAACCAAAACTATTTCAATGATTTTAAACATAATTTGGTGGGAAATGTCTCATTTTGTTTATAATTTCCAGATTTCATTTTTTCAACTAACAATTCTGATAAGTTTTGCTGAGATAAATGGAGTGAAGATCATCGAAAATTGGATAGGTGCAAGCTTTCATACAACCTCAATGAGTTGCTTTTCCTTCTTATCATGATGATCAAGATCAAGTTATACAGACATAAATATTGATTGATTAGCGATACTGATTAATTAACCCTTTACTTCATATAGACACCTTTGGACACCTTTAATATTGAAGCATTAATTCACCACGTATCAGCAATTGGTGAATTATGTTTTTATTAACTGACAGATTGGAAAACAGTGCAAGAAGTATTCAGATTACTCGTTACGAGCAATCTGAACTCTTCCTGCACTGTTGTCAAGGGCCTTCTGTGATTGGTGCAGGAAATCGCGTATCTATGGAGCGAAGGGTTATATTAGTTTTTTGATAATTTTGGAACTGTATTAACTATAGCAAACACCTGAACTATAAAAATGATAAGTTATGTGAACGTGGCTGTTGAAAAGTGTCAATACTCGTGAAAACATAACTTTAAGTACAAGTGCTGCATAAAAGTTATAAGTTTATAATTGAGTTATCTCCCTTAGTTATGCACAGATACCTTTTAAACACGAGGATGTCCTGATAATCCGACTTTCCATCAAACAGCACTTTTTCAACACTGAGTCCAACACTGAAACCATCCCAGTGCTCATTGAACCAACCACTTTCAATAGTTGACATGCTGAAGTTTGTGCAATTTCGTCAATTGTTAGACTAAATGTAAAAAAAACGTGCAAAAAATAAACAAAGTAGATATCAATGTCTTGCAAACGTTTGCTTTGTAATAAAAAGCGTCTAATCAATAAAAAGGTTAGTGTAAAACGAGGCGTTGTCGAAATAACTCGGGGTTCAGCTGACCTGGAAACATCCCGGCTACAGGGAAAGGCCATAGGAGTGGTGAATGTAATTATACAAAATCGTATTAATTATATATACTTACTGAATTTTATGTTATCGACATAGATCTACTAGACTACGATATACACGATACCGACTTGAGTAGAAACAACCGCATATTATAGTTAACATGTATTTGTTTACTGGGCATATCTATCATTTTGATAGGCCCGGTTTATAACATTAATGCTGTAATGTCATCTTAGTAAGGTATTGCTAGTGTTAGTGACAGTTAGGTTACTGCTAATTTTGTACCAGATACTTCAAATAATGCTGGTATCTGTGATTTAATTATTTACAGTTAGGTCACTGTTGGTATCGTACCATGCACATACTTCAAATACTGCTTGTATGAGTGACTTAATTATTTTACAGTTAGGCCACTGCTGGCTTCGTACCAGAGACTTCAAATACTGCTTGTATCAGTGACTTAGTTATTTTACAGTTATGTCACTGCTGGTTTCGTAACAGAGACGTCAAATACTGCTGATATCAATGACTTAACTATTTTACAGTTATGTTACTGCTGGTATCGTACCAGATACTTCAAATACGTCTGGTATCAGTGACTTAATTATCATACAGTTAAATCACTGTTGGTATCGTACCAGATGCTTTAAATACTGCTGGTATCAGTGACTTAATTATTTTACAGTTAAATCACTGCTAGTGTCATACCATATACTTCAAATACAGCTGGTATCAGTAACTTAATTATTTTACAGTTAGGTCACTGCTGGTATCGTACCAGATACTTAAAATACGGCTGGTATCAGTGACTTAATTATTTTACAGTAAGGTCACTGTTTGTATCGTACCAGATTATTCAAATACTGCTGGTATCAGTGACTTAATTGTTTACAGTTAGGTCACTGCTGGTAGTGTACATATGTGGGGGGAAAATATGGTCAAATTCAAAAAGTAATAATAGATGCAAGAACTGGAATTTTAAAGTATTAGAAATGTTCAAAACATATAATGTAGAAAGATATGGTAATATTAATGTAAATGCAAATAAGTTTGTACTTTTAAACGAAATATTACCACTGATTGTGAATGACGTTGTCACACATTGGCACGAAGATGTAAACAGAGAAGTTTCACAAAGAGGTAACGGGGGGAATAAACTCAGACTTTATAAACAGTTCAAACATGAATATATTGTGGAACCATACTGTAAATTAGTATACAATAGACGCCATAGAGGTGCTTTAGCAAAATTTAAAAGTGGCACTGCTCCAATAGCCATAGAAACTGGAAGATATAGACAGTTGAGTGTAAATGATCGAGTGTACTTTCATTGTAAAGATAAAGTTGAAAATGAGATGCATGTGTTACTAAATTGCCCTTTGTATGATACCATTCGATCAGAGTTATTGACAGAAATTGTAAGTGTTTTTTAAGGAATTTAATTCGTGTAGCGATAATGATAAACTATGCTATAGACTATCGAACCAAAGTGTTGTGAAACTAAGTGCCAAAACCTATTTTATGATTTTAGAGAGAAGAAGAACTATTTTTATATAGTTGTATATAAATAATGTTATAGTTGATTTAGACATATGAAGCATTTTAACTCTGTACTGAGAAGTCGGTGCTAATCAGTTCATTCTAGATCTGATCTAGAATGATATTCGGTTTTTAAAATATTTTTTAAGCTCTAAGTAGCAGATGTGTTAGCATTTCTTTTCCTCCTCACATCGTAATCTTATATAATTTTAATAACGTTTTAGACAATATGTTAAGATTAGCACAAGCCTCTCATTTTTTACGATGTATATATATGTTAAAACGTGGTGTGTTATATGTGCTATTCTGCAAGTATGATTGCTATCCTGTAAAGGTAATCAGTAAACGTGCAAATATATAAACAGCAAGTATTATTAATTGTGATAAATTGGTTTAAATATGTATTGATATGTTTTACATGTAATGTAGTCTCTTATAATTCTTTATAGAATGGCATGGCTAATTGTTAAATATAATGTTTTATTTAATGTATACACGGTGTATTAACCATGATGAGACTTGAATAAAGAAATATGTCTATCTATCTATCTATCTATCTATCTATCTATCTATCTATCTATCTATCTATCTATCTATCTATCTATCTATCTATCTATCTATCTATCTATCTATCTATCTATCTATCTATCTATCTATCTATCTATCTATCTATCTATCCATCTATCATCTGTCTGTCTGTCTGTCTGTCTGTCTGCCTGCCTGCCTGCCTGCCTGCCTAGTTGGTATGTTCAAGATAAAAAATACGTCTCACATGACATGTTATCAGTATGAAACTTACATATCAGACAAGTGTAACAAAACCCTTGCGTCGAAAACAATGGATATATATGTTTTGTTTATCAGCTGTCAGTTTTAATAACGTTTGAATTTTGTCTTTACCGGTTTTATAATTATGTTTGATTTTTTTTGTGGGTGCAAGTGGACACGACGGGTGTTGTATGTTTCATTTGGCGCACAGATTTACTATATCTTTCAAAATCCAAATAATAAGTCCAAGCAATTGGAAAATCCTGGTAATGTTTATGATCAATTAAACTGAAATTAGTTTCAGGTTTAGTTTTATTTCATTTTTAAAAATTGTAATCGTTTGGTTTGTGGGGTAATGAATTATAAGGAAGGTTCTATTATATGTTTTGCATAGGTTAGCTTCATATGTTGTATCAGATACGTGTTTAAGTACCGCTATTTAACGTTTTCTAACGAGTTATTGATTTATCTCACGCACAATATTAATGTCTTATCATCATAGACCAGCGGATAATTGTTACTATTTCTTCAAATTCCATGGTTACACACGTTGAAATAGAAATATGGTTTTAAAGAAATAGCGTATAGTGTATAATAAATTAAAAATATATACCTTTATTAGTATTTTTAACTAGTCTTAATCTACATATCTATTAAAATGACAAAAAAGAACGTAGTTGGTCAACATTTATCGTTATGTTGACATACTTGAATAAGTTATGACATCAGTAAATGATTATCTGACTGAAAAGGTCAATCAGTGTCATGCCCTGTCGCCAATTGTGTCAGTTAGTGCTTGTTATTGCTTTGAAACGAGACTACTAAACCTAAGCAAATTTGTGCATTTAAAAATGGCAAACATGGATATGTTTACGATAAAAAAAAACATTAAAGAAACTGTATAACTAGTAAGCAGACGATCTGACAGCCTATAGCGATGTTAACACAGTAATCGCAACACAGTTAGAAAAGATAACACATCACCGGGACAAAATTGTAACAATATATCTGTTGGTGGATTTATTCAGGAAATGGTGTAAGTTTACCTGGCAAAGTCGAACATGTATAAACTTGAAAAAAGGGCATTTCACAATAATTTGATAAAATATATTAGTTTATTAATCTGCTATATTGTTGACAGAATATTACTTTTAAAGTTGATACTGTTAAAAATAGTGTTAATGATACTCATTTTAAAGATTTTTTTAACTACATCTACAAATATTGACATTAAGCTATTTTATTTGACATTGGGGTCCTCCGTGGCCGAGTGGTCTTAGGTGCAGTCTCAAAATCACTTAGGTCTTCATCCACCAGTAAAACCGAATATGCCATATATAACCTGAAATGTGTTGAAAGTGGATACCGTTCAACCCCATTCAAAAAAAAAATATATACTAGTATATTATTTGACATTGACATAATAAATTATCCCACCCATCAATATTATACAAGATTTTTCCAATTTTAGTATTAACTAATAAATTTCAATTTTTATTCACTAAATACTGACCTCACAAATCAAGCGAATACAATTTAAGAATAATCAATAAAAACAGCCCTACTACTTATTTCAGTTAGATTGATGACAAGCAGTCTAGGATTTTTCCTCGTGCTTGAAAATATTATTTGGATTTTGAAAGTTGTAGTAACTCTATAGTAACTCATATGAAACGTGCAATATCCCTCATTTCCACTAGCACCGACTTAAGCGGCATCTATTCCCAATGCTATATGAGGTCCATGATTTTAAGAAATCAGAAATAATAATAACACTGGCAAAACAAAATTCCAACGGCCTTATACTTGACTAAAAAGAATCAAAACATATAGAGTACACTTTTTCGACTGAGCGTTTGTGTTACACTTGACCATTCTGTTATTTCCAGACTGGATACATCCCATTTGATTATATGTAACTTTGAACCAACTAGACAAGATAAATTATTGCATAGACAAATTGTAACTATGTACATGTATATGTATTGCTTCTAAATACACGTGGTTGTTATAATGACATATAAAACAATTATTAATTGATATACTGACATAATATTTTTTTTATCATTTTATAATCATGTTATGCAAATGTTTGTAACATGATCAACGTTTTAACTTTAGTATATAAAATATCTTAATATATGTATGTTGATCGTTACTTTATATTGCGGCGGTTTACCAGTTAGGTGAATAGCCGCTTGATTATAAATCCTCCCCTATGAGGTCAACCCATCCACGGTTGTATTCTTACAATTGCTTAATCGCCGGTCGAGGAGGATAAAGCGCCTTTCCTAAATTTTTTTGCATATTTCTTATCTATTGCTGTTGTGACATTTTATTTTCTTTAATTTTCTGTCATAGCTAACACCACTCATACTATGTTTCTTTTTCAAACTTATTTTTCTCTTCTTATCTTTTAAAAACACTTGCTTCTTTTTTTGCTTCTTTGCATACTTAGTTTGTACTTCATTCTTGTAATCTATTTCTTTCCATACTAATTTCAATCTTGTTTTCTTTCCGTTCTTACTTCATACTTGTTTTTCTTTCCGTACTTACTTCAAGGCTTCAATCTTGTTTTCCTTTCTGTACTTACTTCTTCAATGTTGTATTCCTTTCCGTACTCAATCTTGATTTCCTTTCCGTACTTACTTAATTTCTTTTTTCTTTTCAGTCTTGTTATCTTTGTTGATTTTCATACACCTTATTTTTTTCCTATTGTTTTTATCTGTGTTTCATACTCCAGTCTTGTTATCTTTGTTTATTTCCTGCTCCATTAATAATAGTCAAATAAGAATAAATTGAACTATTTCTACAAAATATTGACATAAAGCTATTTTATGGACATGTAGCATAAAAATTACCCCACCCACCAAATATATTATACAGTGATTTTCCAATTTTAATACTGACTAAGAAATTTCATTTTTTATTGACTTAGTATTGAAAATATATAAAGACAATTAACAAAATGTAAAACGACAACAAATATGTCACTATCATCATCAGAAGAAGCAGTAACAGTAGTAGCAACAACCATGAGAACAATTAAAGTTATTCCGCATTTAAATAAGAAATAAAATAGCAATTTTATTTTTCGACTAAATTATTGTATTTGCAAAATTAATAATCTTGCAATATGTCGCCAATGTACTATAGCAATATATGTATCAGAAAAAGTCCATTTCATATACTGTATCCGAAATGGCTGGAAATATTCAATATATCTAAATGCGTGAGTAAACCATACATTTTACAAGGTACCGTGTTTTTTACCGTTGAGAGAGAGAAAGAGGATCCGCAGCTACATGTATGCCAACGATCTAAATACTTTATGAAGTTGGTGTTTCTTTAGGGCAATTTATAAATTGAAAGCACGCTAGATTATGGCTACCCTTTTGATATCTTTTCCTGCAATATATCATATATTAATAAAAAGAACAGGTTAGAAACATTTTGTTGCAATTTATCTAATTTTACTTAAACTAGTTATATATTGACCCGTTAGAACACAACCAAGGTTGATAAGACCTTAAAAATGACCGAAAAGCTGTTTTTAGTTAATTTTTATAAGGAGCATAAATGCTTTTATAAAATTAAAAAAGAAAACAAGAAGATGTTAACCTATTTTAATTTATATTTTATCATAATAAACGATATAATTAGACGTTGTAATAGGTTGGCAATTTAATAATAAAACAGTTACAACGATAGAATTAAAAAAAACTATATGTTTCTATGTTAACCAGATATAACGGTTAAGCCAGGTAAGTAATAAAAACCGCCGATTTCAAGGGGATAACTTCACCCGATAAACCAGTGAAATGTCTGAAATAGTCCCATATGAGGAAGTCATGTGGCAATTCCACATTCTCAAACGGCACCTTTTCAATACATTAAGGCTCCAAATACTCTAACATGTGTTATTTTTGTGATAAGAAGCTTATCAATACAGCATATGCATCCTAGAACATAACAGTAATAGATGTAAAACAATCAACTGTACGTAATTAGTGTCAGTGATGACCTTTTCAAAGCTAACGTTTTTCAGTTCTAGTGGTATGTTTGAACTAATAACAAATTAATAAACTTTCCTATTGTCCGATTGCGGTTAACATTTGAAATGTTTCCCTGCAATATACGTAGACAAAAAGAATAATTTAGAAACAGTATGTTGCAATTTTATCTAATTTAACCTAAATGATTATAGATTGATTCGTTAAAATAGTTGGGTGGGGTAATTTCACCTACTCAAAAGGCACATATTCAATACATTACGGTTCCAAATAATCTAATATATGTTATTCTTAAGATAAAAAAAACGTATAGTTGTAAATCTGTATCACACAAAATAACATCATTAGCAGTAAACAGTTCATTTACACACAATTAGTGTTAGCGGATTGCCTGGGGGTGGAGATAAATTGACTCCACCGTGTTTACATCGACAACGAACAAAACAAGACAAAACAAGTGATCTTTGACATGTGACGTAGCTTCCTATAGTCATTGTAAGCACGTGCCTATACATTTTTTTAGAGAAGTTAAAAAACAAAAGTGCCAAGAAAAGGAAATAAAAATCGGACCCCTATGGGAGTAGGGGGTGATCTATAATAACTATGCTGTAATAACTGTTGTATGAAAATAGTAGCCCCTTGAAACCATGAAAGCGAACAAACCTTAAAACATTACATGTATTATCCATTTAATTGGTTATAAAACAGTGAATTCAAGGTTAATATTAAGAATAACCAGGCCCCTAAAACATAAGAATTAATCTCCAGAACGCGCTTACGGCAGTCTAGCTGATTTTAATCGAAGGAGCACCCCCTCCATCCCCTACCCCTCCCCCCCCTCCCCCCCCCCCCCCCCCCCCCCCCCATACCCTACAACTGTGCCTGTACAGGGTTTTCAGCCAAGCTACTCACCACTGTTTGAAGTACATTACTGACAACAATGTGAAAAAAAAACCCAGTAAAGAATGCCTTATAAAGATAATTTTATCGTTGTCACGATTAATTGTTAATGACGTTCTAATTATCACAGACCATCTATCGCTGACAGGAAACAATGTCTGCGTTACAGTCATTAAGGCATATCTTGCCGCTCGTGCTTCGGTATTATGCAAATTGCTATACAGATACCGGCGAATGTATTCACCGCTTTTTCTTATTTCTTGCGGCCAGGGTGAATCGGAACCAGACCGGGTTTTGGTATGACAAAGGAACGATCCCAGTTTTCTCCAGTTTGAAACATAGCACTCATACACCTCGCATTCTTTTACTTTGATCATCTTTATATCAGGAAATGTTAAACATTGGTATAATATAAATATATTATGTTACATAAGCACGGCAGTGAAACACGGCGATCAGAACACCGTTAAAATTAAATCACACATAAACGACCGTTTGAAACGGGTTGTTGTTATATGAAATGCTTTTTGCATTTGAACGTATGAAAATGCATGGAATTGAATAAGAAGTAAAATACGATTTGCAAGAACAAGCAACAGTACCGCATTCAGTAAAGGTTTCTTGTAAAATAAATAAAGCGTTTGTTATTTCTATATACTAGTACGTAAATAAGCGGAAATAGTGACTGAACCGTTAATAAAGCCGAAAATGGACACGTAAAATAACGTTACATCGTGTTAGGTACCGTACGCCAACATTTGACGCAACGTCGTTATATTCTTCTTCTTAATGCTTATCAAACTTTGATAATTTGGCAATGATAGCATATGTTTTAAAAATCCATTGTATTTATAAAGCGCTCAAAAGTGGACAGTTATTATTACACTAACATTTCTATCATTACCAAGAAATACTAAAACTTATTTGGATGGTTAAAACTTTTGTTAAAAATGATAAATACCCCCCCCCCTCTCCCCCCCCACCACACACACACACACACACACACACACACACACACACACACAAATACAATCCATAGAACACAAGATGATTAATTCGTCCTTGACTAATTGGTTACATTAAGGATTTTTAAAACAAAATAGGTCCGATGTTTAAAGGAGGTATGAGTTGATAAAACGTGTATATTTAGTTGTTTTGTTCTTAAATGAAACATTAAAAATGCATTACTGATGCAATATACATTGTGTTACTGTTATAGTATTAAGCGAATGTATGGATCAACTTCCTTACTATAACATTCTCTGCCCTGGTAGGGATTATTTGTAAGATTATCATACAGCAGATCTATGTAGATTTTATCCACTCTGTGCTGAGTAACTACCATTCAATCTGTCTGCTAACTGCTGAACATGTCTGTGTATATCTACAGATTACAAATTCAAGTAAGGGCATACTCCTTAGAATTTTAACTGTTTGGTTGTTGGATTAAAAAACAACAACAACTTCATAATGTCCTGTTTTTCCTCCCAACTGAATATATTGATATCAGTATGGTTGTATGTTTAAGTTATAGCAAAGCAATGCAGTGATGGTTGTGAACTTTAGAAATAGATCTCTCTTCTGAATCGTTTAATGTATATAACTGTGTATAACAAATCTACCTCTGAACCAACGTTTGACTTTTATATCGTATTTTGGGCTTTAACTCACAACGCACAATCTTGTTAGAAAATGGAACCCGCTACCAACCGAGTCCCGATCGCAGTTCCGACTTTTAACTCTTAAAAAGCGCACTTAACATTAGGTACCATCCTATTTCAATTATTGAATGAAATTTTCTTCATTAGTTTACAAAGAAACATTAACACCGCTCCAGACTCCCCAGGGAGTCACACTTGCCACCATTATCATTAAAGCCTCGTGCATTTCTAACTAGACTGAGTCCAGGAGAGAGGCACGGAGAAGGGTGTAAACTGTTTTAATAAATAATGTTCTGTTGGTGTTGCCGGTTTGAAAGTATAATTATGTAATGAATAAATAAGGTGTATTTGCATTCTGCCGAGAGAACCAACTGTCCGGAAAGTATGCTACAGCAAAGTGGTCTTTCTTTGACTATTCTATTATATGCGTTTGACTAATGGCTTCGAAATCGATTCCCCTTATTCTAAAACAATAATACGCACAGTGATTCAACCATAATGAACGTAATTTGTAAATCTGGAATCAACACACCTATCAATTTGCATCCATTTGTTTATCAAAGCCAAATGATATCTGTGATACTGATGCTGTAGAAGACGAATCGCATTTCTTTTACTATAGACTGTGACTTTTATTTGACATTATAAATGAAACCTATGAATTGCCATTGTTGCAAAAGACTATACAGTGTTTGAATGCCTACAAAATGAACAGAAAAGTTAAAATAACTATTAACTGCTAACGAATGCACAGAAATGCCTAGTGTCAGACACGCAAACTAGATTTTCACTCTTATTTTGAAATGTTTCAGATTTGTCATACTTAAAAACTATGGTGAGTTTAAGTTTATTTCAGCTATGAAGAAACTATCTTAAATTCGTGTCCTGAAAAACTGACAAACTTCTCTAAATATCCCCTTCCCTAATTTATCATCCATAATATCACATGACCCTGACTTGATAAAAAATGATATGATATACGATGCCCAGAATATTTAATTTGGAACCTGTAATAAGCTGACTGTTTACAAATGATGTGAACATTGCTATAAATTGGAAGGGTTTAACGCCATTTTCAACATATAGCAGGTTACATATGCCATTTAACTGGTAGAGGAAAACCTGGGAATGACTCTGAGAAGAATCACATTCCATCCGCAAGTAGTTGGCAAACTTTCCCACAAAGTTTTGGAAGTAGTTGGGTTCGAACCCATGACCATAGCGATGAACGGTAATTGGTAATAGACCACCCAGCCACGGAGCACTCTTACTATAAAATACATATAAGCGGCCACTAGACACATTTTGAGATTGATTTTACACGTGTTCAAATTTATGTTTCTCTTTAATTTATTCTATTATATCGATATGTATATGAATTCAATTACATACTGTGAAGTCATTAGTTTTCACGGGGGATTGATTTTAGTTGATTTCATGATCTAAAAAACGAAATAAAGATATACAATGACAAGTATTCAGGCTTATCCACAGGCCATTTAAGCGCAGGGGCATCCCAGCACTTGACTGTCAGAAATCGTATTCCCCTAGTGCTTGAATTCTTAAACAACATTTTACAAAAGCATACTTTCCTCTAAATCATTATTTTTCTTTGCATATATCATCTCATTTTAATGCCTAAAAGGAAATATACTAATTATGATAACTTAAACTGATTAATACAAGTTTTATTAGTAAAATGTATTTGTTGCTTGAAAATTTGTTGAAGGGGTTTATGCGCTCTTACCCTGGCACTTGTATTCCTTTCTGTGGAGAACCCTGGTACTCCTATAGACTAGTATATCATGAATGATTTTTTGTTGTCAGATTGCTGATGTATTTCTCTTTTGTTTTATTTTGTTTTTCTTAAAAATATTTACTATTTATGCAATTTTTGCAGACTTGGAAGTTGACAGTCTACCAAAATGTATGTTTGTAACAGATAATGAAAATGCAAAGCTGTAGGAGGTGAAAATGGGATATGAAAAGATAACACACCAACATGGTATATTTAATCGATCTTGTGAAACAGTGATCATCCCACAGAACAATCCTTCTGATCAGACATCTGTTGTAATATTGAAAATTGTAATATAGGGTGCTTTTTGTGTTTAATTTTGTGGTTATGTACACTGTTACTGTCTGTAAATCATTATTTAGGTTGTTTACATGCTATTACCTGTATATAAGTGGAAGTTACCACCATTTAAGTTGTTTACATGGAAAACCCATATAAATTTTATAGATACAAATAAAATCCTCTCTTCTCATAAATATTTTACATTGCTGTTAAGTAAATGAGATTCGAAAAAAGCAAGCCATCACTGGAGGGAAATATTTTTTTAGTATTATACTGCCTATCTGTTGAAAAATTAAATGAAATGTCACAACAAATGAGGTATAAGGAGAATAAAGAGGTGATAAAGTCTGGAGTCTTTCTGATAGGAACAGTGGAGGTTTCCTTCCCTCTTAGTAGTCCATTTTATATAACATTATGACAAATAAAGTAACATTTGCATCTATGAATGTGCAAGGGCTTGGCGATAAAAACAAACGAAAAGACACTTTAGATTTTCTGAAAAGTAAAAACTATTCGGTATATTTTTTACAAGATACCCATTTTACAGACAAAGAAGTTAATTATATACGTACTCAGTGGGGGTATGAATGCTATTTCAGCAACTATTCCAGTCAATCAAGAGGGGTAGCTATCCTTTTTAATAATAATTTTGAATTTAAAATTCATGCGGTAGAACCTGACAAAGATGGAAATAAATTAATCTTGAAAACTACAATTTCAAATAAAGAAATTACACTTATTAATATTTATGGCCCAAATAGGGATGATCCAATGTTTTATACAACCCTTAAAAATGACATTTTAAATTATGACGGTTTGTTCATTATTGCAGGTGATTTTAATATGGTCTTAAACCCTGATCTAGATTGTTTTAACTATGTCAATATAAATAACCCAAACGCTCGAAATGTTCTTATTGATGTAATGGTTGAATGTAATTTAATTGATTGTTGGCGAGATCAAAATATGGAAAAAAAGGAATTTACTTGGTTTAAAAAAAATTCGTCAAAGAAAGCAAGACTTGATTATTTTTTTATTTCGGATTCACTTTTAACAGATATAGATACAGTAAAAATTAAGCCTGGATACAGAACAGATCACTCTTTATTAATTTTGACATTTGAATTTGGCAAATTCAAAAAGGGGAGATCATACTGGAAAATGAATAATTCATTGTTAAAAGACCAAAAATATGTCGTAAATAAAACAAATAATAAACAGAATAAAACTACAATATTCAAAGAAAACGCAACATTTACACATTAACACAATCGAAAATAAAAATTTAGAATTAGAAATAAATGACCAATTGTTTTTTGAAGTATTGTTACTAGAGATTAGAGGAAAAACTATACCATACTCATCATTCAATAAAAAAAGACAAGACAAAAAAGAACAATTACTTTATGAAGAAATAGATAAACTTGAAAAAGAACTTATATGTGATCAAAATACTATTGAAATTAAGAGACAAGAATTAAATGATATAAGAGAAAAAAAATTAGAAGGTATGAAAATTAGATCAAGAGCAAAATGGATTCAAGAGGGGGAAACAATGTCTAGATACTTTTGTAATTTAGAAAACCAAAATTTTGTATCTAAATCAATGTTGAGTTTAAAACTTAATAATGAACAGACAATAAACGATCAAGATAAAATTATTAAGGAAACAGTAAATTCTATAAAAAATTATACTCCCAAAATGAAACTGTAGACGTAGATTTAAATAATATATTTTCTGATATTAATGTTCCTAAACTAAATAATGATTCGAAAAAATCACTTGAAGGTCATATAACATATGAAGAAATATTAGGCTGTCTGAAGAATATGTCAAATTTTAAAAGTCCAGGATTTGATGGTTTTACAGTAGAGTTTTATAAGTTTTTTTGGAAAGACATTGGCCATTTTCTTGTACGTGCGATAAATGATGGGTTTGACAAAGATGAACTTTCAGTCACACAAAAACAAGGTGTAATCACTTGCTTACCTAAAGGAAATAAAGATAAACAGCTTTTAAAAAACTGGCGCCCAATATCACTTTTAAATGTAGCATATAAACTAGCATCCGCAGCTATTGCACAACGAATTAGATGTGTTTTGCCATCTATTATAAATGAAGACCAGACAGGCTTTTTACCAGGAAGATATATAGGTGAAAACACCAGGTTACTATATGATATGATGTTTTACTTAGAAAAACAACATAAACCAGGATTATTACTTCTGATTGATTTTGAAAAAGCTTTTGACTCTGTAAGTTGGTCGTTTATCTTTAAAGTTCTCAATTTCTTTAACTTTGGCCCTTCAATAACAAAATGGATAAAATTATTTTATACACATATAGAATCATGTATTGTTATAAATGGACACCTATCTGAGTGGTTCTACTTAAACAGAGGTTGTAGACAAGGGGACCCTCTATCTCCTTATATATTCCTTTTATGTGCAGAAATCCTTGCTGTTCTGATCAGAAATAACCCAGGTATCAAAGGTATAGATATTGGTGAAAATAAATTTTTGATTTCACAATATGCAGATGACACCTCAATTGTTTTAGATGGTACAGAAAAATCATTGTTAAATACCCTTAAAGTTTTAAAATTCTATGCAGAAATCTCCGGCCTTAAAATGAATATTGAAAAAACTAAGACGGTGTGGCTAGGATCAAGAAAAAACTGTCAAGAAAAATTATGTGAGGAATGGCATCTTTCTTGGGTAAATAAATTCACAATATTAGGTTTAAAATTCTCTGTAAATTTAAATGAAATAATAAATATTAATTATAAAGAAAAAATTCAAGACATTAAAAAACTTCTTGCCAATTGGTCAAGGAGAATTTTAACTCCAATAGGCAAAATATTAGTTATAAAAAGTTTAGCATTATCAAAACTAAACCATCTAATTATGGCATTGCCAAGTCCAACTTGTGCAATGATCAAAGAACTAAAATCATTATTCTTTAAATTTTTATGGGACGGTTAACCAGAAAAAATAAAACGTGCAGTTATATACCAGTCATATGAAAAAGGTGGTTTAAAAATGTTTGACATTGATGTTTTCTTTGGCTCCTTGAAATTGACATGGATAAGAAGGCTTTTTCAGTCAAACAAACCATATTTATCTATTTTTAAAACTATGTACCCTTATATTATAAATTTCTCTTCATTTGGAGCAGATTTCATTTCTCGACATGTTAATAGAATAGATAACCCTTTCTGGAACGATATATTTAATATTTATAAAAAGTTTTCAACAAATATCGTACCTAGAAACTGGAATAACTTTCAGTCCACTCCATTATGGCACAACCCCCATATTAAGGTCGGAGGATCTAGTATTTTACTGAAACATTGGTTTAAAAAAGGAATATATTATATAAATGACCTCATGAATACAAATGGCAATTTCTTCACATACAGAGAATTCACTGAAAAATATAGTGTTAACACTAACTTTATCGAATTTGAAGGACTCGTAGCATCAGTCAGACACTACTTAGATAAGTTATCTTTTCAACATTTATCATGCATTTGCCTTAACCCTTTAATACCATATACAATGTCAACAATCCTGAAAGATAAAAAGGGCTGTAGAACAATTTACCAACATTTCATGAATAAAGATTATATTCCAACTTCTAAAAAAAAATGGGAGAATGATTTAAATATTCGAATTAATCTGAGAGATAGTAAGTATTACGCTCTTCCTTTCAATGTCACTAAAGACACAAATTTACAATGGTTCAAATTTAGAATTAATCACAGAATTCTTGGAACAAACTCATTGCTTAAAAAAATGAAGATTAAAGAATCCGATGTATGTTCCTTTTGTCAAAGAGAAACCGAAACTATTAAACATATATTTATTGACTGCATAGTAACGCAACAATTTTTTCAAAGTTTTAAAAATTATCTGAATGAAAAGTGCAATACAATAAATACAGACTGGTCATCTCCAGACATAATCTTTGGCAGTATGAAATTCGAAACTGTTATGAATAGGCTGCTATATACTGCTAAACACTTCATATACTGTCAAAAAATGAAAAACAATATTCCTATTTTTGAACAATTCAAACACTATATCAAAATGTTGTATGAAACAGAACGATGTATTGCCAAAAATAACATTGAGGTGGAAAAATTTGATTTGTTATGGAACCTATACATTCCCCTTATATCTTAAAAATAAAGACTATTAATTTTACATTTTTCAGATTTATGTATTATAAAAGTTGCCCTCCAGGATGGCCTCTTTGCTTATTTTGTGTAGACAGTACT
This sequence comes from Panopea generosa, assembly GCA_029582155.1. Classification (NCBI taxonomy): domain Eukaryota; kingdom Metazoa; phylum Mollusca; class Bivalvia; order Adapedonta; family Hiatellidae; genus Panopea; species Panopea generosa. The sequence goes on along the minus strand of CM055899.1, from coordinate 22,873,322 downwards.
TTAGTGAAAATCTCCTGCTGCCTCGATTTTTTCTATTGTTGTTTTTGTTGGGTTTTTTTCTACTTATATATTGTATTATAATAATCCAACTTCTGTTTTATTTTTCATTAAAAGAAAAGGAAAGTGTTTATATAACAATTTTACATCTGGTCATAGAACACATGTGTACTCTAACTAGAGTTTATCTTATTTGTGAAAGCAAATTTTACTAGAAAAATATAAAATGAACCGAGGTATTTTTGATATTTTTTTTAAAGTCTTCTCCTTGGCTTTCAATAAACACCATCAATTAACACACAAAAAATTGTGTTTATAAACCATTCCAATTATAGATACCTCTAATAAATATAAACACACAAAAACAACCCCAATATAATAAAATTCATGTAATTATTGCCATTTTATCTTTTCTATAAAAAGGGATACACCAAAATACATATTTAATATTTATTAAGGTCATACACCAAGCCAGCCGTCATTAGACAACATAATTTTCTTATAATATCATCTGCTGTGTCAAACTATATTTTATTTCTGTTTGATTTTTGTTTTAGCTCGAGCTACAATCTATAATTTGTTTAGAATGGTGTGTCCCTTTAAGATTAATGTATATATGTGTATTCGGTGAAAGGAAAAAGAAAGTATACATACCTATAAACGTCGACAGGTCAAGGAACAAAAAATGTATTACATATAAATTTTGTATATTTGTTGAATCAAAAAACAAACATCTAATTCATTTCAAAGCAAAACAATAAGAAAAAATCAGTTGTTTTTTTTCATCACATGAATAAACTTAGTCAATAATGAAATAATTTCAAAAACCAAAACGTATGCTTTCTTTTTCCTTTCAGTGTATATATATGAATGTATGTTACAACTTGACTGATATATATATTTGTACGGTTTGTTGAGGGATGGCCCACCCCGACCCTCACAGACCTATTACGGGGTGATTAAATGGATCACTTTTCAGTGATTGAAATTAAAAAAAAAAAACTTATTTGGATGGTTAAAACTTTTGTTAAAAATGATAAATAACCCCCCCCCCCCCACACACACACACACACACACACACACAAATACAATCCATAGAACACAAGATGATTCATTCGTCCTTGACTAATTAGTTACATTAAGGGTTTTTAAAACAAAATAGGTCCGATGTTTAAAGGAGGTATGAGCTGATAAAACGTGTATATTTAGTTGTTTTGTTCTTAAATGAAACATTAAAAATGCATTACTGATGCAATATACATTGTGTTACTGTTATAGTATTAAGCGAATGTATGGATCAAGTTTCTTACTATAACATTCTCTGCCCTGGTAGGGATTATTTGTAAGATTATCATACAGCAGATCTATGTAGATTTTACCCACTCGGTGCCGAGTAACTACCATTCAATCTGTCTGCTAACTGCTGAACATGTCTGTGTATATCTACAGATTACAAATTCAAGTAAGGGCATACTCCTTAGAATTTTAACTGTTTGGTTGTTGGATTAAAAAACAACAACAACTTCATAATGTCCTGTTTTTCCTCCCAACTAAATATATTGATATCAGTATGGTTGTATGTTTAAGTTATAGCAAAGCAATGCAGTGATGGTTGTGAACTTTAGAAATAGATCTCTCTTCTGAATCGTTTAATGTATATAACTGTGTATAACAAATCTATCTCTGGACCATCGTTTGACTTTTATATCGTATTTTGGGCTTTAACACACAACGCATAATCTTGTTAGGAAATGGAACCCGCTACCAACCGAGTCCCGATCGCAGTTCCGACTTTTAACTCTTAAAAAGCGCACTTAACATTAGGTACCATCCTATTTCAATTATTGAATGAAATATTCTTCATTAGTTTACAAAGAAACATTAACACCGCTCCAGACTCCCCAGGGAGTCACACTTGCCACCATTATCATTAAAGCCTCGTGCATTTCTAACTAGACTGAGTCCAGGAGAGAGGCACGGAGAAGGGTGTAAACTGTTTTAATAAATAATGTTCTGTTGGTGTTGCCGGTTTGAAAGTATAATTATGTAATGAATAAATAAGGTGTATTTGCATTCTGCCGAGAGAACCAACTGTCCGGAAAGTATGCTACAGCAAAGTGGTCTCTCTTTGATTATTATATTATATGCGTTTGACTAATGGCTTCGAAATCGATTCCCCTTATTCTAAAACAATAATACGCACAGTGATTCAACCAAAATGAACGTAATTTGTAAATCTGGAATCAATAAACCTATCAGTTTGCATCCATTTGTTTATCCAAGCCAAATGATATCTGTGATACAGATGCTTTAGAAGACGAATCGCATTTCTTTTACTATAGACTGTGACATTTATTTGACATTAAAAATGAAACCTATGAATTGCCATCGTTGCAAAGAATGCCTACAAAATGAACAGAAAAGTTAAAATAACTATTAACTGCTAACGAATACACAGAAATGCCTAGTGTCAGACACGCAAACTAGATTTTCACTCTAATTTTGAAATGCTGCAGATTTGTCATACTTAAAAACTATGGTGAATTTAAGTTTATTTCAGCTATGAAGAAACTATCTTAAATTCGTGTCCTGAAAAACTGACAAACTTCTCTAAATATCCCCTTCCCTAATTTATCAGCCATAATATCACATGACCTAGACTTGATAAAAAAATGATATGACATACAATGCCCAGAATATTTAATTTGGAACCTGTAATAAGCCGACTGTTTACAAATGATGTGAACATTGCTATAAATTGGAAGGGTTTAACGACATTTTCAACATATAGCAGGTTACATATGCCATTTAACTGGTAGAGGAAAACCTGGGAATGACTCTGAGAAGAATCAAATTCCATCCGCAAGTAGTTGGCAAACTTTCCCACAAAGTTTTGGAAGTAGTTGGGTTCAAACCCATGACCATAGCGATGAGCGGTAATTGGTAATAGACCACCCAGCCACGGAGCACTCTTACTATAAAATACATATAAGCGGCCACTAGACACATTTTGAGATTGATTTTACACGTGTTCAAATTTATGTTTCTCTTTAATTTATTCTATTATATCGATATGTATATGAATTCAATTACATACTGTGAAGTCATTAATTTTCACGGGGGATTGATTTTAGTTGATTTCATGATCTAAAAAACGAAATAAAATCTCCACGAATTGTGTTTTATCCTCTCAGTATAGAATGGACCTGGGCTGCGTTAAGTTCGGTTAAAAGTTTGATAACGTTAGCGAACATATTTTCCTGCACATTGGCTCAACCTCATATTAGCACGCAGTACGGGATAATTTTAGGGAACCAGGCATTAAACGTGTTTGCTGTTCAACGGATACATTAACGGATAAATATTAGATTAAGTGCAGTCATGCGTTAAAATACAACTTCTGTAGCTGTTCTGTGTATATAATCTTTCAACCGTTTCATGTACGCGTACACTTTATTATCAAATTTTGACTCGACAATAAGCACAGGCCCTATCTGGATAGCTATATATAGTAAATTATGATAAATAATTATTTACTATATATAGCTATCCAAAAACTAAAGTAAGGTAGAGCCTGTGCCAATAAGCAATCAACTTATGATACGTATTTTCCAATGTTGTTTGCAAAGCATTTAAATAAAAACTTGTAAGTCATCTCCCACTGAGAATCCCGTGTTGCGATATGCCAATTGGAATATCGCTCGACTATTTCCGCCTACGTTATTTCGAACGAAGACGGAAATGACCGAGCGATGTTCCGATTGGCGATATGCATTGGCTGCATTTCGATTGGCATTGACATTTTACTGTTAATACTAGATGCCGTTCTCCATTTACCAGAGTTATATCCCTTGCAAAAATAATTACAAAATTAAGGGTCTGCAAAGTACATACGTATTAAGGTAATTGAAATGCTACATCTGTGTCATGTTTACAGAAATTGTGTTAAGTGAAGAGTAATCCCAAATGCCGCATATCACTTTAAGCAGTTTAAATTGCCAATGTCCGTCGAAATTCTGCATCATTTGACCAAATTATAATGAATGTGTGGGAAATATGTCCTATCGAAAACTGTTTATGCTGGTCTCAACTCGTAACACGTCGCACACGGCATTGCCATGTCGCTGATCACATAACGGAACTGCGTGGCCGGGCGACAGTACTGGGAATCACGTGACAACGATTTGGAGGCGTTTCTATTGGTAAACAATGCGCACCGGTAACTAACTATTGATTCCATCAACTAAGTTATAAATACTAAATTATTCCGAGGCTTATCATACTTTTGCGCTCAATCTATGTTGACTAGTTTGCTGTTACATATAGTTTGCCTTGAATTAGAGTCGACTTTTGTGGAACTGTTTATTGCTCTGGAATAAAAGTGAACCATTATGAAAACAGACGAAACGAAGTGAATATTGTTTTTAATATTGATATTCGGTATATATTATTGGCTCAGAGTTTTTGCCGGTTTAAAGTACTTGGTGTATATATGAAATACATTATTTATGAAATACACGGTTATATGATACATACCAGAATGTGCAGACGAATGTTTGTCTCTGACCAAATGCGACGCAAATTGTAAAGTCTTCCATATTAACATATTGCGAAGTGAATCACACCATGTCCGACTGTACGAATACCACGCTCTATTCAAAACTAAAACTAATAGTTGGCGGAACTACTTTTGTTGTAAGAAAACGTGCCCTTCGTAAACTTCCGCAGACGACACTTGCGTCTCTCACGCAGCAGTCGCCATATTATAACGCTACACAGGATGCGTATTATTTCAATCGGAGCCCGGATGTGTTTTATAGCGTCTTGAACTATTACAGATATGGAGAATTACACCTGCCAAAGTATCTATGTGGAAATATGGTGCGAAGAGAGCTGGAATTTTGGAAGATTCCGGATTTTGTGGTAGGTATTTTTTGCCTGATACATTTTTGGTTAAAACATATTTTTTTCATATATTGTGTACAAAACATTCCTCAATATGCAAAAGAAATAAAACAAAAGAAAATTATTCACAGAAATAATTATTAAAACCAAGGAATTATATATATCTATATAAGTCCTTGTTAAAACGAAATAAAATAGTTATTGTGACAACACAGGAAGATATATGAAAACGCAGCACATTGTTTAGAGGGAAATTAAACCAATATAGGAAGTACCAAATCATTCAGTAACATCTACAGACGATAATAACTGTATGATGTGGATACATGTACATACGCTTGTGCTAAACATGTCTCATCCTATGTATATTGTGTGTACTCGGTTTACCGTGTAAGTTTGGTTTGGATCCGTTGAAAAATGAGAGTCTATCGCATACACAAGATTGATACCAGTAAATTTAGACAACTCATGGACAGGTTCATGACAGAAAGCACGGCTATTTTTGGCGTTAAGTAAAACTCTCACATTTACACGGCACTGCAGAGAACGTATTCGGTTATTTATTGTTTAGCCAATAAACTTTGAAGCAGTGATCCCCTGCGTTTTTTATCAAAAAAGGCGGTTTCCATAATCTTAAATATTAGCTGACGGTCTATGAAGTGACTTTTGGAGCACCTGGTACCGATGGACGCCAGAATTAGCCAACTACGCACGATAGCCTTTTCACCATCACATTACCAATATATGCTGAAATTGTTCTTATTTTGCAGGTTGCCGAGTGTTGTTTAGGCATATTTAACGAGATACTGGACAACAAAACACTTAGCGATAAGTTGAATGAAGCGCATGACAACGAGGTAAGGTGTATCAACTCTCTCATGTTTTATCTTTCTTTTCTCACTATCTGTTTCTCAATAGATTTAAATCGTTCTCATAGTTCCCACAGTTCTCAGAAGATAACGAAGCTGTATTTGAAAACACAGAATTTTATTTCACATTTCACATTAAAAATCACAATCACACCCATAATAATCACCCAAGAATAACAGTCATACCCTAATAATTACACAATTATAACAATTACACACATAATAATCACCCATTTATAACAATCACACATATAATAACCACCCAATTACAACAATCACACTTATAATAATTACACAATTTTAACAATCACACACATAATAATCACCCAAAAATAACAATCACACCCATAATAATTACACAATTATAACAATCACACACATAATAATCACCCATTTATAACAATAACAAACATAATATTCACCCAATGATAACAATCACACCATAATAATAACACAATTTTAACAATCACACACATTATAATCACCCAAAAATAACAATCACACCCATAATAATTACACAATTATAACAATCACACACATAATAGTCACCCATTTATAACAATCACACACATAATTATCACCCAATGATAACAATCACACCCATAATAATTACACAATTTTAACAATCACACACATAATAATCACCCAGTAATAACAATAACACCCATAATAATTACACAATTATAACAAACACACACATAATAATCACCCATTAATAACAGTCACACCCATAATAATCACCCAATTATAACACTCACACCCATAATAATCACCCATTTATAACAATCATACACATAATAATCACCCAAAAATAACAATCACACCCATAATAATTACACAATTATAACAATCACAACCATAATAATTACACAATTATAGCAATCACACCCATAATAATCACTCATTAATAACAATCACACACATAATAATCACCCAATGATAACAATCACACCCATAAGAAGCACCCATGAATATCAATCACACACTTGCTAATAACCCAATAATAACAATCACACCCATAATAACTACACAATTATAACAGTCACACACATAATAATCACCCATTAATAACAATCACACAAATAATAATCATACAGTAATAACAATCTTACACATAATAATCACCCATTGATAACAATCACACATACAATAATCACCCAATCAACCCCCGTGTTATGCCCACTCTTTCATTAAGCTGTTCGATGAATTCAATATTACCCACCAACCCGTATATTCTGTCATCTACGCTTACGTTGAATTTAACTTTTGCTAATTCTCCATTTTTACATCTTCTGGCCTGTGATCCATGCTACATTTAATTGTTCGGTGAATGCATTATTAACTAACTCTTCATAAACCAACAAACCATCTGTCTTTCCATCTATGTTACCATTTAATTGTTCTGTTCAAGGGGTTATATTGGCAAACTACACATGTAGATTTTTTCTACTATACACATAAAATAGTGTATACCGAATCGATTTCATAATTAACTTAAGAGTTATTAAATTAACACTTAACAAATATTGATAAAACTTTATCGCGGGACCCAAAAAAGTACTGTCAAGATTTACATTTATCTCCGTAAACATTCCGAACATAGCTTCGCATTTCCAAAAATATCCGTACAAGCACCTGATCAGTTGTAAACTATGCATCTGCACACAATTATTTACACCGTCGCGGTTAACGATGGTTAATCGGAATACCGAAGGCAGTCCGTTCAAAATGGAAAGGTAAACAAATCAATTGATTTAACTTCTGAAACCCGACGCATATAATAAAGATGTAATAAATAATGATAAACCTTGCATTTATAAATACATGTATGTAAATTTTATGTATATATTTGTGTTTGTAATGTTTAATTATGACAACATCTTGAGAGTCTAATGCCAATATACTCCCTTTAATTCAGTATTCACTAATCCGTCCATATAATTACTGCTTTATTGATAAGGTTACTATCCGCGACTGACTGATTATGACGTTATAAGATCGCTTCTCGCTCACCACTGACTATTATTTTGCTTTATATTTTCCATTGATATTAACATTGTGTGTGTCACATTTGTAAAGCTTTGACGTTCAGGAAAGGAAAATTCTTCCCCTGCCGGCATTCGACAATGTATTAATAGTTAAAAAATACAAGTTGCTTTGATACCCCGTTTTCTTTAGTCTATCCTTGAACCTGATATCTCCCGAATTAGGTCTATTAACACCTAGTGAAAGAGCAGAGGATTCGATGCCTGTCCCACAATTCATAGCAATTGAACCTTTATTAAACTGTGACGTCATTCAAACTTTCCCAGAAGCAACTAACCAATCAATGTGCTCAAATGTTGCTTTCCCAACATCGCTACTTAACAGGCACAATTGCAAATGGTTCGTTGTAAAGATTACGTCTCCTTATAGCGGTGCCGTTTATTAATGGAAGTGACTTATTTGGATAATACATTATATAATATTAAAATGGGAATTATTACAGGACTTCAACGAGGGACTTGACAGCCCACTGAGTATGAGAAACAAGGTCTGGCTTACCCTGGAGTATCCGAACTATTCTGTCTACTCAAAGGTAGGTGAAGATACGTTGCACATATTCCAAAGGCAGGAGTAACGGACCTTGGTTAGTCCCTTACCCCTCTGATTTTTTATCCAAATCTATGCTCAATCCTTCCAAAATAGCCATTTATTTTAAAAAAATGACAAACATAAGTTGAGTAAAGGCCTTTTACTTCAAAGAACGGTCCACATAGCCCACACTGTTTTCAGACATCCGCAGTGCAAAAATTGTAATGGATACTCTTCTACGGTGTACACAGACAGCTGGAGGAGGTATTAAGTGACAAAATAAGCCCAGCATCAGAAATATTACGCCAGACGTTCCGGAATTACACTCTTTCAAATCACCAATTTAGAGGCTAAAACATCTAGGCGTGGATAAAGTGGTATATTTTTAACGGGTAATCACAAGACAAAAACGGCTGTAAAACTGTAGCCTGGTATGACAATATGTTTCAAGGAAAGTCAACAACAACTGAACTCTGTCATGCTCTCTCTTTTTTACCAATATCATCTAGTACAGCTGATGAGAGCAGTTTTCTAATCCATAACTTGTTTGTTGAACAAAACCTGTCATTTTTTGTTGGGATCCTGTATCATGTATGAAGCGCGCTAATTAGTCCTATACTGATTGGCTAGAAAATGGTTGTGAATCTTCAGTAAACAAGTCATAAATTAAGGAAATTGCTGTCCCTTGTTTGCGTTATAAATGGATCAGAGGAGTTTGGGAGGCCTAGCCAAGTTCCGTTACTCCAGCCTGTGATTTCACGTGCGGCCCGTTTCAGTAACATCTTCCAAGAAGAGTTTTTATGATACCGAAAAATGTATTACCATACTGTTCAGTAAATGATGGAAAATTTATTGAATCACAAAGAGGAATGTCCCATTCGAAGATAATGGCTGATTCCGTCCTTGTAGTTGATCTTATTTATTTATTCGTCAATGTTTTAGCATTACCCGATAACGGTTAATGGATGACTTTGTGTATTTCTCCACAAAATTAAAGAATTTTGCACTACAGAGACAAAATACAATAGTTATTGAACAGAATATCCATGATATATAATGTTTGATATAACTGTGCAGTTTTGCTGCTGTGATCGAAAACATATTGGCCATACAGGTGAGGCCTCTTTAATCGAACGCGAAGAAGAGCGTATTGCTTCTTCCTCTTCCGGAAGTGTTGTTTCTTTTGAAGACAGTTACAAAACTATGCATCGCTGCTACTTTGCTTGTGCTAGATAATTTTAACGACTTTAAAGATCCTGATAACAAACGAACATAAACAAGAGCCATGGACATGGCAAATCCATCCCCCCACCCTTCTTCCGAAGCAAATTCTTGTACTGTCCATTTTCTGTCAATGTTCTCTATCATTGTTTGCAGTTTCAAAGCATTCACTTAAAAGCTTTTTAAGGTATGCCTCAAACAAGTCTTCGAAGACAGAAAAAAGAGTTATGCTTCCTGGACACTTCACTCCATCTCAATGTCCGTATCATTGTTTGAAATATCAACTAAATCCCTTGAATACTTTTTGAGTTATGTTCCAGACAAACGTAATAAAATATAATAAAGGGATATTCAAAAAGGGGCAAGGTAGAGCTATAGTTCTTGGACAATGCACTTCCTCTCAATGTCCTCTATCATTGTGTGAAATATGAACCAAATACATTGAATAGTTCGTGAGTAATCTTAATGACAAGTATACGAAAAGTGATACATGGAGATAATTGAAAAATAAGGCAATGTAGAGTTATGGTTCTTAAACACTGCATTTCCCCTTAATGCCCTCTATCTTTGTATGCAATTTAAATAAATCCCATTTAGCAGTTTTTGAATTATGCCCAGGACAAGAAAATTTAATGAAGAAAGATAATTAAAAAAGTAAGCAATGTAGAGCTATGGTTCTTGTGCACTACAACTCTCTCAATGTCTTCAGTCATTGCGTAAATACTCAACAAAATCCCTTGAACAGTATTGTAGTTATGCTCCGGATATAAGTGTAAATTTAATAAAGGGAAATAATTCAAAGAATAGGCGAGGTAGAGTTATGGTTCTTATACACTGCATTTCCTCTTTATGTCCTCAGTCATTGTGTGAAGAAAAAAATCCCTTGAATAGTTTTGGAATTATGCTCCGGACAAAAGTGTAAATTACTAACGTAGAATACCTTGATATATGTATTACTAGCGATGATGATGATGATGATGATGATGATGATGATGATGATGATGATGATGATGATGATGATGATGATGATGATGCTGATAATTATGATAATTATGATGATGATGAGTAAGTATGATGGTTAATAAGATTATACTGCTAGAAAGTATATAAACTTCTAAGTCTGTAAGAAGTTTTTTTCTTGGTATTAACGCCACAACTGTTAGAATACATAACATCTAAAATTAGTCTAATGTTCGCACACCTCAATGCCTTAAAGTAATAAAATTGCCATGGAACGATAAACACAGATTTGTCAATAGTGTTAGTAGGTCTGTTGTAGCAATCTGGAATAGTTAAATGTTTTCTACAACAACAAAACATCTTACTGTGCAAATTGAGCATTACAAATCAAATAAGTATATTTAAGATTCGCTTATGGTGTCCTCCTTGGCCGAATGGTCTTAGGCGTCGTCCCAAGATCACTTACCTCTCACCGCTAAGGTCGTAGGCTCGACTTCCGCTGGCTCCTAAAACTTTATATGAGAAAGTTGGTGTGTTACTTGCGGAAGGAAGGACGGTGTTTCTACTCAGTTTCCGATATTTTCCTCCACCAATATATTTAATATGAAATGCGTCGAAAATGTCGTTAAAATTCCATGCAAAAAAAGGAGAAAATTAAGACTCGCTAACGTATATGGAATAAGAAAAAACAACAACAACGGCGTCGTCCAAACTGAGTTTTCTCTATAAATGGAATCTTGACCTAACAATTGTACAATATGCATGATCAAAGTGCCAAGAGGGGAGAAATGTATATACGTACACACTGTGATAAATTGCTTTTAAACACGAACAAAAAACAACAATAAACAAAACCCACGCACACATGCAAAGTATCCATTCAACAACCGACTTCTTTCTAAATTGAATGCAAGGATGCATCAAGTCATTGTTCGCCAAGTGTATTTCCATTAATATCCCATTAACCGGAGTGTTTGTTTGCATTCTTTGCTTATATATTTTGATATATGATCCTTTCTGCCTTCATTAGACGCGCTTCTTGATTCCTTTCGAATTATTTACATGATTCTAAGCTAATTATTAAACAATTAACTAAGAAATAAGAACGAAAAGGTCAGATGTACTTAGAATATTCATTGGGGGAAATATCCACGTACTGTGATTAAAGCACTTGCTTTGAAATACAAGTTTTACACGACTTTAAATACAGACTGGTATACATCTGATTATAAAATCGTCATGATTATGTGCGACGCTTGCTTCTTTGAATGACAAATATATTGACCGCTTTGTACGACAATAAACATTCCAGGAAACTTGGTTAGTTTTGTGCCGTTACACGGTAATAAATGGGCTGATCCTAAAAATATAAAAAGAGGTCATTTCCCAGGTCCAATAAAACTTTTATTTTACAATTTACGATTTAATATAACGAGTCACAGATGTTAAAGGGTACCGCATGTCAGAATATAAATGGCTATTTATCGTTAAATAGACATGTAAATAACACAAAAATCAACAAATTTTAAATGAACGAAATTTATCAAATGAGAAAAACGTATTAAATATCATGATTTCAAGCGTTTTCTAAATATAATGGGCGCCACCATTTTATGGCTCTTTTATGTTGGAGGTAGCAGCACTTCCGTTCTAGTTCTCGCGAAAGTTTTATTGCGTCGTTAGTAACTGCTCTCTACTGAAACTCTTATGTATATCCACTAATTCACGTAAACAGTGTACAGTACATTAGTGAACATCGAAGGAAGACACTTAAACGCGAAATCGATTCTGAATTGAAGGACTTAACCCATAAACATGTTTTATTCAGCGGGTTGAGTAATGCGATATGTTTTGTGGGCAGCGTTGTTTTTAGTTTTCCTAATATGTGATTTCACAATGCCTCAGTATCCATCTTCTGGTGACATCACGCGAAAAACGCCTATTTACTTTGGGGTAAAACCTATGGTTGCAGAATGAAGCGTACCAATGCCTTGGCGTACCGCTAACCAAGCATACAATTTCAGTACGAAGATAACCATATACGACATACATATAAAAATAAAGATATATACATACATATTATAGACTAAGTGTATATTATCCAGAGGGAAGCTCTTAAAAAATGTGCTAATAACACTTAATAGCTGCACTGATTTCTGAAATTTAATTTGTAATTTTATATACTCTTCAAAAATATTGCAAAATTGATATAGCAAACTTTCACAATGTTATAGTTGCATGCTGATTAAACAGGTGCGATAACCTGCTGATTCAAGTGGGAAAGTCATCAGTTACTTGCGGATATGGGGTGTGCTCGAGTACTGGTTATATTTTCAGGAAACAGTGGTTAGGTTAACTGAACATCTGTACAGTAAGACCTCGATGGCAAAAAAAATAACGCTAAATATTCAGTTAACCATTAATTGTTCATAAACTCATTTTATTAATTTTATAATCAATAGGCAATTTAGTTTATTGATATATGGCTTTTTCACAGTCAACTAGGTCATTATTCTTGAATAGACATTTGAACTACCTCTACTTCGTAATGAAAAAAAAATAAATTAAAACATTTGTTCTTTATTTATTCATAAATACATGCTTTGCAATTGTATGTTATTCAACAGCAGAGGTTTTTTAACTGTTAAAATAGTATTCTGGTATACAATTTGTGAAAAATATACATAAAATCATATTACATAATTTTGTACTTAAAAGTTTGCATTGATATTGAAACCCTCAATAACTGAAAATGTTTAAATTAGTAGTAAGGCATAATACTATGTGATATACATCCTGTCATAAACCCTTGGGTCATAAACCCTGGGATGATTTATGCTAAATATGCACACTGTGGCAGGGTATTTCTCATTACCACATGGTGTGAATGTGGTGTTGGTGAATTATGAAAGCTCAGCAGGGTGCCAGTAGATGGACAGTTACATACACTTTGTGCAATATGACTGTAGACATTATATTCAATATGGCACTCCTTATAAGGAGAAACATTCATATGTGTTCAGGGAACTGGTAGAATAGATAATCATCATATATCAAATTGGGTAGTAACACAATTTAAATAACCAAAAGACAGTGCCAGTTATGTAAAACAACAAAAAACAACCTCATCCATGCTTCATCTAATTTTACTAAAAAGGGTATGAAATCAAATTTTTATCAGCCAATTCTCAGTGCGAAACAATGGCCGCACGAGTTAAACACGATAAGAAAAGAGATATGATATTATTTCTTATTCTCTCTTAGACAGGTAAATTTATGTAACAGATCATTTTCCCTTAAATTCCATTCCTGGTCTAAATAGTGTTTTTTGATAATTTATTGACTGAGTAGCAAACAGTATATACCCTGACAGTACAGCATGAATGAGCAGGCTCGCCCGGGTCTACATCAACACTTACTGCAAAAAAATACTTTTGTTTTCTTTATCAAGCTAAGGATAATATTACTATTGTGAAATGCAATCATCAATGTCAGGCTACATGATAAGTTGTCAGACTCGTGATTCATGGGTTTCAGGTTTGATCTCAGGTTCATGATCGGTGTGACTGTTGAACAGGTATCATCTTTTTGGCTTTTCGATTCATAAGAAATTGCTGTATTTCTCTGTATTATTTCTGTGATGCATTCTTAATCTTTAAATCTTCTTAATTTCCAAAAGTAAGGTCATTGCATCTGCAGCACGTATTTTCGTCAGACGAAGGCATTATTACACAGTTTTCGCAGCTGCAAAATCTTTCACATGTGTGAACGACTGTGCCGTTCACTATTTCTCTCGTTTTCTAATTCATTTAACTCTGCTTCCGAAAATTCTGGTTCAAAGATGTAGGCCACAAATCCTTCTCCGATATTAAAATCCATTTTATTATTCTTGCAAGTACTTTTGCTGGTGACTATAATTGCACGTTTCTTTATCTGCTTTAGCGTATAAATTAATTTTGTTTTAAACCGGAAGTGCAGTCTTGACGTCACGCAGGTGTCCAATATGGCGACCTCCACCACAAAGTCGACGTGCGAAAATGACCGTTACAAAACGAGCTGATATATCTTTATGGACTCGAATGTATGCATATTGATACTATTTAGAGAAAGCTGAACTCATAGCTATTCATATTATCCTGTTTTATACACAGGGTTGCGTTTCCCATTAAGTCAAGTTAGTAAATGAATAACATATAGATTAGAATATAACACAGTTACAATAAACTAAATATCAATGTGTTTTTCATTTATATCCAAGGTGTTATTAGCAAAACCAATCTTACATAAAATATGTAATAATTCTTGACAGTCTGTAAACTGTTTTTTCTAAAAAACAATACTCCAAATTAAACTGAAATTAAACACAAACGCTGAATCAATTCAATTAATAACAAATCGAAACTATTTGTATCTTAACATAAAATCCATTTGTCAATAATAAAAAAGTTTAGTGACAAAAGCTTGTGACAATTTATAAATTTCCAATTCTAAATTTTGTTTCGAGCAACTTTAATTTACGAGAGTTCTAAATTTAATTTATCGAACCGAAAGAGACAAATTCTAGTCTTGTAGAAAAGCAAGCTTCGCGTATGACCAAGACCAGTCCATGACATTCGGAGTCCCTCGCTCAGGGCAGTGAGCAGTGCCCACGATACTAGAAATTAAGCCACTGATCATAATCATCATCATAATCATAATCAAAATAAATTATTATGCCCATTTGGAGGTATTGATTTTGGATACTTTTTTTTATACCAAAACCAAAAATCTGGGAATATTTTGACAAATAATCAACAAATAACAACAAATCACAAAATTCACAAATACATCATATCTATTTAGATCTATACTCTCAACATATTTTTTTGTAGAAAAAAAACAACAAATTTGATACACGCAAATGTCATGCAAAGCGCATTCATGCATATAGTTTCACGTCAATCTAAATTGTACACGTGTGTAACGTTATTCTTAATATAAATTCTTTGAGACTAAAATGCAAAACATTTGGTAAGTATTAGACTAAGCATTCACCAACGTCTATCTAACAAATTGAGAGGATTTGCTGTTTATTAGTCGAACATTATATCTAGATGTTATAAAAGGCATACAAATACAGCAATAGTTCATATAGTCATACAAATACAGCAATGGTTCATATAGTCATACAAATACAGCAATGGTTCATATAGTCATACAAATACAGCAATGGTTCATATAGTCATACAAATACAGCAATGGTTCATATAGTCATACAAATACAGCAATGGTTCATATACTCATACAAATACAGCAATGGTTCATATAGTCATACAAATACAGCAATGGTTCATACAGTCATACAAATACAGCAATGGTTCATATAGTCATACAAATACAGCAATGGTTCATATAGTCATACAAATACAGCAATGGTTCATATAGTCATACAAATACAGCAATAGTTCATACAGTCATACAAATACAGCAATGGTTCATATAGTCATACAAATACAGCAATGGTTCATATAGTCATACAAATACAGCAATGGTTCATATAGTCATACAAATACAGCAATAGTTCATATAGTCATACAAATACAGCAATAGGTTCATATAGTCATACAAATACAGCAATAGGTTCATATAGTCATACAAATACAGCAATAGGTTCATATAGTCATACAAATACAGCAATGGTTCATATAGTCATACAAATACAGCAATGTTCATATAGTCATACAAATACAGCAATGGTTCATATAGTCATACAAATACAGCAATGGTTCATATAGTCATACAAATACAGCAATGGTTCATATAGTCATACAAATACAGCAATGGTTCATATAGTCATACAAATACAGCAATGGTTCATATAGTCCATACAAATACAGCAATGGTTCATATAGTCATACAAATACAGCAATGGTTCATATAGTCATACAAATACAGCAATGGTTCATATAGTCATACAAATACAGCAATGGTTCATATAGTCATACAAATACAGCAATGGTTCATATAGTCATACAAATACAGCAATGGTTCATATAGTCATACAAATACAGCAATAGTTCATATAGTCATACAAATACAGCAATAGTTCATATAGTCATACAAATACAGCAATGGTTCATATAGTCATACAAATACAGCAATGGTTCATATAGTCATACAAATACAGCAATAGTTCATATAGTCATACAAATACAGCAATAGTTCATATACGTCATACAAATACAGCAATAGTTCATAGTCATACAATACAGTCATACAGTCATACAAATACAGCAATGGTTCATACAGTCATACAAATACACCAATGGTTCATACAGTCATACAAATACACCAATGGTTCATACAGTCATACAAATACAGCAATGGTTCATACAGTCATACAAATACAGCAATGGTTCATACAGTCATACAAATACAGCAATGGTTCATATAGTCATACAAATACAGCAATGGTTCATATAGTCATACAAATACAGCAATGGTTCATATAGTCATACAAATACAGCAATGGTTCATATAGTCATACAAATACAGCAATGGTTCATATACTCATACAAATACAGCAATGGTTCATATAGTCATACAAATACAGCAATAGTTCATATAGTCATACAAATACAGCAATGGTTCATATAGTCATACAAATACAGCAATGGTTCATATAGTCATACAAATACAGCAATGGTTCATATAGTCATACAAATACACCAATGGTTCATATAGTCATACAAATACAGCAATGGTTCATATAGTCATACAAATACACCAATGGTTCATATAGTCATACAAATACAGCAATGGTTCATATAGTCATACAAATACAGCAATGGTTCATATAGTCATACAAATACAGCAATGGTTCATATTGTCATACAAATACAGCAATGGTTCATATAGTCATACAAATACAGCAATGGTTCATATAGTCATACAAATACAGCAATGGTTCATATAGTCATACAAATACAGCAATGGTTCATATAGTCATACAAATACAGCAATGGTTCATATAGTCATACAAATACAGCAATGGTTCATATAGTCATACAAATACAGCAATGGTTCATATAGTCATACAAATACAGCAATGGTTCATATAGTCATACAAATACAGCAATGGTTCATATAGTCATACAAATACAGCAATGGTTCATATAGTCATACAAATACAGCAATGGTTCATATAGTCATACAAATACAGCAATGGTTCATATAGTCATACAAATACAGCAATGGTTCATATAGTCATACAAATACAGCAATGGTTCATATAGTCATACAAATACAGCAATGGTTCATATAGTCATACAAATACAGCAATGGTTCATATAGTCATACAAATACAGCAATGGTTCATATAGTCATACAAATACAGCAATGGTTCATATAGTCATACAAATACAGCAATGGTTCATATAGTCATACAAATACAGCAATGGTTCATATAGTCATACAATACAGCAATGGTTCATATAGTCATACAAATACAGCAATGGTTCATATAGTCATACAAATACAGCAATGGTTCATATAGTCATACAAATACAGCAATGGTTCATATAGTCATACAAATACAGCAATGGTTCATATAGTCATACAAATACAGCAATGGTTCATATAGTCATACAAATACAGCAATGGTTCATATAGTCATACAAATACAGCAATGGTTCATATAGTCATACAAATACAGCAATGGTTCATATTGTCATACAAATACAGCAATGGTTCATATTGTCATACCAATACAGCAATGGTTCATATTGTCATACCAATACAGCAATGGTTCATATAGTCATACAAATACAGCAATGGTTCATATAGTCATACAAATACAGCAATGGTTCATATAGTCATACAAATACAGCAATGGTTCATATAGTCATACAAATACAGCAATGGTTCATATAGTCATACAAATACAGCAATGGTTCATATAGTCATACAAATACAGCAATGGTTCATATAGTCATACAAATACAGCAATGGTTCATATAGTCATACAAATACAGCAATGGTTCATATAGTCATACAAATACAGCAATGGTTCATATAGTCATACAAATACAGCAATGGTTCATATAGTCATACAAATACAGCAATAGTTCATATAGTCATACAAATACAGCAATAGTTCATATAGTCATACAAATACAGCAATGGTTCATGGTTCATATAGTCATACAAATACAGCAATGGTTCATACAGTCATACAAATACAGCAATGGTTCATACAGTCATACAAATACAGCAATGGTTCATACAGTCATACAAATACAGCAATGGTTCATACAGTCATACAAATACAGCAATGGTTCATACAGTCATACAAATACAGCAATAGTTCATATAGTCATACAAATACAGCAATGGTTCATATTGTCATACCAATACAGCAATGGTTCATATAGTCATACAAATACAGCAA
The DNA here is from genome assembly GCA_029582155.1 of Panopea generosa. Taxonomy (NCBI): domain Eukaryota; kingdom Metazoa; phylum Mollusca; class Bivalvia; order Adapedonta; family Hiatellidae; genus Panopea; species Panopea generosa. The sequence continues at coordinate 22,854,368 of CM055899.1, read as the reverse complement.
TGGTTCATATAGTCATACCAATACAGCAATGGTTCATATAGTCATACAAATACAGCAATGGTTCATATAGTCATACAAATACAGCAATGGTTCATATTGTCATACCAATACAGCAATGGTTCATATAGTCATACAAATACAGCAATGGTTCATATAGTCATACCAATACAGCAATGGTTCATATAGTCATACAAATACAGCAATGGTTCATATAGTCATACAAATACAGCAATGGTTCATATAGTCATACAAATACAGCAATGGTTCATATAGTCATACAAATACAGCAATAGTTCATATAGTCATACAAATACAGCAATAGTTCATATAGTCATACAAATACAGCAATGGTTCATGGTTCATATAGTCATACAAATACAGCAATGGTTCATACAGTCATACAAATACAGCAATGGTTCATACAGTCATACAAATACAGCAATTGTTCATATAGTCATACAAATACAGCAATGGTTCATACAGTCATACAAATACAGCAATGGTTCATATAGTCATACAAATACAGCAATGGTTCATATAGTCATACAAATACAGCAATAGTTCATATTGTCATACCAATACAGCAATGGTTCATATAGTCATACAAATACAGCAATGGTTCATATAGTCATACCAATACAGCAATGGTTCATATAGTCATACAAATACAGCAATGGTTCATATAGTCATACAAATACAGCAATGGTTCATATAGTCATACAAATACAGCAATGGTTCATATAGTCATACAAATACAGCAATAGTTCATATAGTCATACAAATACAGCAATAGTTCATATAGTCATACAAATACAGCAATGGTTCATGGTTCATATAGTCATACAAATACAGCAATGGTTCATACAGTCATACAAATACAGCAATGGTTCATACAGTCATACAAATACAGCAATGGTTCATATAGTCATACAAATACAGCAATGGTTCATACAGTCATACAAATACAGCAATGGTTCATACAGTCATACAAATACAGCAATGGTTCATACAGTCATACAAATACAGCAATGGTTCATGCAGTCATACAAATACAGCAATGGTTCATGCAGTCATACAAATACAGCAATGGTTCATACAGTCATACAAATACAGCAATGGTTCATACAGTCATACAAATACAGCAATGGTTCATACAGTCATACAAATACAGCAATGGTTCATACAGTCATACAAATACAGCAATGGTTCATACAGTCATACAAATACAGCAATGGTTCATGCAGTCATACAAATACAGCAATGGTTCATGCAGTCATACAAATACAGCAATGGTTCATACAGTCATACAAATACAGCAATGGTTCATACAGTCATACAAATACAGCAATGGTTCATACAGTCATACAAATACAGCAATGGTTCATACAGTCATACAAATACAGCAATGGTTCATATAGTCATACAAATACAGCAATGGTTCATACAGTCATACAAATACAGCAATGGTTCATACAGTCATACAAATACAGCAATGGTTCATACAGTCATACAAATACAGCAATGGTTCATACAGTCATACAAATACAGCAATGGTTCATACAGTCATACAAATACAGCAATGGTTCATACAGTCATACAAATACAGCAATGGTTCATACAGTTATTCAAATACAGCAATGGTTCATACAGTCATACAATTACAGCAATGGTTCATACAGTCATACAATTACAGCAATGGTTCATACAGTCATACAAATACAGCAATGGTTCATATAGTCATACAAATACAGCAATGGTTCATACAGTCATACAAATACAACACTGGTTTATACAGTCATACAAATACAGCAATAGTTCATACAGTCATACAAATACAGCAATGGTTCATACAGTCATACAAATACAGCAATGGTTCATATAGTCATACAAATACAGCAATGGTTCATATAGTCATACAAATACAGCAATAGTTCATATAGTCATACAAATACAGCAATAGTTCATATAGTCATACAAATACAGCAATGGTTCATATAGTCATACCAATACAGCAATAGTTCATATAGTCATACAAATACAGCAATAGTTCATATAGTCATACAAATACAGCAATAGTTCATATAGTCATATTTAGTATATTTCCTAAATGTATTTATTAAAAAAATCTAAATGTTCAATTGAATATGCTTAATGTTTAATTCTTTATTCCTATTTCTTAATTCTAAATGACAAATGCCTAATTCTTAATACTTGGTTATCATCTGTATACAATTTGTATTGTTTTATTCTTAATTTCTATTTCTTAGTTCTAAATGATAAAGTTTTCATTCCAAATGTGTGGTGGTCTTGGGCAAGACGCTTTTTTGCATATGCCAGTACTGCTTATACCCAGGAATACTGTAAGTGTGAGTTGTATATTATAAGAACTTGTTTCGTAATCGAAGTAAAATAAATAAATTTAAACTATGAAATCTGCACGTGTCAGTGTATCTATGTGGAAAATAATTCACATTACAAATCATCGCTCCCATCTATAAAAACAGGATGTTTTATCTATCAAACTGACCGTTTTATCTATAAAGACAGGATGTTTTTATCGGATCTGTTTCTACAATATTCTGGAAATTTGGAGAAAAAAAACAGATAAGCTTGGTGACATTGCAATTCAAATTCAATCATCACGCATACATGCACGCATACATGCACGCATATGCTTGTCGTGAATCACAACTGAAATTAACAATACGTTTATGCTTAACGTAAATACGATTTTTTTTTATATAATACGTATTAAAATTATGTATTTTTTATGTTTTTATTTTAATATGAAATAAATTTTTATATAAACAATATGTTAAGATTGTTTATTTTATACGAGAAAACCCCACGACCGGGCAGCCCACATATCCAAGCGGGGACTTCAGGAAGTCGTTTATATTCATGTATGCATCAGTATGTATAAATTTTATATAAACTTGAATACTTCAATCATATTTTGATTATTCGTCCAATATTATAAATAGAGTAACAAATTCCAAGTTTGCGTTCAGTTCGGTTCAATGTTAAGCTACCATATTTTCCTGGACACTGGCTCTACCTCAAATTAGCACTCAGTATGCAGCAATTTAAGGAAACCAGGTATTAAACGTGTTTGCTGTTTAACGGTGCTTAACGCAGCCCAGTTTCTAAAATATTCTTGGAATTTTGAAAACAAAATCAGATTAGCTTGGTGACATTGCAATATACATTCAAGTATGTATCACCACCCATCAAAATAAAATTAGATACAATATCGAGATGAAGTAAGGCCGAAATAAATATACTACCATACTAAAAAACAAACAAACAAAACAGGTTTCTGGGGGAATTTTAGAGAAAAACAAATGCAAAATGAAAATGACATGATTTTAATCAATTTCAAGGACATTCATTTTAGATTTTCCTAAAAACAAACCAAGACCAATGTAAACTTTTGCTGGAGTAGAATATGTACATCCATTATCTGTTATGCTATATTGGATAGGCATGGGAGTGGGGACAATACCACTTTATATAAAGTAGGTTTTTGGCAAAATTCGTTATTTATCTACGGCCTAGTTGCAAATTCACTTAATAATATCATATCAACCAACTACTTTCTCATCGTTTTTTTAAATTCGCGAGCAACATTTTTTTTATTGATGTTTCTTTTTATTCATAGTCAACTTATTACAACATGTTTCACAAATTGTATTTACAGCATGTATGATGTAGCTTTCAACAGTTATGAAAAGATTTTGTTCAGTCTCGTCTAAACAATCCTCAAGTAACACTCCGATAACAAAAAGTCGCGAAGCTTAACGGATGCATGGAAAACTCCGAACCGTTACGTCTTTATATATATACATACGTACTCCGTCAGCAACAAAAGCGTCCACATAGGTTCAGATTCATTTCTTGTGGTTCTGTTGTAATAGGAAATGCTATGATAATACAGAACATATAATACACAATTTGTTTTGTTTTAAAACGCAACAAGGATGTTAAATATAGTCCCTCAAATTTTGTTCGTACCTAGTCCGTAAAACCGGGAGGCACATGCCTCCCTGGGCCTCAGAGTAGCTATGGGCCTCTATATATTAATGCTATCTAATAGGTAAAACCGCCGTACGAGGCTAACATAGATCTTTATACAACGAATAAGTGCACCCGATCATAATCGTACAAACTCGGATGTTTACGTCATTACTTTCGGAACAGATAGGTTTAGGGTATTCTGCAAAATGAGACTGCAAACGCGTTTTCGCTGAGAAGAAATCGAACGATTTTTAAAACTTTCTCTCATTATTATTCCAGTATGTTAATGTTCACAGTGATTGATTTAATACACGGTAAATTTTTATTGTTACAACAACCCCAGTGACTAAATTACAAAAAAATCCCGGCTCCCCATGAAACTACTTCCGGAACAAAGTTTATTTTCATTGCGTTAGTCTTTTGAATTAATTTCAATGTCCATGTTACCATTATGAGGTCGTTTGCTCGCTATCAATTAATGGATAAAAATTAAGAAAGTCTAATTGTTCTAAACCTTACTATCTGTGGAAACTCCCTTCAACACCCCTCAAACATTTGAATATAGTTAATTTGCTGAAAACCATCATAGACTCCAGGCCTAAAAGAATCAAACACAAAAGTTTATATATCCATTCGTAAAGAAAATTTAAAGTTTTGAACATGCAAACTCGCGTCAAATTAATAATGCCATGATTTGCTTTGTAAATATTTATCATGTGTTTCAGTAATGTTGGTGCTTTGATTTTCTTATCTTTTTTCTACCTGAATTATATAACAGATGTGATTTATATTTTCAGATATGGCACTACTGTTACATCTTCGTCGTTCTGCTCAGCGCTTGTGTGTTTATGATCTGGAACGAAGAGATAGTCCGAGTACCATCCTACGTTTCGAAACCAATCCATATCCACAAGGACATGGCTAGCACAAAGGTGATTCGAATGCTCGAAAAAGATCCTGCATTCGGAATCCTCTGTGTTGACATGTTTTGCATGATATTCTATTCGGTAGAACTTTTCGTGCACTTCGTGGTGTCCCCGGTCAAGCGGAAGTTCATCCGCAGCGGAATGACAATCCTGAACATGTGCCACATTGGCTTGATGTGGTTCGTTTTCACTATGGAATTCTACAAAGATTTCACATTCACGCATAAACCTTTAGCACATTTTTATTTTCTTGCTACTGGTTGTAATGCGTTACGGCTCTTAATGATCTTCCGCGTGTCAAAGAATTACACCGCGCTGAAGGTACTACTTCTTGCGCTGAAGGAAAGCTGGGAGGAACTTCGGCTTCTTCTCGTTACATTTTTCCTTGGAGTAACTGTGTTCGGAACTGTGATCTATTACTGCGAGATACAAGATGATAATATGTTTTCTAATATATTTGAATCAATATGGTGGGCGATCATCACCATGACGACGGTGGGGTATGGTGACCTCTACCCCCAGAACGTAGTTAGCCGTATAGTCGGAAGTTTGTGCGCCGTCTGCGGTGTCATGATTCTTACAGTGCCCATTGCTATTGTTGCTACCAATTTCAGTGAATTTTATAAACAAGAGAAATACAGAAAGCGAAGACTTCAAAATAGTAAAAAAACTGCGGACTTAAAACGAGAATCATTGAAAAATACAAACAATATCGACATCTTGAAACCAAATGAAAACAATAATTAAGTCATAGTTCTCCCACAAAAGTGAGAATATGACATTTTTGTTATCCTTTAAATATGATTCATTCACCAATTTATTTCTATGTTATAAAATAGATTTTATTTCGATGTTTATTGATGGTATGTTTACTATGGCATTTTTGGTAATTGACTACACTGATCAACGTTAACTATATACAAAATGTGTTTTCATCGAAAGACCTACATCAGAAGGAAATGTCGCTATACCAGCTTACCTATAAATCTTTGCGCGGGTGCTCATGCGCAGTCTTTCTGTTTTTCTTTCCCGTTTGCTGAAGGCATATTACTATTTTGGAAACGGAAAATGCATTTTTTAACTTAGTGCTCATCTTTTTTATTTGAATGGCATTATTGATGTATTTTGAACATTTTAAAAATATTGTCATGTTTCACTTGTGAATTCAGAAAAAAAAATGATTGCTTGGAATTGGTGTGTGAATACATGATTTGTGAAATCTACTTTCACTCTGTCAACAGTGTACACATTTAACAGAAAAAAATAACTTGGATGATCTTTTTCTCATCATATTTTGATAATGCAGACGGTGACAAACTATACAATTAAGTGTAAGTCCAATATTGATTTGTGTTCTTTATTCTATAGTAAATGAAAAAAGTGTGCATGCGTGTCATTCATAGAAAGACCTAAATGAAATAAGTGAAACTTACATTGTATTGTTTGTCAATGCATTCTTAAATAAGAAGAAATAGCGATTATTTATAACTACCATTATGCGACTACCGCGCGGAAAGATTTTCTGTTTCCAATGGTGGTACATACAACATGCTCATAAGGAAACTTTCTTTACATAATATAATGATTTAGTAAATACTATTCATTTACTGTAATACTGCAAAAATACAGGCATTAAATACTGAAACGTTTGCTATAATACCATTTTCTGCATGGTCATGTATACAGATGCAAGATGTTGGCCGACATGCCATTTTGGTATTTTACACTCCCCCCCCCCCCCCCCCCCCACATACACACACACCCACACACACTCCCCGCTCCCCTCGCCAAAAAACGACATAGATCTTACCAAAACTTACACCAAACTGCTGATATCATTAAAAACATATTTCTTGAAAGATTGAAAAGTGAAAATTTCAGCATTTGCACAATATTGAATAATTGAATAATGTATTTTGGTTAGATAAGTCTCCAATAGGTCGTGAAAGTGATTTTAATGTACATAAAATTTCATTATAAATATGCATATACATACTTTATGATTTGACGAATAAACAAGCCAAAAGAAAATGTCTCAAATCTGACTTTTAAGACCATGAGACCTATCTAATTCCTTGTTACATCCGAATTCGTCTTAAAAGTTCATGCACTATAAACAAGGTTTAGTTTTAATTTTATTACAATAAATAGTTTTAACATTACGTTTATACCTTCTTGGAAATCATCAAAACTCCGGTGTCTGGCGTTCAAAATATAACACGAGAAAAAACCCATAGACATAAACTTACATTTTCCAATTCATGTTTAAGTTCCATAGAGCTTGGCTCGGTTAGCTCAGTCAGTAGCGCGACTGACTATCAATCCAGGGGTCGCGAGTTCAAATCCCCACCCGACAACAGTCTCCGTGATGATTGATAAGACAATGCGTCTCAGAGTCATTCGTCTTACTATTGATTCAGATATAGTGGGAACGTCACCAGTCACTAGCGGAGATGGGTATGCCCGAGTACAGGTTAACCTTCCACAACCCCTGCTCGCTTGTTAGCCCTCGATGGCATATATTGACGCTAATACTAAAACTAAAACAAATAAACTTAGAAAGTCAATTTTCGAACATTTCTTGACTATATAACGTCAAGAAGACTCTGGGTGAATATTTGACATATATACGTGACCTTTCCCATAAATCTTTAACGATGAATAATGAGAAAAACTTTCAAATGAACGGAATTACCCGAACCATGCAAAGTGCAAATTGTGTAAAAAATAACAATTTGTCACACAAAATACATTAATTAGTGTGACACGACAGGGGACTAAAGTAAAGACTCCGATCATGCTAACATTGGATAACTAACGCGAAACTACAGTGTGAAGAGGTTATATGACATTTACTTGCTGAAGAACGGTGGTTCTATTCAGATTCATTTTGAGGTCCAAACCAACACAACTGGATGTATATATATATATATATATATATATATATATATATATATATATATATATATATATGCTTATGTTTTGACTTGTACTTATATGTCCGAGATAACAACTAATAGCGAAAACCATTCCCTATAGTACCACAAAACAATAACAACAACTACTTCAACTACTACAACAACAACTACTACTACTACTCTGCTGCTGAAGCTGCTACTGCTGCTGCTGCTGTTGCTGCTGCTGCTGCTGCTGCTGCTGCTACTACTACTACTACTACTACTACTACTACTATTACTACAACAACAACTGCTACTACTTGTGTCGCTGCTGCTACCGCTACCACTACCACTGATACTACTTCTACTACTATTTCTACTACCACTACCACTCCTACCACCATCACCACTACTACTACTACTACTACTACTAATACTACTTCTACTTCTACTACTACTACTACTACTTCTTCTACTACTGCTGTTGCTGCTGCTGCTGCTGCTACTCCTTCTACTACCACTACTACTACCATATATAATATTCCACAAAAGTAATATATAACAATGACAGTATATTCATATATAATCATAATCAAGAACTTACATAAATATATATAATTCCTTGATATAATCACAATTTTAGGTACTGGAACTTTTAATCGCTATTTAAACCACTTGTATATCAAAATAGTGACTTAATGACATGTTCATAATTATGTCACTGATTGATGCAAGTTATAATTACGAATTGACTGAATTCAGTGAAATCTCTCCGGACTATATAAGTAATGATTTAATCAATCCAGTATATAAAATTTTTAGGTGATACTAGATTGTCATTTTTATGTATAAAGGAAAAGTGTTCCAAATGTTAGACCCCGAATATATAATGTATCTTTTAAATAATTCATGATTTGATAGGAGAGTATATAAATTAAGATAAGCCTTAAAATTCTTATCAAAAGAATATCTGCATATAAAACACGCATGTTAACCCTTTACTTCATATAGACGCCTTTCGACACCTCTAATAAAGACGCCTTTGGACACCTCTGATATAAAAGTCTTTTGAATTATTGGGTGAATTATGTTTATATTAAATGACAGAGTGGAAAACAGTGCATGAAGTGTTCAGATTGCTTTTCCTGCACTGTTTTCTTAGGCCTTCTGTGATTGGTGCGGGAAAACGCGTATCTATGGAGTAAAGGGTTAAGTAACATTTTATGCAGACTGAAGTTTTACTCTTTCAAGGAAGAGGGTCATCAGTCTGCCCTCCGTGGCCGTGTGGTCGAAAGCGCCGTCTCAACCTGAAATATGTTGAAAATGAAGTTACATTAATCCCCCCCCCCCCCACCACCACCACCACCACCACCACCACCACCACCACCTACCCCGCCACACACACACCAATCTTTCAGGGAACGTAATCCAATTTAGTTTTTAACAAATACTCAACAAAAGCAGGTGCATCGAATTGCTTTTAGTTAGAATGTTTTTAGTTAGAATGAGTCCCGCAAACCATTTATTGAAATCTAAGAAATTTTGTATAGATGAATTGCAATTTTGCCAAATAACGCAACTATTATTAAGAAGGTTATTCAAATTTTAAAGCTTTTTTACAGAGGAACTAAAAGAAAGATCTTTCTACGTGATTAAAGATACAGTACTAGCTCCAGTGGCCGTCCCAAGACAGAAAGTTAGCATCCGTTCCACCAAGGACTCTTTATAAGATATAGTTACTTCCCAGTCAAAAAATAGATGATCATTGACCTTTATTAATTGTTTCCATTTCTATAGTAATTATACCCAGGTGAGAGAAATACGGCAAATGAAGAACATACGATTACTTTGTTTTTAATGAAATACATGTACTTTCACAAATGAACGTAAATGGAGATTCCTTTCACAGCACACGAAGTAGTGCATGCAAGTCACAGCACATTCAGAGCACACGAAGTGGTGCATGCAAGTCACAGCACATTCACAGCACACGAAGTAGTGCATGTAAGTCATTACTCGGAGCATCGGTTGAATAGTTCGATTATGTTCCATATCAACCTCGGGTGATTTAAACGTAGAGGTGTCTGCTGACTAGGGAGCTAAACGTAGAGGTGTCCACTGACTAAGGAGCTAAACGTAGAGGTGTCCGCTGAATAGGAAGCTAAACGTAGAGGTGTCCGCTGACTAGGGAGCTAAACTTAGAGGTATCCGCTGACTAGGGAGCTAAACGTAGAGGTGTCCGCTGATAAGGGAGCTAAACGTAGAGGTGTCCGCTGACTAGGGAGCTAAACTTAGAGGTATCCGCTGACTAGGGAGCTAAACGTAGAGGTGTCCGCTGACAAGGGAGCTAAACGTAGAGGTTATCGTCCGCTGACTAGGGAGTTAAACGTAGAGGTAATCGTCCGCTGACTAGGGAGTTAAACGTAGAGGTGTCTGCTGACTAGGGAGCTAAACGTAGAGTTGTCTGCTGACTAGGGAGCTAAACGTAGAGTTGTCTGCTGACTAGGGAGCTAAACGTAGAGTTGTCTGCTGACTAGGGAGCTAAACGTTGAGGTGTCCGCTGACTAGGGAGCTAAACGTAGAGTTGTCTGCTGACTAGGGAGCTAAACGTAGAGTTGTCTGCTAACTAGGGAGCTAAACGTAGAGGAAATCGTCCGCTGAATAGGGAGCGATACAAGTCATCAACTGTTTACAATGCGCACAGTTGATCGCGTTATGTTAACTATTTGAATAAAAAGATCAACCGAGTGAATATCAATAAAAATATAAATATTAGTGTTTTCCATAAAAACGGGCATCGATATCGATTAAAAATAGAAATAATGAATATCAGCAAGGACTTATATGACGTTGCGTCAAATGTTGGCGTACGGTACGTAACACGATGTAACGTTATTTTACGTGTCGATTTTCGGCTTTAATAACGGATCAGTCACTATTTTCTCTTATTAACGTATATAGAAATAACAAAACATTGTTTTATATTACAAGAAACCTTTATTGAATGGGATACTGTTTCTTGTTCTTTTACTTCTTATTTAATTTCATGCATTTTCATACATTATGTGTAGAAAGCATTTCATATAACAACAACCCGTTTCAAACGGCCGTTTATGTGTGATTAAATTTAACGGTGTTCCGATCGCCGTGTTTCACCGCCGTGCTTATGTACAGAAACATACCACAACCCCATCGGCGAATGCTTCCGTTTTTATAATAAATGTGTACTTGTGTCCAGTTTTCTCTGACACGTACCGCTGTATCCGCGTACCGCTGTATCGGATCTATCAGGAGTTGCTAAGTATTCTCTATTTTTTCTTTTTGACGTGTAATACACGTTTTCACGTTTATGGTTACAATTAGGGTTACGTCCTGTCTCTTTCATTTTCATCATTTCTTTATATTTTCGTCTTTTCGGAGGCTGAAGCATACGCCATAAGAAAATTAACCCTGTTTGATAATTATATCGTTAAATACAGCCACAAAAGAATATTCAATATATGGATTAATTGGTTGACTGCTTGCTTGATTGATTGCTTGATTGATTGATTGATTGATTGATTGATTGATTGATTGATTGATTGATTGATTGACTTATTGAATCATTGTATGGTATGGTATAATAGTATGTAGAAGACAGACTAGATTAAAACATTGAAATATCGAAAGCGAAAATACTATCGACGAAATAAATTATTTTATAGATGTTACATCGCAGCTAGACATTTAATTTCACTTGATATAGATAGACACTACATTCTTTTGTTTCTCTAATATAGTTTTTTATTAAAGTGATATAAAGTGATAAAGTGATATAAAGAACTCTTTTTATTGAGAAAACAGAGCAAAAATAATATACAAAAGACATTTTAAATATGATTTTTACATAGCGAGTTGATAAAAGAAAAAAACTTACGTTTTTTCTATATCGTGTCTTTCGCGTCTCGTTTATCACCTGTACTGATTTCCTGATTTGAAATTGTTATGTCACTTAGAACTCTCGACAACACGTCAAATAACGGATTTTACGCGAGAAAGCATTGCACGGAATCATTATCCATGCGATTTACATTTTTTGTTACATCTTACGGTGACGTTTCGTGACATTTTTTTTGCTTATTCTAAAAACATATGTTTTAAATATTTGTATTTTTATTTTGTAATTAAAAAGAGTAAAAAAAACTGAATGTGATGGTATATATTTAAAATTTCCATTTTTTTTTTTTCGATAAATGACGATATTTTAAAATTGAACAGTACAAGCTTTTTTTTGCAATGTACGCCAACATCTGACATAACGTCATATAGAATATACAATTATTGATATCAGTAAAATATCATTTATATTAAATAAAAGACGAACGAATCAAACGAATAAAACTATCCAAGTAAAAACATAATTATGTCCAAGGTGCTCTCGGTGCTGGCGTTTATAAAGGATGTATGCCATTTAACAATTGTGTAATACCAATAATAAATACAGTCATCTCACTGAATAAAACTACGAATCTAATCAATTCTAAACCACAAACACACGAAAGAAAAGATGGATAAATACATGATGACCAAGTGACTGATTGATTGAATGAGTGAATGAGTGAGTGATACCAGTGATTTATTTGTATGACTATATGACTCTTGTGATACAATTTAATAAATTATAATTTTCTATACTTAAGATATAAAGATATCGAAAATGAGAAGAAGAAGAAGAAGAAGAAGAAGAAGAAGAATGTAGATGATTATGATGATGATGATGATGATGATGATGATGATGATGATGATGAATAAAGTTATAAAAAATTATAGTTCGCCAGCGATGCAGACACTGGCTGTGTGCCAAACTCTCGGCCAACACGTAATCTGACCTAACTCTGTATTATTTAACACGCTGGTTGCAGACTCCTCCGCAGCTCGCCACTTTTCTAATTTCTTTAAAAAAACTGGTTTCCTATTTAAGATTAATATATCGGAAAAAAGAAATAGAGTAAGAAGAAAAGGAAGAAGAAAAAGAGGCGGATGAAGAATAAATATTATGTAATTATACCGCGACCACCTCCACCGCTCAACATTTTTCATAGTGGGTGACCAAAAACGTCATAATGCTTGAATGATTATGTAAATAACATAAATTGTATGTGTTTTACAGTCCGACGTATTAATTTATAAAAATTATTAAAAAATGGCTTGTGAAAAAAAAAAGGCTCCAGAGGGGATCGAACCCTCGACCTCCTGTTTACTAGACAGGCGCTCTAACCACTGAGCTATGGAGCCGGATATACAAAATGTTAAATTTTATCAATATGTACAAGATAATGAATGCGGGCCCGTTGATGCGTCATTTGTTAGGATCGGAACGGTACGTTAAATTCCGTGTAGTTGAGAACTGTTTTCGTCAGTATCGCTTTAACATGTTTTTTGGATGTAACACATACCTAATCAACCTTTCAATTGATAGAATTCAAGAACAAATTAAACGTGGCAAATGATGTTGTTAACAGAATAGCAAATGATATGCCAATAGTTTGTGGTATTTCGCAAACGGAACTATCTCGGCAATTTCCGTGTTCTATTTATAGTTTAGCGGTTATTACCGATATAGGAACACGACCATTTCCGATTCTCTAACGGATATATCGGAAGATCTAGTGTATTTGTGTAGCAGTTATTTCCCTTTTGTCACGCTATATTGATTTAACACACAAACAAACAGAAATAATGCAAGGTCATACGATTAAAATGCACTGAAATTTACGAATACGAGATATCCCTGCCGTACTGCAGTACATGTTTATTTTGGTGGAATTTCTGTTATTAGTTAATAAATATTGTTTACGAACAGAGTTATAAACACAGATTTTAGAACGACTGAACTTACCAACTCTTGACTATAGGAGACAACGGGGAGATCTAATATAAGTTTTCAAAATACTAATAAAATTGATGATAGTTAGTTACACTGACCTTTTTACTATTGCTACAACCCAGCAAATTAAAGGTCAGTTCATATCAGCTGGCTGAACTTGACTGGTTAATTAATAACGTGTTATTAATAACTGGAATTCATTACTAGAACATGCAGTCATGGCAAATACAATTACTCACTTCAAAACGGAACTAGATAAATTCTGGCGTTATCGCAGGTTCGACACTTTATCCATTTATTAACCACCGGACCTGGCGTATAGCTAACTTTGACTCCGGCGGGGTAACAAAGCCAACCAGGGCTTGATAGCTCCCATACACTCAAGAAGACTCGAAAAGAAAATCATATCGTTTCCTGTTTGGTGTAAGTTTGGGGTTGTACCAAAATATGCTTGTTTAGCGGCGTAAAGCTGCAATACTTTAGTGGGAAGGCATATTCAAGTTAAATAAAGAAAGATTAAAGCAACCGCGCACAGAGTACTAAATACGCGGATGAAATCAAAACTCGCCAGGTTCCGGCTGCCACGGCCAAATTTCGGCTGCAGGGAAAAGTCAAATGTGGTGTGTTTAATAGTAATTATGGTGTTTAAATGCACAATCTGAATCTGAATTGAATTGAATTGAATTGAATTGAACTGACTGCGTCTCGTGCAAGTTAGACCGGAAAGTAAGGCCAATAAACCATGGTATAGTTAACGCGACACATAAAACATGAGAATAACAATGCTTTATCTATAACTAAAATACAGATAATGCAATTTAAATAATTCATATGTCGGACTCACGGTTAAGTAGTTTCTAGCTGATATTAACTTCCTCAAACACTTGGTAAACACTTAAGTTCTAATTTCTTCCAGCATTTGGTAATTTTTTAGTTGAGTCTGTTTTCATCCATTAAAAAAATACCGACCACAGAGTCACCCGGACGATTTTATCCATTCGTTTCATTGATTATTGTTTGGCTAGGAATTACATGTTTGTTTAACCCAGGGTCTGAAATTGAGTGTTTAAAACAATCTATGCAATAATCCACTTATCCACTTATTTCAGGGGATGGCCGTAACTAATGTGCTGAGCATTTGTGGCCCGACCCGTTTGCCGTATTTATTGTATGCTTGTGATATGTATAATGTTATGTGTATATATTTGGCAATACAATATGTTTAAACAAAACTAAAACTTATTTTGTTTATTTAATTGCTATTAAAGATTATTTCTACCAGAATGTTCATTAGGGGCCTTAAACATATTTAGAATGGATTTAGGACCCAACCTATCAACTAAGTGATTACAAGGAGGTAAGATTTTTGACGGTGGACATGGAAAACACGACGTGTACATGGGAAGTATAATCAAACCAATTTTATTTTTTCACCAATGTAACAAATTCTAAATGGGAGTCATTTATGATCAAAATAAACAAGAAAACATCACGATAAATATAACAGATATTCATGTTAAAATGTATAAATAACAGAAAATTATGATACCTTAAATTATAAACAACTGTATGCCAATTTAAAAAAAGAAGGAAACGGTAAAACACACCAGACCTTTATACCTTTTGAAATAAGACTGCTCGTGTAAACCACAGTCTCATGTTAAATGTCAATGATAATGATAATGATAGTGATAGTGATAGTGATAGTGATAGGGATAGGGATAATGATAATGATAATGATAATGATAGTGATAGTTATAATGATAATGATAATGATAATGACGATGATAATGATAATGATAATGATAATGATAATGATAATGATAATGATAATGATAACAATAATGATAATAAACTAGAACTGTGGAAGACAGCGTTAACTTGGTTATTCTAGCCTTGTCACAGGACAGTATATTATATGTACCACCAAAATATAGATATATCTGTATTAATGACACCATCTTTCATATAAGCAAATAAGTAGATACATGTATGTGTAATTAAAACTATTAGGGCAGAATATACACCATATATACGTCTTTGTCTTTACTTAAGTTGAAATAAATAAAAATCTAATAATTTTTTAAAAAATGGGTGCAGGTGGGGTGGGTTGGGGGTAGGGGGTGACCGGGAACTGTGTGTGTGTGTGTGGGGGGGGGGGGGGGGGGGTGAGACAGAGTATTTGATAAATTGCAAAGCAAAATAAAAAAATGGCCAGGGTGGGGGCTCGGCTCGGGCAGGTAGCCAAGTAAATATGGAGGACATTGAGACTGACAAAACTTTAACGCAGAGCTTAAAGGCGAATGTGACCTTTTCACCATGCAATATGACCTTGACTTTGAAGTTAGGGAGTCCGATATGTTACATACTGCCTCAGAGTATAAGCATGCACACTTATGCCAAGTTCCATTCATTTAACTGCAAGCAATGCAGACTTGCTGACATATTGTATCAAAACTTTAACGCAGAGCTTAAAGGCGAATGTGACCTTTTCACCATGCAATATGACCTTGACTTTTAAATTAGATAGTCCGATATGTTACATACTGCCTCAGAATATAAGCATGCACACTTATGCAACGTTCCATTCATATAACTGCAAGCAATACACACTTGTTAATATATTATATCAAAAATTTAACGCAGGCGGGAAGCGGACACCGGAGCGAGTACAAAATATCCCATATTCTTCGAATAATCGAGCTTAAAAGACAATTAAAAGCTATCAATATAGATAACATATACACATTATATCATATATGGAACGGTACAGCTAACCCGCCACTTTTGAATTAATATCTTCGTCAAAATATGGAGTAGCGGTATAAAACGTTGTATATGCCAGTAACAGACAAACCCTTTTTTATTAATGTCCATATTTCAAGACAATTACTTTGATAACGTTTGTGAAAATACATAAAATACCAGATACATAAAATACCAGATACATAAAATACCAGATACATAAAATGCCAGGTGGCGGGAAAAGGCAAAACACTAGTATATATAACACAAATCAAAATATTTTAAACATGGACGTAAGAAAATAACACAACTTTCGATTAATACATACAACTTAAAGAGGACATTAAATGTATATAATAACACACACTAAACAAACTGAATCAACATTTATCTACACCAACAGGTAATATATTTTGATCAGATAAACACACTGAAAAAAGGTTTCTCGTAACGTTACAGACACTCAGCCGTCCTGGTTTTACTAAACAATTTATTATCCAATGCGTGCACATTTAGTCGCACAAGCGACATTTAAACTAAGTAACTGGTCATACCATGTACACCGGACTTGTTTTCAGATACGTTTACATGTCAATAATTTGTAAAGTGGTCATAATGCTCACTGTGAATTTAAAATCTGTTTTAACAATTTATGGATGGAAGCCAAATAAATCTTAAGAAATAGCCGTTAGTCTAATAAGTAAGCAAATATTTTATTATAGGGACATGTGCATGACATACATGGCAAAGAAATATGATCCAAAAAGGAAAAAGAAATAGCACCCGGCCCAACTGGCCTATAAGTCACCTACAATTAAAAAGTAGTTGTAACACACCAAAGAACATGTATATATACAATGTACACATTAAAAAGTGAAGTGGTAATCAGTTATAGAACTTGTGGCTACAAATGATTTCACAAAATCATTCTTATATTTTTATATAGTTGTGTATGAATGAAATCGACTTAAAATTTATAATAATAATCTTTTTTCGAATTTCGATATTTAAGTGTGAAACTCTTCAATATTCGAGACACAAATGTTTTGGCTTAAAAATCGTTATATTTCATGAAGAACAAAATTGATATGTTTACAAGTTACTTTCGTAGGTCCCCCTTGGCCGAGTGGTTTCAGGCGCCGTCTCAAAATCACACCGCTGAGGTCGTAGGTTCGAGTTCCACTCTCTCCCAAACCTTTATGTGAGAAAGTTTGCCAGTTAATTACGGAAAGACGGTGGTTTTACTCAGATTCATTCCGAGGTTTTCCTCCACCAATAAAACTGGTAACCGGAGTTGAAAATAGCGTTAAACCCAATTAAAAAAAAACACAAAAAAAAACAAAACATTTGTTATTATAAAAAGGGAATTTGACACGCTCTTTGAGCACATGTGACTATAATTAAGTGAACACAATAATTAAAAAAAAATCTGAACACATCAGGTTTTAACGAACAGGTGAGTTAAGCAGTATGTTTTTATAAACTGAACACTACGATCTGACAAACTTAACATTGTTATGTGATTCGAACTTTTTTTTTAATAAAAATAACTTAGCATGTACCGAAAACTGAGCACATTAATATGGTCAGATCTATTCACTAACATGGTTTATTTAATGAACACAGCAATATGGTGTTTTAACTTAGTTTAAACATATTTTATTGCCAAATAAACACATATTACAATATTTATCATGCATATAAGTCAAATACAATTTAAGGCAAAAGGGTCTGGCCACAAGTTCTCTCAACATTAGATTCGGCCATTCCCTTTCAACTATATTTTGCAATTTTAACGATGGTTAAGATATATTACATTCCCGGCAAGTAAATATGAATGACATAAAGTGTAGTTAATGAGAAAGTATACATGCGTACTCACGCAAACACACACGGACACACGCACACACACACACACACACACACACACACACACACACACGCACGCACACATACGCACACACGCCCGCACACACATATATACACAGACATTCACATGCAAACATACATACACGCACACACATATGAATGTATGTTGAGGTATTTACTGAAAAGCGAAAATCATTTTATTTTTTGCTTTTTTTTTTTTAAATGAAATTAAATATTAAATTATTAGAAAATATACACACACACACACACATAAATGTATATAAAGTATTATCTGGTTGGTCACTGATATTCACGCGATCGGTTATGGTGTGGTAGCTGTTACAGAGTCAGGGGAGAAAAACAAAATACTATAACGAAATTAATTATTGGAATCTTCTGGATTCGTGAATGAAAGTTTGAACACTTTCGAAGAGATTTATGTTATCTTCACATGAATGATCGTCTGATCCATATAACAGCTTTTTGACATTGAGTGGATGGAACAACCTTGTGTTTTGAAATAATTTAATTCTTTGTTGTACAAAAAGAATGCAGTTAAAAAAGTAATGTTCAGCATCTTCCACTCCATGCGTACAGATACATGTTGGATAATTTTCTATATGATTAACGTAAAGATCATGATTTAAGTTACTACAATTATTTCTTAGTCTTGCATGCTGTGCAGATAATATTCGTATACCATAGTTAAAGTGTTTTGGAACTATAACTGGATGAAAACAAGTATTTATAAGGTTTCGTTTATATATTGATAATGATGGTGCTTCCCTTAAAGCAACTGATAGTTTATTCCACAACGAAACTGTTGATGGAATGAAAGAATTTGCAAAGAGCTCAGTTCGTCTGGTAATGATATCAAGATCTTGTGAGTTTCTAAGATCGTATGTTGTTCTAATACTAACTGTATCGGGAAATAAATCTATTAAGTAATTTGGTGTCATACCATGTTTTATTTTGTATGCCAATATCAATTTTTGATACTTTCTTCTGTCTGACAGAGATAACCAGCCAATTTCTTTATATAATTTTGAAATGGATATTGATCTTGTTGTGCCAGTAACAATTCTGGCAGCTTCATGTTGAATTTTTTCTAAGTTGTCTTTCTCGTAGCAGGTACAGTTATCCCACACTACCGAGGCGTATTCTAAAATTGGGCGAATAAATGATATATAAATTTGATTAAGAGAGTCCCTACGTATTTTAAATTTAACTTTTCTCATCATGCCAAGAATTTTGGATGCAGACTGTATTATGTTTTCAATATGAGTGTGCCATTTACCATTATTACTGATTGTAAGGCCCAAGTGTTTGTGATTTTCAACAAATGTTACAGGAATATTTTCAAACAATAGTGATGGATTACGAACTTTTTTTGATGTGAATAATATTGCTTCAGTTTTCAAGGGATTGAACGTAACTAACCACTGTTTTGACCAAGCAGATAACATAATTAGATCGTGATTTATTATACCTTCAAGATCTGATATATTTGTGGCAGAGCTCGCTAAGGAAGTGTCATCTGCGAACAAACGTGCAAGACTTAATAAATTGTCTGCTATATCATTTACGTAAATTAGAAATAGTAATGGACCCAGGACAGACCCCTGCGGTACACCAGCATTGACGGACATTGTATGAGAAGAGGATGTGCCGACAAATACCTTTTGGCTCCTACCGGAAAGATAGTTATTGAACCAATTTAAGATTTTGCCATTTATACCGTATTGTTGCATTTTGAATAGAAGGCCTTTGTGCCAGACACGGTCGAATGCTTTAGAAATATCACAGAAGACCATACAAGTGTTAAGTTTGGAGTCAGTTGAATTAACAATTTGGTGGTATATGTCGATTAATTGGTATACAGTGGAATGACCAGTTAAAAAACCTGATTGTCTAGAATATATAAGATTATCAGAGATAAGGTAATTATATATATACTTATACACACAACGTTCCATAAGTTTACCAATACAACTTAACAGGGAAATAGGTCTGTAATTACTAACACACGATGAATCGTCTTTCTTATAAAGGGGCATAACAAGTGCATGTTTCCAGTTACATGGGAAAGATTCCTCGCGAATAGACTTATTAAATAAAATACATAAAGGTTTTGAAATTGTACCCTTGGTTAGTTTTAAAATTCTGTGACTTACTAGGTCTGGCCCTACAGCTTTATTAATAGCTAAACAAGAAATCATATCTTCAATGTCGTTCTTTAATATAGTTATGTCGTTAATTGTTCTGTCTGTCCGTATGCTCGGTTCTGGTAGGGTTGACCCTCTATCATCTACGTTAGAAATAGAGCAAAAAAACTCATTTAAACAATTTGCTTTCTCATTGTCTGAGAAACATATATTTTCGGAGCTGTCGTTAAGTGTTGTTTTCAGTATTGGGATTGTTTCGGATTTACTATTATTTTTAACCAAGTTCCTTAGGATTTTCCAGTATTGATTTGGATTGTCTGTCCGAGATGTGGCAATATTTTGTTCCAAGTTGCTGAAAAAGCGTTCTTTTGCATGTTTTTTCAAGTTGTTAACCTTGTTCCTAAACGTTTGTATTTTGTCCAATCATTTTGGTTTGTACTTTTGGTCGCTATTTTCTTTTGTCTGTCTCTTTGTCTTGAAGTTGTTCGTAACTGTGAGTCGTACCAGGGTTTGTCATTAGGTCGAATGTTTTAACTGAACACTATGTGTGGATAAAATACTCATGGCAATATAGTTTAAAAACAAATTAAACAACAACTGAACACTACCAACCGTAAACTAAACAAAAAAACAATAATTCAACAACTGAACAGTTCTTACAGTAAACAGAATTAAAACAATAATTCAACGACAAATGAACACTATTGCACGTAAACTGAGCACAGCAATATAGTTTGATTAACAAAAACACTGTAGTTTTGATAAAATAAGCACATCAATATAATTTGAAAAAGTACAAACAACAACAGCAAAGCAATCTCAACAACAATTTAATATAACCGTTGTTTTATCTACACTATTTCACCATACTAGTATTCGGGTGAAAGTGTGTAGTTTCGGTTTACACTGAATTATGAACTCAAGAAAATTGAAACAATTACCCGTGTAACGATCTGAATCACAGTTGTAAAGACAATCCCTGCCTTCTGCCAAACCAAACACGTTTCTTGGAATAGGTAATTATAATTTGTGTTTGTGGCCTATTGCCGACTATCAAGCTCGCAATAAATAACATTTTATGACGTTTGTTGACAGTTAGCGTAAAGTCACCAAGCGGTTCAAATAAATAAGTTCTAGTCATAATCTATTCTCGTATATTTTGATCTCACTTACATGTGTTGCTGATGCGTGTACTTTTATTGACAAAAAGTGCTCAATAAGTAAAGTAAAAACATAGTAAGATATTGAAATGTTAATATCAATGCGTACGATAACAAATATACTGCCTTAACTCGGCGTTTTAGCTGGTATGTGTTGTCCGCCATCTTCTGCTGCTTGTGCCCAAACGCATGTGCAACCAACCGGAACTTCCTGAATTACTTTACTGTACTGATACCTTCCGGTTGCGAGATTGCAGCGCCGTTTAAGAACCGGAACAAACGAACTGACTGGTTTACAGAATCCTTGATGGCAGTGCCGACAATTACAAATGGCTTTTGCTATACTGTTCGGTAACCGGTCTTCATCAAAGTCGATTACATAGTCCCAAGTGCAGTGAGTCCGTTCAAATATACCTCTGCTAGCCAGAACTGGTCCTCCGCTTTCCGGAAGTTCACATAACTCAGCACCCGGATGTCCACAGTTATGATTTCTGCCGCGGCTGTGTGCGTGTCTCGTAATCTCAACAGCAGTAAAATTGTTTCTGAAGCACTTTATGATGGTAAGATAAATTTTACTGGATTCAGGGTCCATGTATAGTTCGTATAAGGCACTTGCAATAGCCATGGGATCCGATACGCATGCGCCTTGTTGACCGCTTACAACAACGAGGAAGTGGCCGCTGCCGATGGCAATAGTTAAAAACATAGCCTGAAAATAGATAAATACAGATACATTATTACGATAACATGTATGACTAGATCAGTACTGTGTTCAGTAACCGTAAATATGTCTCATGTATTTATTTATGTACGTTGATATTCGTCAACAGAGCTGCGTCTCCATCATATCTCGTAAACGCTTGCGGTATTGTTACATCCGGTACATCCTTTGGATGGTACACACCGTCCTAGTTCTCCTCACTATCATCGCCGGATACCCACGGGTGTCAATTCCGATACTCTCCATCCGTCACGGATGATAGATGGAGAGTATCGGAATGGAATATGCGTGGGTATCCGACGATGCTCACTATGGGCCGTTCAAAATCAATGACTATGAGTTCGCATATTCTCAATAGTTGAGAGAGTGTCCTTGTTTTACATTAGGAGTATATCAGGGGAGATGCCAGATCTTGGGATAGACGTTACGGTAAATTTAAATATTTTAACGAAAACATGCGCTCAAATAACCCTTGCAGATCATGCGGGAGGTGGAGATGATCCTGTCGTCCACTGGAATTCAGAAATCCCGGCTAAGATTGGAAAAATAACATTGAACCCTCTCCCCCCCATTAACAATCGATCAATGTATAAGACGTTATTGTTCCCTGTTGTAGTGTACGCATATAACTTTGCGTTGACTGTCCAAACAACACGCGCTTTGTCCTAATGTTCCATATCATTGCCAAACCTGAAACACGCTTTTTTTAATGACCGTCCTAACAACACGCGCTTAGTCCAAATGTTCCATATAATTAACAAACGTAAAACACGCTTTTCTTTAGATGTGGGAGCTCTGGGGCCAAGTGATTTAAGGTTCCATCTCAAAATCACCAACTTCTCACCGTTGAGGTTATGATTTCGTTTCCCGCTCGCTCTATAAACTTTATATGTGAGAAAGAATTTTAACTTACGAAAGGAACGTGGTTTTACTTATTGTATATGCTTCCAGCAGTTAAAACTGGATGTCGCATATAATTCGGCTAGTTATGTGTTGAAAAAAAAGTGTTAAAGCCATTGTATTTAATAGGACAAATTTCACTCCAAGACGTAGACGTGGCGTATCACTGCCCGTGAGAATCACACAGACACGGTGCTTGTCTGTGTGATTCTTACGGGCAGTGATACGCCACAAACGTCAATTATCAGCGGCATGCACCGTGATGCTTACACGCATTTTTGTTCTCCGCTGTATACATATTTAACTTTTAACCACTATAAGAAGCTCAATTAAATGTATCGGTAGCTTGAAAAAAAATATGTTCACAATGCTTATAAAATAGAATTATAGTTAATTAAATCATCTGTAAAGTTCATCACGTGCATTTTGTTTTACTAATTTATGCGTTTATTACTTTTAACGTAAACCGGTTGACTTCACTTCAGCAAAAACTGATTTTAAATTTGGGTAAATAAATGCAAATTAAGGTATTTCGCAATAGTTTTTTTTATAGATATCAAAACAGACGACTTTCAATATTTTCTAATACTGTATTTACGTCAACTCTGTATATCAGTAAACTATATAAGTGAATACTCTGTATCTAAGGCAACTCTGCTCTATATAACAGTGAACTACATTTGATTATACGTAAACAAGTCATATAAACGCGGGGAGAATTTGTATGAGCATTTGACACGAGTTAAATTAGCATTTAACATATTTTCAAAAAAAAAAACAACAAGATTTAACATATATTTCTGGACCCGCACCCCGCCAACCCCTAAAATGTTTGCATACAAAATTGCCTTCCCAAAATCATTTTTAAGAGTATTTAAGCAAAGTATTTAACCGAATCTAAAAAATAAAGTATTTTATTTATTACTATAAAAGACCTTTTAAAGGAAACATCATTGACTTTTTCCCTCCAAAAACTGTGTTTACCAAAACCAAAACACCTTTGGCTGAAACAAACGCCCAAAACAAAAACAATACAGTATTAACAGTATAATAATAATAATAATAATAATAATAATAATAATAATAATAATAATAATAATAATAATGATAATATAATAATAATAATAATAATAAAAATAATAATAATAATAATAATAATAGTAATAATAATAATAATAATAATAATAATAATAATAACAATAATAATAATAATGAAAAATCAAATAAAAATAATAATGATAATAAATAATAAGTTTGTATATCAATTATTATTATCATAATTATTATTACTCTTATTATTATTATTATAATAATTATTATTATTATTATTATTATTATTATTATTATTATTATTATTATTATTACTATATTATCTTTATCAATGTACAAATAACTATGACTATATGAGAATGCACATACCTTGTACAAAAACCCGGTATCTATGTTCGCAAAGAACATTGTGAAATATATCAATTTATAAATTATGGTTAAATTAGTTATCGAAGACAATTATGTAGCTAGTTTTAACTTAAATTATTTCAAAGTTCACTGATCGTAATTGTCAAAGGAGCAGCATTTATAGCACCTACCTGGCCCCTTTGCACAGATACTTCCGCCGTATTCTAGAAAATACATTTGTTTCCTTATCTGTTTATTTTTTAAGAAACATAAACCCAACATATTTTGTAAATCTCTTTGCTCACATTGTTATCCGTTTCCCAGAACTCACAGATGGGCGTTGTCACATTCTGTATTGCCGAAGCTCTTTTTTTATTGGTGGGAAAATAAATGAATCCACCAGTCATAATTCGTACCGTGTGGGAGCAGTGTTAAAACGTCACGGATGAATAAATAACTGTGACTGTGTTCCAAATAAAGAACGATGATATTGTCATTATTTTATTTTAACTTGTGTTTGATTAATTGATCCATCCGTATATCTACATAAATCTTGTCTGTTGCTTCTCTCAGTCGAAAGTTCTTTATACATGTACATTTTGATAGCCGAATAGCTATTACACTTGACTTGTTTTTTAGTTATGAATGAACTATTATTAGCGCAATCATCAAAGATGTTAGACATGCTAGTTTTGATAAATATTATAATAATAATTTTCTTAAAACGAGGAGAAAGTTATACCGCTCATCAAAGTGACTTAATACAACAACACGATGTATTGTGATGCGTTGTGGTGCGGTGTGGTTCGGTATGGTTAGGTACGGTGTAATACAGGGCAACGCAATGAAATACTATACTTAACAAAGCAATGTAATTCCCCAGAACAGCACATCACAATACAGTACAGCGAAATGCAGTAAAGTACCGTGCAGCACAGCACTTTACAGCACAGCACTTTACAGCACAGCACATCACTTTACAGCATATCACTTTACAGCACAGCACATCACTTTACAGTACAGCATAGCACTTTACAGCACATCACTTTACAGCACAGCACTTTACAGCACAGCACATCACTTTACAGTACAGCACAGCACTTTACAGCACAGCACTTTACAGCACATCACATCACTATACAGTACAGCACTTTACAGTACAGCACAGCACTTTACAGCACAGCACATCACTTAACAGCACAGCACTTTACAATACAGCACATCACTTTACAGCACAGCACATCACTTTTACAGCACACCACTTTACAGTACAGCACAGCACTTTACAGCACAACACTTTACAGCACTTTACAGCACATCACATCACTTTACAGCACAGCACTTTACAGTACAGCACAGCACTTTACAGCACATCACATCACTTTACAGCACAGCACATCACTTTTACAGCACACCACTTTACAGTACAGCACAGCACTTTACAGCACAACACTTTACAGCACTTTACAGCACATCACATCACTTAACAGCACAGCACTTTACAGTACAGCACAGCACTTTACACCACAGCACTTTACAGCACATCACATCACTTTACAGCACAGCACTTTACAGTACAGCACAGCACTTTACAGCACATCACATCACTTTACAGCACAGCACAGCACTTTACAGCACTAAAATCTGAAAACTCACACCGCGGGCAGATGCATATTTAACTTTTTTTATTATGTATATAGCACTCATAATATTGCGGTATTGTCACTCCGTGTCTTTCAAACGATGGGACGCGTGTTCCAGTAGTGGAACACCGGACCCAGGATCGGGGTCGTGGGTTCGATCCTCCACCACGGCTATATACAGATTCCTTAAAGACACTTTATCTGCATATGTTTAGTACTGGTTCTACCCAGGAAGACACCGGATGTGATTTGTTTTATTTGTAAGAACTTGTTTCATTATTGAAGTAAAATAGATAAGTTTAAAACAAGAACAACACAAAAACAACATAATTACACAATGGTTGATTATAAAAACAATCCCTTCTTCCCTCGCACTTTAATACAGTGGGACTCGCTACCTGCATGCATACGTCTGCACGACTAGTATGTAGTACGGACCTAGCTCTCCCGATTGGGTCCGTTAGATAGCCATGTTGGGAAAGCCACATTTGAGCACATTGATTGGTCAGTTGTTATAACTGAAAGTTTGAATGGCGTCACAGTTTAGTAAGCGTTCAACTGCTATAAATTGTGGGATATACATGAAATTCTCTGTTTTTTTCATTGGGGTTAATATACCTAATTCTGGAGATATCAGGTTCTGGGATAGACTATCTGCACGGCTCTCGTGCACGTTTATAATTATCCCGCTCCAGTAAAAAAATAAAACGTATATGCAATTCAAACCTGTTTAAAATTAACTTTATCTCATCGATCTATCTTCAGCCCATGTCGCTATTTTACATCTATAGTCTATTTTATATGTTTTCTCTCTAATTTTAGAAGCCCGGTTATACACCTGGGAAGGTGTATGACAATAGATCTATAAATGAAATACAGTTGCCATAATATTTAGTGTTAAGGTTCCGTGAAGTTAACTATCGTAGATAGACACTCAGTACAGGCCCAGGTAAAAAATGAGTAATTAAATACAGACAAATAAACATTAAATACAGACACAGGTCGACATTAAATAAAGACACAGGTCGACATTAAATACAGACACAGGTCGACATTAAATACAGACACAGGTCGATATTAAATACAGATACAAAACAAACATTGAATACAAACACAGGTCGACATTGAATACAGACACATGTCGACATCAAATATAAACCTTAGGCAAATATTGAATATAAACACAGATCGACATTAATTGCAGACACAGGTCGACAATAAATATATACCTAAGACAAATATTGAATACAGACAAAGATAGACACAGGTCATCATTGACTATAGACACAGATTGACCTTGAATACATACACAGATCGACTTTTAACACAAGCACACATTTACATTGAATACAGAGACACAGGTCGACATTGAATACAATCACAAGATATTGATTACAGACACAGATCGACATTGAATACAGATACAGGCACAAGTCGACATTGAATACAGACACAGGTCGACATTGAATACAGGCACAAGTCGACATTGAATACAAACACAAGTCGACATTAAATACATACACAGGTCGACATTGAATACAGACACAGATCGACATTTAATACAGACACAATTCGAAATTGAATACAGACACAGGTCGACATTGAATAATAACACAAGTCGTCATTGAATACAAACTCAGGTTGGCATTGAATACAAACACAAGTATAAATTGAATACAGACACATGTCGACATTGAATAAAGACACATGTCGACATTGAATACAGACACAGTTCAACATTGAATACAGACACAGGTCGACATTGAATATTAACACAGGTCGGCATTGAATACAAACACAAGTCGACATTGAATACATACACAGGTCGACATTGAATACAGACACAGATCGACATTTAATACAGACACAATTCGAAATTGAATGCAGACACAGGTCGACATTGAATACTAACACAAGTCGTCATTGAATACAGACTCAGGTTGGCATTGAATACAAACACAAGTATAAATTGAATACAGACACATGTCGACATTGAATAAAGACACAGGTCGACATTGAATACAGACACAGTTCAACATTGAATACAGACACAGGTCGACATTGAATATTAACACAGGTCGGCATTGAATACATACACATGTCGATATTGAATACAGACATAGATCGACATTGAATACAAAAACAGGTCAACATTGAATACAAACACAGGTCGACATTGAATACAAACACAGGTCGACATTGAATATAGACACATGTCGACATTGAATACAAACACAGGTCGACATTGAATATAGACACAGGTCGACATTGATTACAAACACAAGTCGACATTGAATCCAAACACAGGTCGACATTGAATATAGACACAGATCGACATAAATAGCAATCACAAGTCGACATTGGATGCAAACACAGGTCGGCATTGAACATAGACACAGGTCGATATTGAATACAAACACAGATCGACATTGAATACAAACACAGGTCGACATTGGATACAAACACAGATTGACATTGAATACAGACACAGGTCGACATTGATTACACACACAGGTCGATATTGAATCCAAACACAGGTCGACATTGAATAAAGACACAGGTCGACATTGAATACAAACACAGATTTACATTGAATACAGACACAGGTCGACATTGATTACACACACAGGTCGATATTGAATCCAAACACAGGTCGACATTGAATAAAGACACAGGTCGACATTGATTACAAACATAGATCGGCATTGAATGCTAACAGAGGACGAATGGCGTCATTAATGGCGATTGGTCATAACTCCGACATTAATCATTCGGCTTTCCATTTCAAGATATTTTAGAGAGTTCATGGTTAGACCATTATAATTATAGTAATTGCTGGATTATCATCCATTTTTTTCTTAAAAAGGGGGAGGGAGGGGGCGAGGATTTTATTTCTTATTTTTTTTTTGTTGTTGATGTTTTTCATTTAAAAAAAAAAAAAATATGAAAATAAAAAATGTCGGGTGGCCTGAAAATAAGGGAGGGGGTGGGGGTTGGGGCGGTAGGTCAATTGATTTATAATGGTCTTATGTATCTACCGTGTGAAAAGTTTGGTGAAGACGAAATTAAAAATGCGGGTGCTATATTGTCAAATCGTGGAATTTTGACAGTTATAAATAATCCAATTTAACCAGTTAAAAATGCTGTCCGATATATTTTAGTAATGTAACTACTATGTCAGTTTGTGAAGATACAATAAAACACGTGCTATGGTATAAATAACTTTAAAGATAACGCACGACGGACAGATTAGCTCATTTTAAACGTTGAGCAATTGATTATAAACTTAGAAATGCATTACTATTGATGTAACTAAAATATAATTGTTCATATTTATTCATCACTATATTCGCTTAAAGAACATTGAACGACTTGAAGCGTTCAAAATTTGCGGATATGAACCCCTTTTTGTCATTTTGAACGATTATATAGATGTATATAATTTTGTTAGCGGTTGTCCGCTTTTCCCATTTCAAGACCTTGTTTGAAACATTACAGTTACGGCTTTGTTAGTACTGTGTAATTTAATTATTGTTGTGGTGTGCATTCGCATATTGCATTTTTTTACTTTTCGAAGGTCATGTCGCTGTCATTTATTATTTGGTCATATTTGGGCAGTCAAAAGATTGCTGAACCACATTTTATGGTTATGTAACTACTTTGTTATTTATGTGAGGACCCAATGAAAACTGTTGGTGTAAGAGTGCGCATACAATGCCAAATAGCACACATTTTGACGACATTAACCACTTTATTTGGGAAATTAGAGAACTTGTCCGAAATATAATGAATATACATGTATAACTACTGTAGGTCTGTAGAGTGAAAATAATGGCAAAAACTGCAATTTCTTATGTTTCGTTGTCAATAACTCCGGACAATTTTTATTTGCTTTGGCCAGTTCATACACTTGTCAGAGATATTATAGTGATTGACTCTTCATTAATAACTTTAAAAAAGTTTATATTTATTTATTGCTTTATTCCATTAAATATGTTAGCAACTACGTTAGAAAATTGAACATAATTAAAGCGTTCACAATTCGCTGTTATAAATTATTATTTGCCATTTTGAACAAGCCCGTGTGGTTCTGGCTAAGAACAGAATCACTGCCAATCTCTACATAGGGGTAGGAATCCACCGAATGGGTGTCATGTTCATTTTATCATTTTTTTGTCATGTTCACTATTTTGGTTAAATTATCAAACCCTGTGTGGATCTAGGGAGCCATAAGTGATGGCAAGAATTAGGATCACTGTGACTTATGCATATCGCAGGAGCGACAAATTGAGTAATACGATAGATTTTGCTAATAATTCTGCAGTTCTGCAGGTATCAAGGTTCTAGGTTCATTCTGCATATTCATTTTTTTATGTATTTTTTTATATCTGTACGTTAATTTGTTGTTTTTGTACATGTAGAGTGAACCTGGAATCTTCCTTCCTGTTGGCGTCGAATAACCTATAATGTGTTGGTACGCCGTAAAACCCTATTCATTCATTCATTCATTCGTTCATTCCATTTTGAACAATGTGAACATTTGCGCATGTGCAACCGGAGGCAACACTCTGGAATCCGGCTTCGTATTTATAATATCCACTTTCATCACAATGTCGTCGGACAACTGGCATTGAAGTCACGACCGGTTTACAAGTACCTGCATACGTCCAGCATGCTGCCGGGTCGTTAGGACACTTGTTTTTTATTCTCTCGATACACCGACTACACGAACACTTTGCCTCATTGATATGAGCTGGTATACGCTCTGGGTCAGAGTTTACAACAAAATGCCATGGACATGTGGACAAATTGTCAATAGTCGCGGACACAGT
Organism: Panopea generosa; assembly: GCA_029582155.1. Classification (NCBI taxonomy): domain Eukaryota; kingdom Metazoa; phylum Mollusca; class Bivalvia; order Adapedonta; family Hiatellidae; genus Panopea; species Panopea generosa. The sequence continues at coordinate 22,823,229 of CM055899.1, read as the reverse complement.
GTCATTAACGAGGTAGTCAAAGTCCGAAACGTGACGACTTCCGGAGTGTCTGACTAGCTGATGTTGCCACTCCACTTTAAAATGTGCTTGAACAAATTCTGTCCCTGCATAAAGACCGCGTAATGTACCAGCTATTCTATCCATGACGTCATTAGGCTCCTCACATGTCTTACGTCTTTGTGTTGGAATGAACAAACAGCAAACGAATGTCATGTGTACACTCACCGCAACCTACAAAATATAAACATATAATTAGTGTATTGGAAGTAATATAATATTTTATCCAAATATATATATATATATATCGGGCTCAAATGTTAGTTTTATTGGTAGCGGAAGAGCGCAGAATGAATCTGAGTAGAACCGCCGTCCATCCGTAGGTAATTGACAGCACATAGTTACTGACAGCACGTAGTTACTGACAGCACATATTCATATAAAGTTTTCGGACCAAGAAAGCTCGAACCAACGACCTTAACGGTAAGAGACCTTGAGACAACATCTTAAACCACTCGTCAACGGAGAACCCTCCCAGAGAGGGGTGGGGGTGGGGTAAATTAAACTGGGTGTATTTACATGGTAGTCAATTATTGACAAGCCCGGATTAAGAATGTAAACTTCTGTAAACTCTCATTAGAAATGTTTTATTAACAGAACAGAAGAGAACAGAACAGAAGAGAACAGAAGAGAACAGAGAACAGAGAAGAGAAGAGAAGAGAAGAGAAGAGAAGAGAAGAGAAGAGAAGAGAAGAGAAGAGAAGAGAACAGCACAGAACAGAACAGACCAGAAGAGAACAGAACAGAACAGAACAGAATAGAACAGAACAGAACAGAACAGAACAGAAATCTAATCAGACTTGAGCATCCCAGCTCATCGTCATATACAGACATGTTCAATGCTCCATGCAGTGGTTTTTTTTACAATACGAGTTGTAGCGAAGATGGTAACTGTACTGTATTCATTTAGGAATAGATTCTCTTAAAAGATCATGTTGACGCACAACACCCAACAGAGAACAACAGTTATATAAGTTTGCTGAAAAACTATTCTATGAAAAACTAGACTAACTAAGGATAGCAAACTCGTATACACATAGATCTAAATCAATATATTAACGAGGGCGAATTATAAACAAAATCATATCGCAATATCCAATAATAGTAATATCTCGTCAACCAATATTATTATATAAATGATAATATTTTTAGTTAACATATTAATGCATGAAATGTCATCTTAATGTAGATATTTTCATATCGTGTGTAACTTGTACTTTTTATTACCCAATCTAATGCATTTGTTGTAAATTCGTTTCGATACTTTTGTTCGAATGATGCTTAATTTGTTAACAATGACTTGTATTTAACAAGTCTATAAACTGTCCATATTTAGTCGTCTAGTGTAATAACATGTTGGTTTATATTCGTCTCTTATTTTATTGTCGTTAGGACAAACAATGATAAAATGAATGAATGCATGTATATTGTAGTAAGGACAAACAATGATAAAATGAATGAATGCATGTATATTGTAGTAAGGACAAACAATGATGAAATGAATGAATGCATGTATATTGTAGTAAGGACAAACAATGATAAATGAACGAATTCATGTATATTGTAGTTAGGACAAACAATGATAAAATGAATGAATGCATGTATATTGTAGTAAGGACAAACAATGATGAAATGAATGAATGCATGTATATTGTAGTAAGGACAAACAATGATGAAATGAATGAATGCATGTATATTGTAGTAAGGACAAACAATGATAAAATGAATGAATTCATGTATATTGTAGTTAGGACAAACAATGATAAATGAACGAATGCATGTATATTGTAGTTAGGACAAACACTGATAAATGAACGAATGCATGTATATTGTAGTTAGGACAAACAATGATAAATGAACGAATGCATGTATATTGTAGTTAGGACAAACAATGATAAATGAACGAATGCATGTATATTGTAGTAAGGACAAACAATGATAAATGAACGAATTCATGTATATTGTAGTTAGGACAAACAATGATAAATGAATGGATGCATGTATATTGTAGTTAGGAAAAACAATGATAAAATGAATGAATGCATGTATATTGTTGTAAGGACAAACAATGATAAATGAATGAATGCATGTATATTGTAGTTAGGACAAACAATGATAAAATGAATGAATGCATGTATATTGTAGTAAGGACAAACAATGATAAATGAATGAATGCATGTATATTGTAGTAAGGACAAACAATGATGAAATGAATGAATGCATGTATATTGTTGTAAGGACAAACAATGATAAATGAATGAATGCATGTATATTGTAGTTAGGACAAACAATGATAAATGAATAAATGCATGTATATTGTAGTTAGGACAAACAATGATAAATGAATGAATGCATGTATATTGTAGTTAGGACAAACAATGATGAAATGAATGAATGCATGTATATTGTAGTTAGGACAAACAATGATAAATGAATAAATGCATGTATATTGTAGTAAGGACAAACAATGATAAATGAATGAATGCATGTATATTGTAGTAAGGACAAACAATGATGAAATGAATGAATGCATGTATATTGTAGTAAGGACAAACAATGATAAAATGAATGAATGCATGTATATTATATTTAGGACAAACAATGATAAAATGAATTAATGCATGTATATTGTAGTTAGGACAAACAATGATAAATGAATGAATACATGTATATTGTAGTTAGGACAAACAATGATAAATGAACGAATGCATGTATATTGTAGTTAGGACAAACACTGATAAATGAACGAATGCATGTATATTGTAGTTAGGACAAACAATGATAAATGAACGAATGCATGTATATTGTAGTTAGGACAAACAGTGATAAATGAATGCATGTATATTGTAGTAAGGACAAACAATGATAAATGAACGAATTCATGTATATTGTAGTTAGGACAAACAATGATAAATGAATGAATGCATGTATATTGTAGTTAGGACAAACAATGATAAAATGAATGAATGCATGTATATTGTTGTAAGGACAAACAATGATAAATGAATGAATGCATGTATATTGTAGTTAGGACAAACAATGATAAAATGAATGAATGCATGTATATTGTAGTAAGGACAAACAATGATAAATGAATGAATGCATGTATATTGTAGTTAGGATAAACAATGATAAATGAATAAATGCATGTATATTGTAGTAAGGACAAACAATGATAAATGAATGAATGCATGTATATTATAGTTAGGACAAACAATGATAAATGAATGAATGCATGTATACTTGTTGATTTTTAAAGACAAATACAATTTAAAAAGTACAGTTCTTTAAAATGTTTCAAACTGGCTGGTCAACACCGACATTTAAATCCCAAACTGGCCATAACAATAGGGGAATTACAGTATGCGGTGTGTTTTTAAAATAAAGGTCATTGACCGATTTGACCTCTAGATAAACTTATTATTTTAAGCCTTAACAGAAATAACTATTAACATATTTTATGGAAGGAAGCCAAATATGAGCAAACATGTCGGACAAAACAAAAAACAAACAGCTGACGTCTATCTGCACAACAACAAGCACCGATTCGCTTATTTTTAGTTGATTGATTCTTTACAACTTAGACAAATCACGCTCAAGATCGAACCCACGACCGTCCGATAATGGGTTCGGTGTTCTACCACTGAACCACGCGCTCACTTTAGTCTAACCGTTAACAGAAACAACTATTTTAACCTATTTATAGAGGGAAGCCAAATATTAGCAGACATGTCAGACAACAAAAAATAGTTGACATCTATTTAACCAACAATAAAAACTGATTTTCATTTATTTTCACTTATATTAGTTTGTAAAATGTAGAATTTCAAATAACTTGTAGGTCTAATTCAGTTATGAATGATAATTTGTTTAAACTTATTTATTTTATTTTGATTGTGAAATAAGTTATCACTATTTAGATACATCAAGCTCCAAGTCTTCCTGGGTAGGACGGGTACCAAGTAAGCAAATATGGACTACGTGTTTGCTCGAGGACACCACGCATGACCGTGGCGGAGGATCGGACCCGTGGCCCTCCGATCCTGGGTCCGCACACTCCACACAATTAGAAATTTTAAATTTTAAATTTATTTTATAGTTAAATTTTATTACTAAAAATTAATCCACTAAGACGTCTCAATAATTCCCAAAAAAGCAGGAATAGAACTATATCTTTATAACCTTAATATTATAAAAGATTGATAAATGTTATTCGCGCATACTTCTACTATTTATTCAGTAGTTTAACGAATACCATACTTGTTAATTTTAAATTTTAAGAGATTTCTCCTATTTTGACAGGTATTCTCACGTTCCACGTTTTTTTTAAATTAATTTTTGGCATAACTCCATATTTAAATGTTGTTTCATAACAACTTAAGTTATTTTATCAACACGTCCAATACTGTAACTTTTACGTCATAGTTTTACTAATAAATTAAGTTATTTTGCTACACTAAATAGTGGTTTAAGCTTTGTAGTGGAAAATATACGTTTTTGCGAGGAGAATTGGGACGAGAAGAGGAGAATAACATTAGTTTCGCTATAAAAACTTTTAAAACAGCAAAGAGTAGTGATGATGACATGTAAGCTGTTTTAAACATTGATGTCCATTTTATACATTTCGGCACTATGTTCCCCTATTTAGGGGATACACCCTCCCCGCCCCCGCCCCCGCCCCCGCCCCTCAAAAACAAAGTAAAAAACAACAAACAATAAAACAAAACAAACAGTATTAAAAAAATATGAAAACAAAGTTTACACAAAATTGTAATGCTAACATATGTATTTCAAATCAATATCTTTATATATATTTCGAAAACAATGACAACCTATTTATTGTTGTTTTTTTTGCAACAGTGTGAAAATGTACACTACATGAAAATATTTAATAATAAAAATAAAATTTACCAGTTGATATAACGCTGATGTAGCTTTCATTTCCACAAGTATGTTTAGGTACAAGAATCGTGTCAGATTGAGTCGTTTTGTCGCGTTCTCTTTATATATCACGGCAATATCGCCAGCGAACAAAAGCCGATGTGGAAATAGATTTGCTCCGTGTAGGAAGGTGACATCTGGTGTACAGACTTTATTATATCTCTTAAACTTCCTAATAATGTACAATTATCTAGCTGTCCAATAAATCTTCAAGGCTTATAAAAATATTTTCAAAGACTTTACATTTCTCTCTCTTGTAGTGGATAATTGCGTTTTTGATATTACATTTTTATATTTTTATTCAATCAGACTAACTCTTTGTTAACCTGAACATTTTCATCGTAATTGCAATTTCAACCAATCAGGATGACTGATTTGTAACGCAATTACCCCAAATTCGACCGCCAAATTAGAATAAAAACTCTCCCTTTATAGGAAAAATATGTGTAACGACATTGGTAAAAAATTGAATGAATCAAAAAACTATTTAAGGTATTGTATCGGGTGAAATCCAACGTTTCTATTTGCCATTTTAATAATGGTAATTGCTCTTCTTTCTTCTTTCCTCTTCACGTCGTTTCCGCTGTGATTAAAACGTTTAATAAAGGATAATAAATAATAGTACCGTATTAGATATATGTTTACTAAGTAATTAGTTTAAAATGTTTGGGTTTTTTTATACCTTTTTTCAATAATAGTTCAGTTATCTAACGGCGGTCAGCACGTCTAATCTTTGATCCTGGTTACGCAATGCGGTTAACCAGTGCTAGGCACACCTTATCTTTGCAAGTCATAGACAACTTCCCCACATACTGAAGGTGGGAAACCGATTAAACGTCTGGGCGGAGATTCAAACTCACTGTCCCTGTGTAGATAATCAAACACGAACTACTACGGTTGAGCCATTCGCCCTTTTTGGGAATCAAATTACAATAAAACATATCATAGTAGGTAGGTGACGTGCCAGACAGTTTAACAGGGTGTGGGTGGGGATGGATGGAAGAACATCCCACATGCTGGTACTTTTTTAACATAAACATGTGTTTACGTATAACATTGACCTATTAGCATGTCCCTTCAGAACTTCAAAAGTACAATATCTGGCTCCAGCTGAGGATCAAACCCATGACCTCTGAAAGTAGGGGTTGTAACATGACAGTTTCGCTTTAAACCAACCGACGAGAGAAAATATAAATGGTTTTATACATAGTTAATAACATAAACTACCTAAATGTACAAATCGCTATCGTGGATGACACGTTATAGGGAATTTAACTACTTTGGCACATATCGCAGTAAGTAGTTTAAATTGCGACTTATTTAATGTGTTATAGCGTATTTGTGTAACAATATTTATATTCAAATATATGTACGTATTAATGGAATATACTATTATTTATGTTCAAATATATGTGCGCATTAATGTAATGTACTAGCTTTATATTCAAATATAAGTACGCATTAATGTAATGTACTAGTATTTATATTCAAATATAAGTACGCATTAATGTAATGTACTAGTATTTATATTCAAATATATGTACGCATTAATGTAATGTACTAGTATTTATATTCAAATATATGTACGTATCAATGGAATGTACTATTCAAACATGCTATACAAAATCCTTATCTTATCAGTTGTTAATGTTTTTTTTATTTATGTATTTGTTACCTTAAAGTAACCGTTTTCTCCAAGTATAGACATAATATATCAATGGAAGCACGAAACGCTTCCACACAGTGGTGGTGATAAATAACCATTGTTTTTTTCTTGAAAATACATTTTCTTTTTTAAGTACTCATTATTAGTGTATTTGGAGTATTTTAAAAATATTTTCATGTTTGCATTGTGAATTTAGAAAACAAATCGATGTTTGGGTATGAATAAAGGATTTCTGAAGCCCATTTTCAATTTGCCGAGTGTGCAAAAAATCTCATGGATGAAACATGACAACTACTTTTCTAATGATATTTTGGTGCTGCAGCTATCAACAAACAATGCAAATAAATGTTAGTTAATCAATCTTTGATTTGGGAATTTCCGTGAATGATAAACCTTTAAGCTGAAAAAGTCCAAAAAGGGACATAACTCTTTCAAAATGGAACACAGAGTTATGGCCCTTTTTCTACTAAATTTTTCAGGTTAGAGATTTTATCAGGTAAGATATCTGTGCAACCACTCATACGATATGAATGACACTTCATATGTGTGTTCAGTATTATCAATGGAACGCACAAAGATAAGAACCATAACTCTGGGTTGCATTTTTACAGAGTACCACAACCCAAGCCTACATTCTGATGATTTCAGTACGAAGATTACCATATGCGAAATACATATAGACTTAGTGAATCTAACATAATATTGATCTATTATCTGTGTGTCATGTGTTACATTTATTATCTGAATTTGTATGTAATGAGAAACATTATATGTTTAAATTACTGAATAAAGAATAAAGAATCTTGAATCTTGTATATTATCCAGTGGGAAGCTCTTAAAAAATGTGCTAATAACACTTAATAGTTCAACTGATTTCTGACATTTAAGTTGTAATTTTATATACTCTTCCAAAATATTGCGAAATTTATATAGCAAACTTTCTCAATGTTATAAATGCATGCTTATTAAACAGGTGCGATAATCCAATAAATAATAAAAAGAAGAGGTTAATGCCAAAACGTAAGGTGTGAAAACGACATGGTATCTAAAATTTATTATCGAAATACAAATAAAAGCCATTTCATTGTGACAGGCCCGAATAGCTCAGTCAGTTACGTGTCTGACTATCAATCCAGGTGTCGCGAGTTCGAATCGCCACCCAGCAACAGTCCTATGTGATGAATTACATACAACATTGTGTCTCATTATCATTTGTCTCTCACCGCTGATTCAATTGGGTAAGTTATCAGTTACTTGCGGATATGGAGTGTGCTCGAGTACTGGTTAACTTTTCAGGAACCCAGGAAACAGTGGTTGGGATAACTGAACATCTGTACAGTAAGCCCGCGATGGCAAAAAAAATGACGCTAAATATTCAGCAACCATTAATTGTTCATAAACTCATTTTATTAATTTTATAATCATAAGGCAATTCAGTGTATTGATATATGGCTTTTCACAGTCAGCTAGGTAATTATTCTTGAATAGACATTTGAATTACCTATACTTCGTAATGAAAAAAGAGAGATTAAAACCTTTGTTCCTTTATTTATTCATAAATATATGAAAATGTACGTTTATTTTCCTTCCTATGCTTTGCTGTTGTATGTTATTCAACAGCAGAGTTTTGTTATTTCTCATTACCACACGGTGTGAATGTGGTGTTGGTGAATTATGAAAGCTCAGCAGGGTACCAGTAGCTGGACAGTAACATACACTTCGTGCAATATGCCTGTAGACATTATATTCCATATGACACTCCTTATAAAGAGAAACTTTCATATATGTTCAGGGAACTGATAGAATAGATAATCACCATATATCAAATTGGGTAGTTAAGCAATCTGAATAACCAAAAGACAGTGCCAGTTAAGTAAAACAACAAAAAAAAACTCATCCATACTTCAACTAATTTTACTAAAAAGGGTATGAAATCAAAATTTGATTAGCCATTTCTCAGTGTGCAACAATGGCCGCATCAGCTAAACACGATAAGAAAAGAGATATAAAATTATTTCTTATTCTCTCTTAGACAGGTAAATATATGTAACAGATCATTTTTCCTTAAATTCCATTCCTGGTCTAAATAGTGTTTTTTGATAATGTATTGACTGAGTAGCAAACAGTATATGCCCTGATAGTACAGCATGAATGGGCAGGCTCGCCTGGATCTACATCAACACTGACCGCAAAAATTACTTTTGTTTTCTTTATCAAGCTAAGGGTAATTTTACTATTTTAAAATTCAAACGTCAATGTCAGGCTACATGATAAGATGTCAGACTTGTGATTCATGTGTTTCAGGTTTGATCTCAGGTTTATGATCGGTTAGTCTGATATGATAAGGCGTGGATGGACATTTTTTTATTATTTGGATATCTGATCTGCTGTCTCGTGAGACGCAAAAAATAAAAAATGTCAAAAGGCTCCTTGGAGACGTGCAATATGTCGCACTACATGATCGGTGTGACTGTTATCATCTTTTTGGGTGAAAGCTTCATAAGACATTGCTGTGTTTCTCTGTATTATTTCTGTGATACATTCTAAATCTTCTAAATTTCCAATAGTAAGGTCATTGCATCTGCAGCACGTATTTTCGTCAGACAAAGGCATCATTACACAGTTTTTGCATCTGAAAAAAATCTTTCACATGTGTGAACGACTGTGCCGTCTCACTATTTCTCTCGTTTTTCAATTCATTTAACTCTGCTTCCGAAACTTCTTGTTCAAAGTTGTAGGCCACAAATCCTTCACCGATATTAAAATCGATTTTATTATTCTTGCTAATACTTTTAACGGTGACTATAATTGCACGTTACTATATCTGCTGTAGCATATAAAAGCATATAAATTAATTTTGTTTTAAACCGGAAGTGCAGTTGTGATGTCACACAGGTGTCCAATATGGCGACTTCCACCGCAAACTCGATTTGCGAAAATGACCGTTACAAAACGAGCTGATATATCTTTATGGACTCGAATTTTTGCATGGTGATACTATTAATGTAAAGCTGAACACATAATTATTCAAATTATCCTGTTTTATACACATGGTTGCGTTCCCCTTTAACTATGTTTTACAATAAAGCGGGGCGGCAGTGTAATGGATAGAGTGTTGGCCGCTCACGGCAGAGGTTGCGCGTTCGGTCCCCCAATCGACCCGATGCCTCTCATAAACAACACTTAGTACTGGTTCAACCCAGGAAGCGGACTCGAGAACGGTTCATATTAGCTCTGAGCTTTCATCGCAATCGAGCAAAAATAAATAAGTAAGCACTAAATAGGTTTTATTCACTATAGAATAAGAATGAAATAATAGTGAGTTTACACGTCCAAGTCCTGGAGCAGTGATATGTGCATGCAGTATCACTTATTTGTATATTATCCGAGGATCGTTCAAGTCCTGGAGCAGTGATATGTGCATGTAGTATCACTTATTTGTATTCTCCGAGGATCGTTCAAGTCCTGGAGCAGTGATATGAGCATGTAGTTTCACTTATTTGTATTCTCCGAGGATCGTTCAAGTCCTGGAGCAGTGATATGTGCATGTGGTATCACTTAATTTTATTCTCCGAGGATATTTCAAGTCCTGGAGCAATGATATGTGCATGTGGTATCAATTATTTGTATTCTCCGAGGATCGTTCAAGTCCTGGAGCAGTGATATGTCAATGTGGTATCCCTTATTTGTATTCTCCGAGGATCGTTCAAGTCCTGGAGCAGTGATATGTGCATGTGGTATCACTTATTTGTATTCTCCGAGGATCGTTCAAGTCCTGGAGCAGTGATATGTGCATGTGGTATCACTTATTTGTATTCTCCGAGGATCGTTCAAGTCCTGGAGCAGTGATATGTGCATGTGGTATCACTTATTTGTATTCTCCGATGATCATTCAAGTCCTGGAGCAGTGATATGTGCATGTGGTATCACTTATTTGTATTCTCCGAGGATCGTTCAAGTCCTGGAGCAGTGATATGTACATGTGGTATCACTTATTTGTATTCTCCGAGGATCGTTCAAGTCCTGGAGCAGTGATATGTGCATGCAGTATCACTTAATTGTATTCTCCGAGGATCGTTCAAGTTCTGGAGCAGTGATATGTGCATACAGTATCACTTAATTGTATTCTCAGAGGATCGTTCAAGTCCTGGAGCAGTGATTTGTGCATGTAGTATCACTTATTTGTATTCTCCGAGGATCGTACAAAGCCTGGAGCAGTGATTTGTGCATGTAGTATCACTTATTTGTATTCTCCGAGGATCGTTCAAGTCCTGGAGCAGTGATATGTGGATACAGTATCACTTAATTGTATTCTCCGAGGATCGTTCAAGTCCTGGAGCAGTGATATGTGCATGCAGTATCACTTAATTGTATTCTCCGAGGATCGTTCAAGTCCTGGAGCAGTGATATGATTTGTATTCTCCAAGGATCATTCAAGTCCTGGAGCAGTGATATGTGCATGTGGTATCACTTATTTGTATTCTCCGAGGATCGTTCAAGTCCTGGAGCAGTGATATGTGCATGTGGTATCACTTATTTGTATTCTCCGAGGATCGTTCAAGTCCCGGAGCAGTGATATGTGCATGTAGTATCACTTAATTGTATTCTCCGAGGATCGTTCAAGTCCTGGAGCAGTGATATGTGCATGTAGTATCACTTAATTGTATTCTCCGAGGATCGTTCAAGTCCTGGAGCACTGATATGTGCATGTGGTATCACTTATTTGTATTCTCCGAGGATCGTTCAAGTCCTGGAGCAGTGATATGTGCATGTGGTATCACTTAATTGTATTCTCCGAGGATCGTTCAAGTCCTGGAGCAGTGATATGTGCATGTAGTATCACTTATTTGTATTCTCAGAGGATCGTTCAAGTCCTGGAGCAGTGATATGTGCATGTGGTATCACTTACTTGTATTCTCCGAGGATCGTTCAAGTCCTGGAGCAGTGATATGTGCATGTAGTATCACTTATTGGTATTCTCCGAGGATCGTTCAAGTCCTGGAGCAGTGATATGTGCATGTGGTATCACTTATTTGTATTCTCCGAGGATCGTTCAAGTCCTGGAGCAGTGATATGTGCATGCAGTATCACTTAATTGTATTCTCCGAGGATCGTTCAAGTCCTGGAGCAGTGATATGTGCATGTGGTATCACTTAATTGTATTCTCCGAGGATCGTTCAAATCCTGGAGCAGTGATATGTGCAACAGTATCACTTATTTGTATTCTCCGAGGATCGTTCAAGTCCTGGAGCAGTGATATGTGCATACAGTATCACTTATTTGTATTCTCCGAGGATCGTTCAAGTCCTGGAGCAGTGATATGTGCATACAGTATCACTTATTTGTAATCTCCGAGGATTGTTCAAGTCCTGGAGCAGTGATATGTGCATGTGGTATCAATTAATTGTATTCTCCGAGGATCGTTCAAGTCCTGGCGCAGTGATATGTGCATGTAGTATCACTTATTTGTATTCTCCGAGGATCGTTCAAGTCCTGGAGCAGTGATATGTGCATGTAGTTTCACTTATTTGTATTCTCCGAGGATCGTTCAAGTCCTGGAGCAGTGATTTGTGCATGTAGTATCACTTATTTGTATTCTCCGATGATCGTTCAAGTCCTGGAGCAGTGATTTGTGCATGTAGTATCACTTATTTGTATTCTCCGAGGATCGTTCAAGTCCTGGAGCAGTGATATGTGCATACAGTATCACTTAATTGTATTCTCCGAGGATCGTTCAAGTCCTGGAGCAGTGATATGTGCATGCAGTATCACTTAATTGTATTCTCCGAGGATTGTTCAAGTCCTGGAGCAGTGATATGATTTGTATTCTCCAAGGATCTTTCAAGTCCTGGAGCAGTGATATGTGCATGTGGTATCACTTATTTGTATTCTCCTAAGATCGTTCAAGTCCTGGAGCAGTGATATGTGCATGTGGTATCACTTATTTGTATTCTCCGAGGATCGTTCAAGTCCTGGAGCAGTGATATGTGCATGTAGTATCACTTATTTGTATTCTCCGATGATCGTTCAAGTCCTCGAGCAGTGATATGTGCATGTAGTATCACTTAATTGTATTCTCCGAAGATAGTTCAAGTCCCGGAGCAGTGATATGTGCATGTAGTATCACTTAATTGTATTCTCCGAGGATCGTTCAAGTCCTGGAGCAGTGATATGTGCATGCAGTATCACTTATTTGTATTCTCCAAGGATCGTTCAAGTCCTGGAGCAGTGATATGTGCATGTAGTATCACTTATTTGTATTCTCCGAGGATCGTTCAAGTCCTGGAGCAGTGATATGTGCATGTGGTATCACTTATTTGTATTCTCCGAGGATCGTTCAAGTCCTGGAGCAGTGATATGTGCATGTAGTATCACTTATTTGTATTCTCCGAGGATCGTTCAAGCCCTGGAGCAGTGATATGTGCATGTAGTATCACTTATTTGTATTCTCCGAGGATCGTTCAAGTCCTGGAGCAGTGATATGTGCATGTAGTATCACTTATTTGTATTCTCCGAGGATCGTTCAAGTCCCGGAGCAGTGATATGTGCATGTAGTATCACTTATTTGTATTCTCCAAGGATCGTTCATGTCCTGGAACAGTGATATGTGCATGTGGTATCACTTATTTGTATTCTCCGAGGATCGTTCAAGTCCTGGAGCAGTGATATGTGCATGTAGTATCACTTATTTGTATTCTCCGAGGATCGTTCAAGTCCTGGCGCAGTGATATGTGCATGTAGTATCACTTATTTGTATTCTCCGAGGATCGTTCATGTCCTGGAGCAGTGATATGTGCATGTAGTATCACTTATTTGTATTCTCCAAGGATCGTTTAAGTCCTTGAACAGTGATATGCGCATGCAGTATCACTTATTTGTATTCTCCAAGGATCGTTTAAGTCCTTGAACAGTGATATGTGCATGCAGTATCACTTATTTGTATTCTCCGTGGATCGTTCAAGTCCTGGAGCAGTGATATGTGCATGTAGTATCACTTAATTGTATTCTCCGATGATAGTTCAAGTCCTGGAGCAGTGATATGTGCATGTAGTATCACTTATTTGTATACTCCGAGGATCTTTCAAGTCCTGGAGCAGTGATATGTGCATGTAGTATCACTGAATTGTATTCTCCGAGGGTCGTTCAAGTCCTGGAGCAGTGATATGTGCATGTAGTATCACTTATTTGTATTTTCCGACGATCGTTCAAGTCCTGGAGCAGTGATATGTGCATGTAGTACCACTTATTTGTATTCTCCGAGGATCTTTCAAGTCCTGGAGGAGTGATATGTGCATGTAGTATCACTTATTTGTATTCTCCGAGGATCGTTCAAGTCCTGGAGCAGTGATATGTGTATGTGGTATCACTTATTTGTATTCTCCGAGGACCGTTCAAGTCCTGGAGCAGTGATATGTGCATGTGGTATCACTTATTTGTATTCTCCGAGGATCATTCAAGTCCTGGAGCAGTGATATGTGCATGTGGTATCACTTATTTGTATTCTCCGAGGATCGTTCAAGTCATGGAGCAGTGATATGTGCATGTAGTATCACTTATTTGTATTCTCCGAGGATCGTTCAAGTTCTGAAGCAGTGATATGTGCATGTAGTATCACTTATTTGTATTCTCCGAGGATCGTTCAAGTCCTGGAGCAGTGATATGTGCATGTAGTACCACTTAGTTGTATTCTCCGAGGATCGTTCAAGTCCTGGAGCAGTGATATGTGCATGTAGTATCACTTAATTGTATTCTCCGAGGATCGTTCAAGTCCTGGAGCAGTGATATGTGCATGTAGTATCACTTATTTGTATTCTCCGAGGATCGTTCAAGTCCCGGAGCAGTGAAATGTGCATGTAGTATCACTTAATTGTATTCTCCGAGGATCGTTCAAGTCCCGGAACAGTGATATGTGCATGTAGTATCACTTATTTGTATTCTCCGAGGATCGTTCAAGTCCCGGAGCAGTGATATGTGCATGTAGTATCACTTAATTGTATTCTCCGAGGATCGTGCACGTCCCGGAGCAGTGATATGTGCATGTAGTATCACTTATTTGTATTCTCCGAGGATCGTTCAAGTCCTGGAGCAGTGGTATGTGCATGTATTACCACTTAATTGTATTTTCCAAGGATCGTTCAAATCCTGGAGCAGTGATATGTGCATGTAGTACCACTTAATTGTATTTATTTGTATTTTCCGAGGATCGTTCAAGTCCTGGAGCAGTGATATTTGCATGTAGTATCACTTAATTGTATTCTCCAAGGATCGTTCAAGTCCTGGAGCAGTGATATGTGCATGTAGTACCACTTATTTGTATTCTCCAAGGATCGTTCAAGTCCTGGAGCAGTGATATGTGCATGTAGTATCACTTAATTGTATTCTCCGAGGATCGTTCAAGTCCTGGAGCACTGATATGTGCATGTGGTATCACTTATTTGTATTCTCCGAGGATCGTTCAAGTCCTGGAGCAGTGATATGTGCATGTGGTATCACTTAATTGTATTCTCCGAGGATCGTTCAAGTCCTGGAGCAGTGATATGTGCATGTAGTATCACTTATTTGTATTCTCAGAGGATCGTTCAAGTGCTGGAGCAGTGATATGTGCATGTGGTATCACTTATTTGTATTCTCCGAGGATCGTTCAAGTCCTGGAGCAGTGATATGTGCATGTAGTATCACTTATTGGTATTCTCCGAGGATCGTTCAAGTCCTGGAGCAGTGATATGTGCATGTGGTATCACTTATTTGTATTCTCCGAGGATCGTTCAAGTCCTGGAGCAGTGATATGTGCATGCAGTATCACTTAATTGTATTCTCCGAGGATCGTTCAAGTCCTGGAGCAGTGATATGTGCATGTGGTATCACTTAATTGTATTCTCCGAGGATCGTTCAAATCCTGGAGCAGTGATATGTGCAACAGTATCACTTATTTGTATTCTCCGAGGATCGTTCAAGTCCTGGAGCAGTGATATGTGCATACAGTATCACTTATTTGTATTCTCCGAGGATCGTTCAAGTCCTGGAGCAGTGATATGTGCATGTAGTATCACTTATTTGCAATCTCCGAGGATTGTTCAAGTCCTGGAGCAGTGATATGTGCATGTGGTATCAATTAATTGTATTCTCCGAGGATCGTTCAAGTCCTGGCGCAGTGATATGTGCATGTAGTATCACTTATTTGTATTCTCCGAGGATCGTTCAAGTCCTGGAGCAGTGATATGTGCATGTAGTTTCACTTATTTGTATTCTCCGAGGATCGTTCAAGTCCTGGAGCAGTGATTTGTGCATGTAGTATCACTTATTTGTATTCTCCGAGGATCGTTCAAGTCCTGGAGCAGTGATTTGTGCATGTAGTATCACTTATTTGTATTCTCCGAGGATCGTTCAAGTCCTGGAGCAGTGATATGTGCATACAGTATCACTTAATTGTATTCTCCGAGGATCGTTCAAGTCCTGGAGCAGTGATATGTGCATGCAGTATCACTTAATTGTATTCTCCGAGGATTGTTCAAGTCCTGGAGCAGTGATATGATTTGTATTCTCCAAGGATCTTTCAAGTCCTGGAGCAGTGATATGTGCATGTGGTATCACTTATTTGTATTCTCCTAAGATCGTTCAAGTCCTGGAGCAGTGATATGTGCATGTGGTATCACTTATTTGTATTCTCCGAGGATCGTTCAAGTCCTGGAGCAGTGATATGTGCATGTAGTATCACTTATTTGTATTCTCCGATGATCGTTCAAGTCCTCGAGCAGTGATATGTGCATGTAGTATCACTTAATTGTATTCTCCGAAGATCGTTCAAGTCCCGGAGCAGTGATATGTGCATGTAGTATCACTTATTTGTATTCTCCGAGGATCGTTCAAGTCCTGGAGCAGTGATATGTGCATGCAGTATCACTTATTTGTATTCTCCAAGGATCGTTCAAGTCCTGGAGCAGTGATATGTGCATGTGGTATCACTTATTTGTATTCTCCGAGGATCGTTCAAGTCCTGGAGCAGTGATATGTGCATGTGGTATCACTTATTTGTATTCTCCGAGGATCGTTCAAGTCCTGGAGCAGTGATATGTGCATGTGGTATCACTTATTTGTATTCTCCGAGGATCGTTCAAGCCCTGGAGCAGTGATATGTGCATGTAGTATCACTTATTTGTATTCTCCGAGGATCGTTCAAGTCCTGGAGCAGTGATATGTGCATGTAGTATCACTTATTTGTATTCTCCGAGGATCGTTCAAGTCCCGGAGCAGTGATATGTGCATGTAGTATCACTTATTTGTATTCTCCAAGGATCGTTCATGTCCCGGAGCAGTGATATGTGCATGTGGTATCGCTTATTTGTATTCTCCGAGGATCGTTCAAGTCCTGGAGCAGTGATATGTGCATGTAGTATCACTTATTTGTATTCTCCGTGGATCGTTCAAGTCCTGGAGCAGTGATATGTGCATGTAGTATCATTTATTTGTATTCTCCGAGGATCGTTCATGTCCTGGAGCAGTGATATGTGCATGTAGTATCACTTATTTGTATTCTCCAAGGATCGTTTAAGTCCTTGAACAGTGATATGTGCATGCAGTATCACTTATTTGTATTCTCCAAGGATCGTTCAAGTCTTGGAGCAGTGATATGTGCATGTAGTTTCACTTATTTGTATTCTCCGTGGATCGTTCAAGTCCTGGAGCAGTGATATGTGCATGTAGTATCACTTAATTGTATTCTCCGATGATCGTTCAAGTCCTGGAGCAGTGATATGTGCATGTAGTATCACTTATTTGTATACTCCGAGGATCTTTCAAGTCCTGGAGCAGTGATATGTGCATGTAGTATCACTGAATTGTATTCTCCGAGGGTCGTTCAAGTCCTGGAGCAGTGATATGTGCATGTAGTATCACTTATTTGTATTTTCCGACGATCGTTCAAGTCCTGGAGCAGTGATATGTGCATGTAGTACCACTTATTTGTATTCTCCGAGGATCTTTCAAGTCCTGGAGGAGTGATATGTGCATGTAGTATCACTTATTTGTATTCTCCGAGGATCGTTCAAGTCCTGGAGCAGTGATATGTGTATGTGGTATCACTTATTTGTATTCTCCGAGGACCGTTCAAGTCCTGGAGCAGTGATATGTGCATGTGGTATCACTTATTTGTATTCTCCGAGGATCATTCAAGTCCTGGAGCAGTGATATGTGCATGTGGTATCACTTATTTGTATTCTCCGAGGATCGTTCAAGTCATGGAGCAGTGATATGTGCATGTAGTATCACTTATTTGTATTCTCCGAGGATCGTTCAAGTTCTGAAGCAGTGATATGTGCATGTAGTATCACTTATTTGTATTCTCCGAGGATCGTTCAAGTCCTGGAGCAGTGATATGTGCATGTAGTATCACTTAGTTGTATTCTCCGAGGATCGTTCAAGTCCTGGAGCAGTGATATTTGCATGTAGTATCACTTAATTGTATTCTCCGATGATCGTTCAAGTCCTGGAGCAGTGATATGTGCATGTAGTATCACTTATTTGTATTCTCCGAGGATCGTTCAAGTCCCGGAGCAGTGATATGTGCATGTAGTATCACTTAATTGTATTCTCCGAGGATCGTTCAAGTCCCGGAACAGTGATATGTGCATGTAGTATCACTTATTTGTATTCTCCGAGGATCGTTGAAGTCCCGGAGCAGTGATATGTGCATGTAGTATCACTTAATTTTATTCTCCGAGGACCGTGCACGTCCCGGAGCAGTGATATGTGCATGTAGTATCACTTATTTGTATTCTCCGAGGATCGTTCAAGTCCTGGAGCAGTGATATGTGCATGTATTACCACTTAATTGTATTTTCCAAGGATCGTTCAAATCCTGGAGCAGTGATATGTGCATGTAGTACCACTTAATTGTATTTTTTTGTATTTTCCGAGGATCGTTCAAGTCCTGGAGCAGTGATATTTGCATGTAGTATCACTTAATTGTATTCTCCAAGGATCGTTCAAGTCCTGGAGCAGTGATATGTGCATGTAGTACCACTTATTTGTATTCTCCAAGGATCGTTCAAGTCCTGGAGCAGTGATATGTGCATGTAGAACCACTTAATTGTATTCTCCAAGGATCGTTCAAGTCCTGGAGCAGTGATATGTGCATGTAGTATCACTTAATTGTATTCTCCGAGGATCGTTCAAGTCCTGGAGCAGTGATATGTGCATGTAGTATCTCTTATTTGTATTCTCCTAGGATCGTTCAAGTCCCGGAGCAGTGATATGTGCATGTGGTACCACTTAATAGTATTCTCCAAGGATCGTTCAAGTCCTGGAGCAGTGATATGTGCATGTAGTACCACTTAATTTTATTTATTTGTATTCTCCGAGGATCGTTCAAGTCCTGGAGCAGTGATATGTGCATGTAGTATCACTTAATTGTATTCTCCAAGGATCGTTCAAGTCCTGGAGCAGTGATATGTGCATGTGGTATCACTTATTTGTATTCTCCAAGGATCGTTCAAGTCCTGGAGCAGTGATATGTGCATGTAGTTTCACTTATTTGTATTCTCCGAGGATCGTTCAAGTGCTGGAGCAGTGATATGTGCATGTGGTATCACTTATTTGTATTCTCCGAGGATCTTTCAAGTCTTGGAGCAGTGATATGTGCATGTGGTATCACTTATTTGTATTCTCCGAGGATCGTTCAAGTCCTGGAGCAGTGATATGTGCATGTGGTATCACTTATTTGTATTCTCCGAGGATCGTTCAAGTCCTGGAGCAGTGATATGTGCATGTGGTATCACTTATTTGTATTCTCCGAGGATCGTTCAAGTCCTGGAGCAGTGATATGTGCATGTAGTATCACTTATTTGTATTCTCCGAGGATCGTTCAAGTCCTGGAGCAGTGATATGTGCATGTAGTACCACTTATTTGTATTCTCCGAGGATCGTTCACGTCCCGGAGCAGTGATATGTGCATGTAGTATCACTTATTTGTATTCTCCTAGGATCGTTCAAGTCCCGGAGCAGTGATATGTGCATGTAGTACCACTTAATTGTATTTTCCAAGGATCGTTCAAGTCCTGGAGCAGTGATATGTGCATGTGGTATCACTTATTTGTATTCTCCGAGGATCGTTCAAGTCCTGGAGCAGTGATATGTGCATGTAGTATCACTTATTTGTATTCTCCGAGGATCGTTCAAGTCCTGGAGCAGTGATATGTGCATGTGGTATCACTTATTTGTATTCTCCGAGGATCGTTCAAGTCCTGGAGCAGTGATATGTGCATGTAGTATCACTTATTTGTATTCTCCGAGGATCGTTCAAGTCCTGGAGCAGTGATATGTGCATGTAGTATCACTTATTTGTATTTTCCGAGGATCGTTCAAGTCCTGGAGCAGTGATATGTGCATGTAGTATCACTTATTTGTATTCTCCGAGGATCGTTCAAGTCCTGGAGCAGTGATATGTGCATGTAGTTTCACTTATTTGTATTCTCCGAGGATCGTTCAAGTCCTGGAGCAGTGATATGTGCATGTAGTATCACTTATTTGTATTCTCCGAGGATCGTTCAAGTCTTGGAGCAGTGATATGTGCATGTAGTTTCACTTATTTGTATTCTCCGAGGATCGTTCAAGTGCTGGAGCAGTGATTTGTGCATGTAGTATCACTTATTTGTATTCTCCAAGGATCGTTCAAGTCCTGGAGCAGTGATATCTGCATGCAGTATCACTTATTTGTATTCTCCGAGGATCGTTCAAGTCCTGGAGCAGTGATATGTGCATGTAGTTTCACTTAATTGTATTCTCCGAGGATCGTTCAAGTCCTGGAGCAGTGATATGTGCATGTAGTATCACTTATTTGTATTCTCCGAGGATCGTTCGAGTCCTGGGGCAGTGATATGTGCATGTGGTATCACTTAATTGTATTCTCCAAGGATCGTTCAAGTCCTGGAGCAGTGATATGTGCATGTGGTATCACTTATTTGTATTCTCCAAGGATCGTTCAAGCAATGTCCGTACTATAAAACTTTAACTTTATTTTCAATAACTGACTAGCCAACATTATTTGTTCATATTTGGTATGACTCTTCCCTATTTATAAGTAGGACTTTCTAGTGTGTTCAAATGAAAGGGATGTGGTCTGATGGGTCTTTTTATAGAACTACACTTGGAAAACAGGATATTTCCTTTTTACCATCTATTTTATGAATAATTTCAATGACTAACCTTCGTAAGTGTTAAGAATCGTAGAATGTGAGGCCATAATATATCATGTCTGCAGCAATGGTACTCCGGTATTGCATCCCTTAGAATAGCTCTCCCAAGCTTTAATATGGAATAGTATGCCGGTTCACATCAGAAACTGTACTACAGTCAAAAGCTTTTACAAATTGTGTTAAATGGTTACAAAACAGAGTGAGCTACTGCATATGTCCCTAAGATAATATTTGGTAATAATTAAACAATTATTATCGCAAGTGCTACAAATAAGTCAACACCTCCAATGTACACATATAGATTATTAATTGTTGTTGTTGTTGTTGTTGTTGTTGTTGTTGTTGTTGTTGTTGTTGTTGTTGTTGTTGTTGTTGTTGTTGTTGTTGTTGTTGTTGTTGTTGTTGTTGTTGTTGTTGTTGTTGTTGTTGTTGTTGTTGTTGTTGTTGTTGTTGTTGTTGTTGTTGTTGTTGTTGTTGTTGTTGTTGTTGTTGTTGTTGTTGTTGTTGTTGTTGTTGTTGTTGTTGTTGTTGTTGCTTATTTTGTTGTTGTAACAGATGTAGTGAAATTCACTTTCTTGATTAATTGTGTGTTTATATATATATATATATATATATATATATATATATATATATATATATTTAATCAAAGAGAATTTCAAAGGATTGCTTAAACAACCTAAAAACATGATATATATGTAGTTATCATATTTCATGTACAATCAATTTGCTTGCAATGGTTAAAATGTTGTTATTTGTTTTGCTATGTATTTTGTAAATAACATGTCAATGTATCATTAGAGGGTCCCAAGGAAGATTAGTTTCAAACTGATTGGGCTACCCTCTTTAAATAAAGACGTCCATCCCATTCCATTCCATCCCATTCCATCCCATTCCATCCCATTCCATTCCATTCCATTCCATTCCATTCCATTCCATTCCATTCCATTCCATCCCATTCCATTCCATTCCATTCCATCCCATTCCATTCCATTCGGGCCATTCCAGCATACACGATCTTAAAATGAGTGAAAGACTGTTGCACGCTACACATTTAAATGGGGTTTAACACGTGACATCGGAGACCAATTTCTAACTTTGCCATCGTTTGTATTCCTTTATGGGCAATACACGGGCTTGTTTTTATTTCAGATTTATCTGTATTACCTCGTTTGTTATTACAGCGTTATTACACCTTAGACAAATCACGCTCGAAGTATCTCTTGGTAGAACCAGTACTAAATATATACGTATAAAGTGTCTTGCTCAATGACACTACACATAGCCGTGGAAGGGGATCGAGTCCATAAACCCCTGCTTCCTGGTTCAATGCTCTACCACTAGTACTGGACAACGAGATCCACACACGGAGTCTATGCATGGCCGCTATTTATTTAAATAGGACAATCCAGGCTCGTGAATCGTTAGGAAAGCGGAGCATTCGGTGACTGTCATGTTCGATACGCTCATCGAATAAAAAAGGACATAAAGCTGGCGATATAACGACCATTATGTATTTAAATCAAATGAAGTGACGTGTACGAGAGGAAGCATGACGTAATAGGTGACGTTTTTCTTAAAGGCAACTTCTTGATACTTTCTTCTTTGAAAACAACACACAACAGCACAAAAAACAGAAATATGCTTAAATTAAATTAATTGAAAGAAACAATCAACATTGGCTATAGCATATGTTTTAAAAGATTTTTTTTTAACAGACTTTCTTTTCTTTTGGTTGTTCAATACATACCTGCCGTCATTATCTTTATTCTTATATTTTGTTACATGGAAATAGAAAATATTTAGACACTATATGTACAGTGATGAAATATTTCTTCTTTTTCTAAAAGTTACAATCACGCCGCATTAAAGGTGTGTTTGTCTCTAGCCAACCAAATCTTACTTCCTTTTTTTTAAGAAAACAAGCGTAGTCTATGATCAAAACTATTAAAGATGACGCAAAACTTATTTTTGAAAAGGAAGTATCAGCACCTTCGTTAGATAAATACTTGGAATACTTGGCTGTTATCGTAACAGTGATGATCAATTTTGTTTTAATGGGCGTTGACTATTGACGATATGTTTTATGTTGCAGTGATTGGCTGTTCGTTTTTAAGTGATTACTTTTATTTTTAAATATATATTAGAGTTTGTTTCCATGAGAGAAACACACACGTTAGGTCTACGGTACATCTTTAAAGCCAGAACTTATTCTATTAAACGCATTATTAAAATATTTTATGTAAATTGACTTAGAAAGTTCACATACTCAAATACCCACAATTCGTACACACATGTATGTAAAATATATCTATTACTATCTAAATGGTTATGTCTTTGGCTACTTAAAAACATATTTAAGGCTTAACACACCCAAATGTAAACAGGAAATGCTTCCGCATAATGGCGGCGATAGGTAATCCGCGTTTCTACTTAATTAAAAAAGCATTTTCTTCATTTTAATGCTCTTTTTGTGGTTTGAATGACACTATTGATGTATTTGAAACATTTTAAAGCAGTGTAATGCTTGAGTGATTCCTGAATGATATTTAGAAATTGGATTATGGGTACATTATTTCTCGTTGAAGCCTACTTTCACTTTACCAACATTAATCACACTGAACAGATAAAAATATCTTGGATGAATCATGACACCTTCTTTTATAAAAAAACATTAACACTGCAGCTGTAAATAAAACAATGAAAATGTAAGTTTCCCTTTTTTGATTTTTGGATCTTTATATGAATGAAAAGCCTTTTAAAATATTTCATTTAATATTGAAATGAAAATCAATGATGGACTTACACCTAAATTGTCAAGTTTATCCGAGTCATCTGCGACGCTTGATGTCGTTTTGTTTATAAATGACAAATGCTTTAGACACGTTAATAAAAACAAATATATAATATATGCAAAAGAACTAAATGGACTGCAAATTATAACAACATTTGTTTCTGTTATCTCCAGTACGAATTTAGCATTGTGTAACATATGTGTATGTTTAAGTAATCGATACAAAAATAGCCCACACACACTCTGTTTTGCCAATCCGGTTGTTTCCCCGGGATTATTTGGCGGAGGGATTCAAATTCTTCAGTAGAATCACACAGTAAAACAAAACTAAAAACGAATTTGAATATAATAAAAGGAACTTACATAAACAATTTCACAAAAAGCGAAGAAATAAAACACACATGTCGTCGCCCAATCCACACAGAATCCCTATGAACCTGACGCGAGAACGTCTATCGCTCCGCCCACGGGCTATTTGGCATTGTTTGTTTTAGTTTATACAATGTAGAGTTTACTTAGAAACTATAAGCTGATTGAAGGAAAATGGTGGCGTAGCAACAAATATTGTTCGCTGATTGGATTGTCGACTTGTTTGATTGACAGTCCCCAGGTAATTTGTATCACCGCTGATTGGATTATCGACTTATTTGATGACAGTCCGTCAGGTCATTTGTATCACAGCTGATTGGATTATCGATTTGTTTGATTGACAGTCCGCCAGGTCATTTGTATCACAGTTGATTGGATTATCGACTTGTTTGATTAACAGTCCGCCAGGTCATTTGTATCACCGATGATCGGATTATCGACTTGTTTGATTGACAGACCATCATGTCATTTGTATCACAGCTGATTGGATTATCGACTTGTTTGATTGATTGACCGCCAGGTCATTTGTTTCACCGCTGATTGGATTGTCGACTTGTTTAATTGACAGTCCCCAGGTAATTTGAATAACCACTGACTGGATTATCGACTTGTTTGACTGACAGTCCGCCAGGTCATTTGTTTCATCGCTGATAGGATTATCGACTTGTTTGATCGGCAGTTCGCCAGGTCATTTGTTTCACCGCTGACTGGATTATCGACTTGTTTGATTGACAGGCTGCCAGGTCATTTATATCACTGCTGATTGGATTATGGACTTGTTTGATTGACAGTCTGCCAGGTCATTTGTATTACCGCTGATTGGATTATCGACTTGTTTTACTGACAGTCCGCCAGGCCATTTGTATCACAGCTGATTGGATTATCGACTTGTTTGATTGAAAGTCCGCCAGGTCATTTGTATCGCCGCTTATTGGATTATCGACTTGTTTTATTGACAGTCCCAGGTCATTTGTATTACCGCTGAGTGGATTATCGACTTGTTTGACTGACAGTCCGCCAGGCCTTTTGTATCACCGCTGATAGGGTTATCGACTTGTTTGATTGACAGTCCGCCAGGTCATTTGTTTCACCGCTGACTGGATTATCGACTTGTTTCATTGACAGTCCCAATGTCATTTGTATCACCGCTGATTGGATAACCGACTTGTTTGAATGACAGTCCGCCAGGTCATTTGTATCACCGCTGATTGGATTATCGACTTGTTTATTGACAGTCCGCCAGGTCATTTGAATTACCGCTGACTGGATTGTCGACTTGTTTGACTGAGAGTCTGCCAGGCCATTTGTATCACCGCTGATAGGATTATCGTTTTGTTTGATTTACAGTCCACCAGGCCATTTGTATCACCGCTGATAGGATTATCGACTTGTTCGATTGACAGTCCGCCAGGTCATTTGTATCACTGCTGATTGGATTATCGACTTGTTTGATTGACAGTACGCCAGGTCATTTGTATCACTGCTGAAAAGATTATCAGCTTGTTTGATTGACAGTACGCCAGGTCATTTGTATTACAGCTGAGTGGATTATCTACTTGTTTTATTAACAGTCCTCCAGGTCATTTGTATCACCGCTGATTGGATTATCGACTTGTTTGATTGACAGTCCGCCAGGTCATTTGTATCACCACTGATTGTATTATCGACTTGTTTGATTGACACTCCGCCAGGTTATTTGTATCACTGCTGATTGGATTATCGACTTGTTTGATTGACAGTCCGCCAGGTCATTTGTATCACCGCTGATTGGATTATTGACTTGTTTGATTGACAGTCAGCCAGGTCATTTGTACCACAGCTGATAGGATTATCGACTTGTTTGATTGACAGTCCGTCAGGTCATTTGTATCACAGCTGATTTGATTATCGACTTGTTTGATTGACAGTCCGTCAGGTCCTTTGTATCACCGCTGATTAAATTATCGACTTGTTTGATTGACAGTCCATCAGCTCATTTGTATCACCACTGATTGGATTATCGACTTGTTTGATTGCAATCCGTCACAGTTGATTGGATTATCGACTTGTTTGATTGACAGTCCGCCAGGTCATTTGTATCACCGCTGATTGGATTATCGACTTGTTTGATTATCAGTCCGCCAGGTCATTTGTATCATCGCTGATTGAATTATTTCACTTGTTTGACTGACAGTCCGCCAGGTTATTTGTATTACCGCTGATTGGATTATTGACTTGTTTGATTGACGGTCCGTCAGGTCATTTGTATCACAGCTGATTGGATTATCTACTTGTTTTGATTGACAGTCCGCCAGGTCATTTGTATCACAGCTGATTGGATTATCGATTTGTTTGACTGACAGTCCGTCAGGTCATTTATATCACCGCTGATTGGATTATCGACTTGTTTGATTGACACTCCGCCAGGTCATTTGTATCACCGCTGTTCAAGCTGTAACAACCGTATAGTATTACCTAATCAATATTAAAGTCAATAATCAGGTTGAAAATATTAAGTAAGTTTAATATATTTCTGAAATTCGAGAAAAAAAATAATTTGATAGTCGTCTAATGTGAGATCCCGTATTGCCGTGTATACGGATACTTAAAGGAATGAAATTGGAATTAACGTTACTATTTAGAAAGATGCAATAAGAAGTAAACCGTACCAAAAATAGTGCCTGGATAGCTGACATTTACCTCCTACATTTGCGGGTACATTTGATTAACGATTTTGTCAAATAATAATGATCAAATTGACAAACAGCAAAAAAGCAAAAATGAAACAACTTTGTTACCATGCATATTTTTAAACTGAAATATCGCTTGGTATTGCGGCTATAATGCGGCTCAAATGTGGCTCACCACAAGTTTCTTTATTTTTTCAAGATAGAAAGCTTACATAAGCTACACTTTAAATAAATACCTCTATAAAAATCAAACATATCAACTGAATGCTTTAGAACGTGAGGCTGAACACTATATATACATTAAGTTAGGATGGTAAAGGGGCCGCGGCCGAGTGGTCTAAGACGCCGCCTCAATATCACTAACCTCTCACCGTTGAAGCCACGGGTTCGAGTCCCGCTGGGTTCGAACACTTTATGTGAGAAAGTTTACTAGTTACCTAGAAGAACGATGGTTCTACTTAGATGCATTCTTCCATATATGACCTAAAATGTGTTGAAAATTTCGTTAAACCACATTGATAGAAATAAGATGGTAACTACAATGTCATCATTATCGCACCAGGGGTATGTTTATTTTGATAACTATTTCTTTAATCTCGGATACAGTGAAGGTTTTTCAAAGAAGAAACGGATGTGTTAATACACATATGGGAATACGTATACTGACTGTCCTTATTCAACACGAATGACAATACAATCAATATTTACAGTGATATAAATAATTTACAGTCGATTCGAATTTGAATGCAAATGAGATATTTGATATAGGTAAAGTAGGTAACTATATTGGCGAATATAATATTCATTTAAACCGGCACCCCCACAAATCAAAAATAAGATACCTGTTTATGGTAACAACGTTTCTCTGGTAAATAGAAATCACCTGTAATTATGTATAAGATTTCCAGGGCGACTTTGAAAGCGATGTCAAAGAGAAACGAAATGTGACAGAATGATTCAACCGTTTTACATAATTATTAGAATTTATAATTTTGTTTTTGTTCGATTACGAAGTAAGCTCAGAGATTATATGTACTGCTCTTTTAAATTAAATCGGAGGTTAGGACTGGTGCCTATGATCTTCGTTTTAATATCAAAATGATAAAATAACATAATATTCTATCTGAAATAGGCAGAAATTATCAGGTAAATACAAGCCGCGCCTGGTTACATCAACAGTACAACTTTCAAGCCGGGACTAGTTAGCTTGGTCGGTAGCGCGTCCCCTCACCACTACATCCACCACCCTACGATAGATTCATGCATTCAAATATTTCTAGCTGCTCGAATTAAAATTAAAATGTGATGCGGTGTTACGAGGAAGGGGTGTAGCATGCTCACATTGAATGTTTACTTTCGCAGTACCATGATTAAACTATTTATGTTGTTAATTTGTATCAGAGATTCCAAGGTACCCAGCATTCATTTACACGGATGTTATGTTGTATGGTAACATTGAAACTAAGTCCCTGGTATCTGGCACTTATTTACCCGGATATTATGCCATGCGGTAACAATGAAACAAAGTCTATGGTACTCAGCTATTATTTACCCGGATAACTATTTATGTTGTTCCTTGACATCAGGTAAACATTAACGCTACAACTAACTACCACATTTCCATTAGCTAACAGTATATGTAAACTTTATTTTTCCCAAACAATATGTCCAAAAATTATATATCTACATGATGCAAATGTGAAATGTTCATACCCAAGTATCTGTGCAAATCCTTATGTTCGTTTCTATTTTGTAAAGAAGCACACTTCTTGTAAATGGTTAAAAAGCATCACAGATCTACGGTGTCCCGTTAAGACCATCGCTGCATATTTATTAAATTAAGTTAAGTCGAAACAACGAAACTACGATGATGAAAAGTCGAAATAACGATGGTGAAAACCTTTTCACCATCGTAGTTTCGACTTTTCACCACCGTAATTTGATGTTTCGTTATTTCGACTTTTCGCTAGACCTAGAACTATCCTATAAATTTTGAGCAGCAAGCGAGGAAGCTTCTAGCACCATTTTTAAGTCTTTGCCACGACCTGGTCGGGGACCCAGCCCACGAACTTCCACATGCGATGCGGAGTCTCTAACAATGTAACAGACTGCATTGTTAGTGATATATATATAGAGAGAGAGTAGCCTTAGTAAAAGAGAGTATAACCTCAGTGATTAAGAGAATGACCTTAGTAATGGACAGATAACAATAGTGATAGAGAGTATGACCTTACTGAACGAAAGTATGACCTTAGTGATTAAGAGTATGACCTTAGTGATGGACAATATAACAAAAGTGATAGAGAGTATGACCTTACAAAACGAGAGTATGACCTTAGTGAGAGAGCGTATGACCTTAGTGATAGAGAGTATGACCTAAGTGATTAAGAGTATGACCTTAGTGATGAACAGTATAACAATAGTGATAGAGAGTATGACCTTACTAAACGAGAGTATGACCTTTGTGATTAAGAGTATGACCTTAGTGGTGGACTGTATAACAATAGTGATAGAGAGTATGACCTTACTAAACGAGAGTATGACCTTAGAGATTGAGAGTACGACCTTAGTGATGGACAGTATAACAATAGTGATAGATAGTATGACCATACTAAACGAGAGTATGACCTTAGTGATTAAGAGTATGACCTCAGTGATGGACAGTATAACAATAGTGATAGAGAGTTTGACCTTACTAAACTAGAGTATGACCTTACTGATAGAGTGTATGACCTTAGTGATAAAGAGTATGACCTAAGTGCTAGAGAATATGAGTTCAGTGATAGAGAGTATGATATAAGTGATAGAGAGTACTACCTTAATGATATAGCGTATAACCTTAGTGATAGAGAGTATGACCTTAGTGATAGAGCATATGACCTTAGTGATAGAGAGTATAACCTTAGTGATAGAGAGTATGACTTAGTGATAGGGTATATGACCTAAGTGATAGAGAGTATAACCTTAGTGATAGAGAGTATGACTTAGTGATGGGGTATATGACTTCAGTGATAGAGGGTATGATATAAGTAATAGAGAGTATGACCTTAGTGATGAGAATATAACCTTAAAATGTAACATTAGTGATAGAGAGTATAACCATAGTGATAGTGAGTATGACCTTAGTGACAGAGAGTATAACCTTAGTGATAGTGTGGTCGACCTTAGTGATAGAGAGTATGACCTTATTGATAGAAAGTATGACCTTAGTGATAGAGGGTGTGACCTAGTGATGGAGAGTAAACATTAATGACAGAGTGTATAACCTTAGTGATAGAGAGTATAATCTTAGTGATAGTGTGTACGACCTAAGTGATGGAGAGTATGACCTTTGTGATAGAGAGTACGACCTTAGTGATAGAGATAGATATTATGATGTTAGTGATAGAAGGTGTGACCTTAGAGATAGAGAGTATGATGTTAGAGATAGAGAGTATGGCCTTAGTGATAAATAGTATCACCTTAGTGATAGAGAATGTGACTTCAGTGATAGAGAGTATTACCTAAGTGATAGAGAGCATAACCTTAGTGATGGAGAGTATAATCTTAGTGATAGTGTGTACGACCTAAGTGATGGAGAGTATGACCTTTGTGATAGAGAGTACGACCTTAGTGATAGAGAGTATGACCTTAGAGATATAGTATGACCTAAGTGATTTTCAGTATAACCTTATTGATAGAAAGTATGACCAAAGTGATAAAGAGTATGATATACGTGATAGAGAGTATTACCTTAGTGATAGAGAGTTTAACCTTAGTGATGGAGAGTATAACCTTTGTGATAGAGAGTATAACCTTAGTGAAAGAGATTATTACCTTAGTGATAGAGAGTTTAACTTTAGTGATAGAGAGTATAACATCAGTGATAGAGAGTATAACCTTAGTGATAGAGTGTATGACCTGAGTGATAGAGAGCATAACCTTAGTGATAAAGAGTATTACCTAAGTGATAGATATTATGACCTGAGTGATAGAGAGTATAACTTTAGTGATAGAGAGTATGACCTAAGTGATAGAGAGTATGACCTAAGTGATAGAAAGTATAACCTTAGTGATAGAGAGCACAACCTTAGTGGTAGAGAGTATGACTGTAATGATAGAGAATATAATCTTATTGATACTAAGTATGATCTTAGTGATAAAGAATATAACCTTAATGATAGAGAGTAAAATTTAAGTGATAGAGAGTATGACCTTAGTGATAGAGATTATGACCTGAGTGATAGAGAGTATAACCTTTGTGATAGAGAGTATGACCTTAGTGATAGAATTTATTACCTTAATGATAAAGAGTTAAACATTAGTGATAGAGAGTATAACCTTATTGATACAGAGTATAACCTTAGCGATAGAGAGTATGACCTTAGTGATAGAAAGTATGACCTTAGTGATAGAGAGTATAACCTTAGTGATAGAGAATATGACTTCAATGATAGAGAGTATGATATAAGTGATATGGAGTATTACCTTAGTCATAGAGAGTATAACCTTATTAATGGAGATTATAACCTTTGTGATAGAGAGTATAACCTTAGTGGTAGAGAGTATTACCTTAGTGATAGAGAGTATAACCTTAGTGATGGAGAGTATTACCTTAGTGATAGAGAGTAAAACCTTAGTCATAGATAGTATGACCTATGACCTTAGTGATAGAAAGTAGAACCTTTGTGATAGAGAATACGACCTTAGTGATAGCAAGTGTGACCTTAATGATAGAGAGTATGACATAAGTGATAGAGGGTATGACCTTAGTGATAGAGAGTATAACCTTAGTGATAGAGATTATGACTTCAGTGATAGAGAGTATTACCTTAGTGATAGAGTGTATTACCTTAGTGAAAGAGAGTATGACCTTAGTGATAGAGAGTATAACCTAAGTGATGGATTATATAACCTTAGTGATAGAGAGTTTAACTTTAGTGATAGAGAGTATGGCTTGAGTGATAGAGAGTATAACCTTAGTGATAGAGAGAATGACCTTAGTGATAGAAAGTGTGACCTTAGATATAGAAAGTATGACCTTAGTGATAGAGAGTATAACGTTGGTGATAGCAAGTATGAACTTAATGATAGAGAGTGTGACCTTAGTGATAGATATTATGATGTTAGTGAAAGAAGGTGTGACCTTAGAGATAGAGAGTATGATGTTAGAGATAGAGAGTATGACCTTAGTGATAAATAGTATCACCTTAGTGATAGAGAATGTGACTTCAGTGATAGAGAGTATTACCTAAGTGATAGAGAGCATAACCTTAGTGATGGAGAGTATAATCTTAATGATAGAGAGTATAACTTTAGTGATAGAGAGTATGACTTAAGTGATAGAGAGTATAACCTTAGTGATAGAGAGTATGACTTAAGTGATAGAGAGTATAACCTTAGTGATAGAGAGTATAAACTTAGTGATAGAGAATATGGCTTCAGTGATAGAGAGTATTACCTTAGTGATAGAGTGTATTACCTTAGTGAAAGAGAGTATGACCTTAGTGATAGAGAGTATAACCTTAGTGATGGAGAATATAATCTAAGTGATAGAGAGTTTAACTTTAGTGATAGAGAGTATGGCTTAAGTGATAGATAGTATAACCTTAGTGATAGAGAGAATGACCTTGGTGATAGAATGTATGACCTTAGATAAAGAAAGTATGAACTTAGTGATAGAGAGTATGACCTTAGTGATAAATATTATGATCTTAGTGATAGAGGGTGTGACCTTAGAGATAGAGAGTATGATGTTAGAGATAGAGAGTATGACCTTAGTGATAGATAGTATCACCTTAGTGATAGAGAATGTGACTTCAGTGATAAAGAGTATTACCTTATTGATAGAGAGTATAACCTTAGTGATAGAGAGAGTGGTTTAAGTGATAGAAAGTATCACATTATTGATAGAGAGCATAACATTAGTGATGGAGAGTATAACCTTAGTGATAGAGAGTATAACTTTAGTGATAGAGAGTATGACTTAAGTGATAGAGAGCATAACCTTAGTGATAGAGAGAATGACCTTTGTGAAAGAAAGTGTGACCTTAGATATAGAAAGTATGAACTTAGTGATAGAGAGTATGACCTTAGTAAAAGAGAGTATGATCTTATTGATAGAGAGTATAACATTAGTAAAAGAGAGTATAACCTTAGTGATAGAGAGTATTACTTTATTGAGAGAGAGTATGACCTGACTGAATGAGAGTATGACTTTAGTGATAGAGAGTACGATCTTACTGATGGAGAGTATGACCTTAGTGATGGAGAGTATAACATTAGTAATGGAGAGTATATCCTTAGTGATGGAGAATATAACCTTAGTGATAGAGAGTATAACATTAGTGATAGAGAGTATAACCTTAGTGGTAGAAAGTATGATCTTAGTGATGGAGAGTATAACCTTAGAGATAGAGTGTATGACCTTAGTGATAGAGAGTATAACCTTAGTGATAGAAAACATAACCTTGGTGATAAAGCGTATAACTTTAGGGATAGAGAGCACAATCTTAGTGATGAAGTGTATTTCGTCAACTTAAATCTTTATGCTATATGTAACCGCCATGAATAAAGTAAGAAGACGTGCGAAGCGCCTCACATTACATTTTACAAAATACATTGTTGGGCGTTTCAGTTACTTAATACTTTATCTTACAACGCAACAGTATACAAATTGAAAATGTGACATATAAGTTTGAACTTGATTTTACTTGTTTTGCACGAACGTATTTTTCACATCTAGTTTGCAGGATACGGTTTTTCACTTGATGCACAGCTGGTATGTCAACTGTCTGGCTGCCACATTGTTCGATTAATTTTGATTGTCTTTGGATAAAATGTATATGACTACCCTATCTCTGTTGTGAACCAGTATGACCAGAGTTATGGCCCTTGAGAGAGTATCAATGCAATATTCCAACAATTATTGACCAATTTGAATAATATTTAACATAAAATTCAAGAAAAGTTCGATTTATGGTCAGACCGGCATTGTAACACACACACGCACGCACGCACGCACGCACGCACGCACGCACGCACACACGCACACACACACTTGTAGGCGCGCACGTACATGCCGAACATTTCTTTTGCTAACGCTACCATTGTAAACAAACACTTAAAATGTGTATGCTTTTCAAATTAAAGAGAGTGCGTTTAATATTAATTACAAAATTTAAGCCGGATTCAGTCAGTAGTGTGGCTAACAATCCAGGGGTTGGGAGTTCGAATCCCCGTCCGGACACAGTCTCTGTGGTGGTTGATAAACGGCATTGCATCTCATTGCTGTTCGTCTCCGATAGTCACTGCTGATTCAAGTTAAAAAGTTACTTGCAGAGATGGTTGTGCTTGAGTACTCGTTACCCTTTCAGTATCCCAGGAAAGGGTTGTTAACTGAATGATCACCTGTAAGCCCTCGGTGACATTAAAATGACGCTAATTATTCAAATAAACAAACTAATTTTGGAAAGAACATAACGTTGGAGTGGAACACTCCAGTTGGCAATGCTGTCCAGCACTAAATACGAAGTACAAACAGATTAATTTTTCTTACATTTCGGTATATTTTAGTCTATCCATTACATCATATCCCCAATTCATGTCAATTATACCTTGATATAAAAGCATGGAGTTCTCCTTCTGTCCTACAATTCACAGCGCGTTTGCCGAATTGCTTTTATCTTCCGCTGAAGGAATTGACCAATCAGCGTGCTCGGATATGACTTTTTGATAAGCTTGTACTAAATACCAAACTCAACTCAGGCAATTGATATTAAATTATCCTTAGTAGTATGTCAATCTCGAATGTTATTTATGATAAACTCGTTCCATTATGTTAAACGCCATTTTAGTATTAGTGTAAGTTTAGTATTAGTGTAAGTTTAGTATTAGTGTAAGTTTAATCTTGTTTCTTTAAGTTCTTTTTCACTTTTTTTTTCTTTTTTTCTTGATTTATTTTTATAACTGCCATCCTCAATATATTACATGTATTTGTTAAGTTGAAGGGAGAGGACCGAATCTATTGATGAAAGAACCCCAGTGCTCTGTTATAAATAGAAATAGCAGTATGTTTAAACTGAACGTATAGTTTAATTACTGTTGAAAACAGCGCAAACCCCGCTCAGTACAGATCCCTACTCTCAGTAAGTGTACTGCAGTGTGTTTTTCGATCCACTTTATATGAGTAAGTTTGATTGCAGAAGGATGGTGGATCTACTTCGACTGATTCTGAGGTTTTCCTCCATCAATAAAACAAGTTATGCCATACATACCAAACCTAAAAATTGGCGTTAAACCCAATTAAAAATCGACCGTTTATTCAGAATTATGCTTCTTTTAAAATCTTTAAAATTAATGGTGTGTATATTTCAGTGCTGATCAGTTTCATATTTACATCATGCAGACGATATCTACTTTCCAGAAAAGGTGTTAAGTGATGAACATTTTCGTTTGTCCCTTTGATAACGTCATTTTCAACACATAACAGGTTATATATGGCATACCCAGATTTAAATGTTGAGGAAGTCCTCAAAATGAACCTGAATAGAGCCATCATCCTTCTGCAATCATACTTTTTCATATAAAGACATTCCGCATAAAACTCTCACATAAAGTTTTAAGAGCGAGCGAGACTCGAACCTACGACCTAAGCGGTGAGAGGTAAGGGATCTTGAGACGGCGCCTTAGACACTCGGCCACGGAGGACCCTGAATAAAAGGTCGAAAACCATCTTAATTTTCAAATCTATAAGGTCAACTTTGACAATAATTGTAAACTATATTTTTAGATATAATGAAAAAATACAGAAGAAATAGTATGCTGTACAGTTAAAGAATTTGTTTAACTCATATTGCAAAACAAACGTGACGTCACTGTTTAATTTATAAAAAATGTAGTTTCTAATAGTAGAACTAGGATATAATATCTATATTTGGTTATGCGTGCATTGTTGTAAACATTGATTTGATGCATTGAAAAGAATAACCTGTCGTGTCTGCCTTTTAATCGGTTGGTATTACTTTTACTTCCTAATTTTGTAAATTTACAACTGAAGTTTAATCAGATTAATAAGGTTGGCGGTCCTAAACAACATCCCTTCAAATATTTCACATGTTTTCACCCGACGAACAATGTGCTATATTATGTATTTATCATGGGTGAGAAATGAAATGTAAAGTTTTGTCATACCTGAATACAGGTAAAGATACAAAAAAAATACAATTACAATGAATCATCGAAATGTCTTTTTGGAAGCGCCTTGTCCAGTTTTAGAGCATCGGACCAGTAATCGGAGGGTCGTGGGTTCGATCCTTCGTCACGACTATGTGTAGTGCCCTTCAGCAGTATACTTTATCCGCATATACTTACCCAGGAAGACATCGAGCGTGTTTTGTCTATAATGTAAGAACTTGTTTCGTTTCACAATCGATGTAAAATATCTAAGACTTATACATCAAAATACAGTCGTAGTGATAAGCACCGAACTTCAGCTCACTCGGACCAAACGTTCTGCCATTCTTATTGCATTCCGTCTGTCCTCCGTCCGTCCGTCCTTCAACTTTAAGGCTGTGTGCAATTATCCGTGACTTGTTTCAAAGAACCAAGAACTTACAATAAGATCATAGACACGTTCTTGAACTGGCCAAATCGGAAATTTACTAGCTCTTGAATTGTCAAATATTGCATCATTTACACGCTCATTGGTCACTCGCTTCATGGAAAATTGGAATGACGTCATACTTTAGTAAGCGCAATCTGATCACCTCGGCCTTTATGCTACACAATAGACGGAGGATACGGAAATACCCGATGTTTCACGATTGTAGTAAGCGTTCAATTGCTATGAATTGTGGGACAGGCATAGAATGCCATGCTTTTTCCATTAGTGGTTAATATACCTGATTCGGGAGATATCAGATTCTGGGATACACT
The DNA here is from genome assembly GCA_029582155.1 of Panopea generosa. Lineage (NCBI taxonomy): Eukaryota > Metazoa > Mollusca > Bivalvia > Adapedonta > Hiatellidae > Panopea > Panopea generosa. The sequence goes on along the minus strand of CM055899.1, from coordinate 22,786,632 downwards.
AGGTATTTGCGTACTTGTCAAGTCGCTTTGATAACCATTTTTTATTTGTTTTTACTGAACTTTATATGAGTGTCTTCATACCGTGTGTCTGTCTGCAACACGATCTTTCAGCGCTTAAAATATATATGTTTTAATTAGATTAAACTGAAAACTGTTTAAAGCATGGTATATTAATATACATGTATCTATATGTTTTAGACAATTTCTTGAGCTAGTGGCTAAATTTGATACCGTCTAATCTGTATGAGTTACGTCCCTTGAATCATCAAATAATGCAGTATATTCATTATTTGCCTTATCGTTGGATCGTTATCATACTTAGCACAGCATGTACTAACATAACAAATCTTGCATACTTTATTTGAACAGGCCTAATTTGATAAAAATGATTTTTTACGGGGGGGGGGGGGGGGGGGGGGTGATAGCTAAAAACAACAAATTAATATTACCGAAATAAATGCTGGTATTTTATCTATCATATTCAAACTTTTGGCAGCTCACGCCAAAAAATGCAAGTTCGACCCGATGTCTCTCATAAAACACCACACGCAGTATTGGTTCTACTCAGGAAGATAGCACATTATGGCCGTCAGTAGATATTAACCTACTTTCTCAACCAATGAAATTGCCCCAGAAACGAGACAGTAGACCAATTTCTAAGCCGGTCAGAGGTTAGAAAATCCAGCAGTAATGACGAAATGAAACTGACCGGGCGTTGCGTACAGGGCGCAGCTTCCTATAGGCACAGCAGGCACGTGCATAGATTTTTTGTGAAAAATAAAAATAAAAATGCCAGTATACATATCAATCGGACCCCTATGAACGTTACCTTATTTTTTTCCTTTATTAAAGTGAACACACCTTAAAACATAACCTAAAATATCAATTTATTTGGTTATAAAATAGCGAATTGAATGTTAGTATTAAGGATAACCAGGCCCCTAAAAAAGAAATATACGCCAAAACGTACCGACGAAAGTCTAGCTGATTTTTTCCGGGGGGGGGGGGGGGGGGGGGGGGGGGCATACCCCTGGACCATCCTACAGCTGTGCCTACGCATCATTTTCAGTAAAGATACGCCCCTGGCGTTGATATTGGAGTGTTTTAATATCAAAGTTGAATCATATAGCTAGAAATGTCCAAGAACTGTTTAATGATATACGCATTTAAAAACAAGTATTCAGCATATACTTCAAGCATAAGCAGATTAGTTGGTTTTAAATGTATACACGTCGATTTCAAGTATTGCAAAAAAGAGAGAAAAAATAGTTAAACGTTAAGATGCTTTTGTGATGAGTATCCTTTTTAAAACAAAATACCTGTAATATTGCGTAAAACAATTCAACCACATGTCAGTTTTTACACCGAATTAAAATTGGTATAAAATGCGGGTGCGCTCCAAATTGCGTTAACCGGACATCTCCATTGTCGGGTCAGCTCACTAATACATTTCACATTGCATTATTCATTCATTACCGTGGACGCAAAACTATTCGGAAATTAACATTTGTTATTTGAAATAGAATAAAAAGCATTGAATAATTGATTTATTTCTATTCTTCTTCTTTTTCTTTTTTTTTCTATAAGCCAACTTCCTTTATTCTTCTGTCTTGTTTGTGTAGGCCTGCTATACAACGATTATGGCCACACGTATTACCCAAATATAGCTCGTACACGTGGACCGATAAGCGAATACGACTAGCAAAGCATGTCATGTGCGAATTGTACAAATGACCTTGAGAACATTACAGATATCGTTTATAATAGGTTGTAAATATTTATAAGTCGTTATCACGTGACGCCGATCATCTTTCATCGATCCAATGAGATTTCTTAACGTGCGTTTAATACAGATTTCAGATGACGTGTAGAATCCCCTGCACAGGTAAAAGTTTAAACTTGCTTTGAAAGCAGGAAATATTGTTGCGAATGAGGTAAGATATACAGTAAGGAAGACGGGGTGGGCAAGGTCCAACGTAAAGTGTTGCAAAGAGAGAAACAGTTTTATGGAAAATCCCTAGAAATTGAACGCCGGTTTTATTACACGTAGTATATACACGTAGTACATACACGTAGTATATATACACGCTGCAGATTGTATCGCAGCATTATACAGATGTTTCTACATTAAGACAGACATAGATAGGTTTAAAGCAAAAAATAAAAGATAATTTAAAAATAATAAAAGGAGTCAATCACTTATAACGTACATTAAAAATACAAATTAAAATAATAACAAAATAGATACATTTTTTTTTCAATCGACGAAAGACATAAAATTGAACATGTTCATAGTAAGTTTTAAATATTGAGTGTTTGTTTAGAAATTTATTGCGCAAAGTTGTAATGTTTGTATAGGCGTGTGTTTTATCATAAACTAAATCATATGACTGTCTCTACTATCCTGTAGCGAGCATTAAATAGCATTAACATTTAACGGTATTAAATTATTCCAAAACATATTGCTTCCTAATTCTAGTTAATCTAAATTTGACAGTTAATCTTTTGTTGGTGTTTTTTTTTCTTAAGTTAGATGAATATTTAATCGATACTTGTTATCGTGTCTTTTCAGACTATCATCTTGGCAGTCATCGTTGCTACGGTTATCGATATATCGGAATCTAGGTGGTTGCCTTTGGAGTGCAGAGAAAATCCAGATGTCGATATTATAAAAACGACACTTTATAAGGAGATTTTCACGGACTACTTACAGGGGAAATATACATATAATATAATTCCTGAATATAGAAACAACACTAGGAGGAATATATTACGTCACTCGAGTAGCAGGTCAAATAAAAATAAAGTGTTCAAAACCCGACTGTACGGAGAAGCTAAGTGCAAGCGCACTAAAAAATTGGCACAAAATGCAAAATTAAACGGACAGTCTACCTGTCCGTGGTATGTTTACATGGATGTTGACCAGCAGCGGGAACCAGCATCCATGGCAAAGGCAAAGTGTTCGTGTAGGAAATGCTATCGTGCAACACAGTCAAGATATAACGGAAATAAAGTCGGCGCATGCGTTACGATAGACTCATTTGTGCCGGTAATTCGATGGACGTGCCGAGAAGGTATAAAAGAGTACAAAGTGCACACAGAACGGGTACCAGTCGGCTGCACGTGCAAAAGAGCGATTCCAAGCGGAAAATAAAGATTAGAAAAAAACTGCTTCTGAGTATAAAACGCAAATAAAACGATAAAAATGAAGAAGAAGAAAAACGCTTGCTTAACGCTGTGCTTTTAATGTGACACTTGTCCTCACGTGATATTGAGAAGGCAATTTACGTTCTGATAAAAGGGTAGGTTCTTTTAAGATAATTTGTAAGAACAAACTTGATACATAAAACAGGTAGGGTTTACAGTTTAGAGTGTTTGAACTAGGTCAATTGTTTACTACCTAGTAGTAATACTCTTAACACGGAAGTCGGGTAGATTTCCAGTCAGTTTTATTTTATATGTCTTCATCACTGACCAGCTGTGCACCAAAATACTCAAAATACTTATCTAGTCATCATAAAATACACATGGTCTCAATTCGTTTGATCTCCATGGTCCATGACTCTCATCTATTTATTCCATTGTTTTATCATAATTATGTATATTAGGCTGACATTCCCAATACGTTCGCTGTGTAATATATTATGTGAATTTGCACTTTTTATCATTAATCTTTTTATCTAATTGTTAGCGTTCCTGATTGTCTATTTTACAATTATGGCTTCGCATATATGCGTGCACATTTATCTTATAGCGAGTGTTTTTATCTGCGAGCTACGTCTGTTTTGCCATCGTCTATTTAGCGAGCATTCCTGTTCTTTAATAACGGAGTTAATACTCTGAGCAAGTTAAATAACAATATTAACCATGTCAAACAATTCGGGTAATACACGCTTCTTTTATAAGCAAATTCTCCCTATCCCTCTCGTAATGAATTTCATGCTGTCTAAATACTGTGTTTAATAGCCATTGAACAAAAAAACCTTTTATTTTGTTGTTTATTGTCATGTTCAACAAAAGCTTTTTGAATTGTTTATTTTTAATAGCATGTGCGAATTTAGGGTATGTGTGAGTGCATGCGGGTCAAGTTTTGTTACGAGGTGTTCGGGTCAGGGTGACATGTATGCGGTGGTAAGTGGTTAGAAAAAAAAATGGGATAAGTTCATAAATGACCATATAAGTATTTTATACAGATTTATATAATTCGAGAACTGATCACATATTTAAGGTGCTAATGTTCGAGGACCAACTAGGAAATATTCATAGAAAACAAAAACACGAATATATTTTATACAAAGGTATTAGAGATTAAATGTGTGAATGAAAAACTTTTCTCAGTTTTGACTGGTTATTTATTTACTAGTATTATATAATCAATACCAAAGAAAACACGTGTAATTTTAGTTCTGGAACTTGTCTAAAATCATAATCATCTAGACGCTTTTCCTTGATTTAAAGAATTTAAATGTATTGATGGAACAGAAACCAGCATTTTACTTAAATACTTAACTAAGTTTTGACTGGTTATTTATTTAGTGATATCAATATTGTGTCTCTCATCTTACTGTGATGAAAATTGTATTTTGTATATCATTTGTCTAGTCATGCAATAACGTTGTATTAATGTTTTCCCTTTATCCATTCTAATATTTATTTGTAGATTTATTTTTGTTTTGAGCATGTTGAAGAAACTGTGTTGATATATTTGTTATATTTGTATTTTTTTTTTAGTAAAATCAACAACCTTCTTTTATATCATCATTTGTTCAGTTAGTTAACTTATGCAATTAATCTGCATCAATTCATCATTCATTAACGTCCTAATTATTATTATTAGGGATTGATACATAGATTTCAAATATTTTGTAAATAATATGATTTTCTTAAAAACAAATAAAGATGTACGTGCGCGCCTGCAAGTGTGTGTGTGTGTGTGTGTGTGTGTGTGTGTGTGTGTGTTTTAGTTGTGTGTTTTTTTTTAGATAAAAGCATGTTCTTGTTGTGGTGCTTTATTTAAAAATTAAATTTACTTTCATTATATTTGATGCATTTAATTTATATTATTCCTACATGTCACAGTTGTCTTTCAGAAGAAAACATATTTAAAGATTTTTTATTTTATATTTTTATATATACACATTTACAAAGTTTATATTTGTTTATATTTGTTATATCTGTGTTTTGCTCTATTGCGTTTCAATATATATGTAAAAATATCATTTGTGTCGTTATTTATTAATCAGTCTATTGTTTTATAGTAATTAGGCTTAGTAAAGGCCAAATCTTTTTACATAGATTGCAAAATAAAATTCTAAAACGTCATACAAATCACACTCGGTCTCTTCTCGTGAAGAGTTATTACTATGAATATACAAACTCCATGACAATAAATAAACCTGGTCGGGTTGCGATTGAACCCACGACCTACCGACCCTTGGTACGCTCTGTCACCAGACCATACGCTCCACTATCATAGTTTATTTTACAGTTTCGACGAATTACACAATCAGATATTTGTCAGTGAATATTTTTTGATAATTTTTCCGTAAAAATGGAAACTAACAACTATTTCCTATCAATTATACAATTCTATGATACAGGACACTTACTTAAACCATTCGAACTACAATATATTACATACACCTGCACGTGCGAAGACACACATGCGTGGTTACAAACGTGTGTAGGTACAGACAGATAAAAAGACAATCTGCTTCATAGACATATATAACTATTATCAAGGAGAAAAAGAAGAAGAAGAACAAGGAGACGAAAGAAGGAGAAGAAGAAGATGAAGAAGACGAAAGAAGAAGACGAAAGAAAAAAATAAGAAGAAGGAGAAGAAGAAAGAGAAGAAAAAGATACTGAAAACAATAATTATGAAAAGCTTAATTAAAACAAAGAGAGAAAAACAATGCAAAATCTGTTGACTGATCATGAAAAAACCACAAGAACAGAATCCGAACATATGATAATTAGTTAAACAAAGGCATATTACTGTGTTTTTATTATTGTTATTAATTTTATTATTATTATTATTATTAGCCTATTATTATTATAATCATTATCATAACCATTATTATCATCATTAATAATAGTAGTAGTTGTAGTAATTTTAGTAGAAGAAGTGGTGGTGAGGGTGGTGGTGGTAGTGGTAGTCACGGTAGTAGTAGTAGTAGTAGTAGTAGTAGAAGTAGTAGTAGTAATAGTAGTACTATTAGTAGTAGCAGTAGTAGTAGTAGTGGTAGTACAAGTAGTATTAGTAATAGTAGTACTATTAGTAGTAGTAGTAGTAGTAGTAGTAGTAGTAGTAGTAGTAGTAGAAGTAAAAGTAGTAATAGTAGTACTATTAGTAGTAGTAGTAGTAGTAGTAGTAGTAGTAGTAGTAGTAGTAGTAGTAGTAGTAGTAGTAGTAGTAGTAGTAGTAGTAGTAGAAGTAGTAGTAGTAATAGTAGTACCATTAATAGTAGTAGTAGTAGTAGTAGTAGTGGTAGTGGTGGTAAGTGGTGGTTGTAGTAGTCACGGTAGTAGTAGTAGTAGTAGTAGTAGTAGTAGTAGTAGTAGTAGTAGTAGTAGTAGTAGTAGTAGTAGTAGTAGTAGTAGTAGTAGTAGTAGTATTTTTAGTTGTAGTAGTAGTAGTAGTATTTGTGGTAGTAGTAGTAGTAGTATTTTTAGTAGTAGTAGTAGTAGTAGTAGTAGTAGCATTAGTAGTAGTAGTAGTAGTAGTAGTAGTAGTAGTAGTAGTAGTATTGTAATTATCATCCTTATCGTTCTTCTTCTTCTTCTTCTTCTTTTTATTATTATTATTACTACTTTATTACTACTACTACTACTATTATTTATTTTTTTACACCGAACATTCTTTCTGTAAGTTACATGTCTAGATAAAGCGAATAGAAAATAGTACAATTAGTCCCAGCTTTAAACAAATATAAATATAAATGTCAAGATTCGTTTTAAAATATGCTTACGCAGACTAATCTAGTTGTTGACTGACGGTTCACAAATGCTGTCGGGTTATTCGTTTCAGGAAGTACACGTATACTTACCTTATTTATTTGGGTGATACATGGTATTCGTATGTAGGGAAAATATATCCAGTTGCGAAAACAAATCAAATCATTATTGTTCCTCACACAATGTATGTATTCATAACTTTATTGAAAACCTAAACAGCAATAAGGATATTGAATAACGGTAAACAGTATTGGTTCCAGGAAAGACTAGCATCACAGTCTACATATACAGATGGGTAGGAATACTCCAACTTAGAGTCATGTCCAAGTTTAAACCTGTCTGGTTCCAGGTAAGACTAGGATCACTGTCTATCTCTACAGATGGGTAAGAATCCTCCAACTTAGTGTCATGTCCGAGTTTAAACCCGTCTGGTTCCGGATAAGACTAGGATCACTGTCTATCTCTACAGATGGGTAGGAATCCTCCAACTAAGGGTCATGTACAAGTTTAAACCCGTCTGGTTCCGGGTAAGACTAGGATCACTGTCTATCTCTACAGATGATTAGGAATCCCCCAACTTAGAGTAATAACCAAGTTTAAACCCGTCCTGGTTCCGGATAAGACTAGGATCACTGTCTATCTCTACAGATGGGTAGGAATCCTCCAACTTAGAGTCATGTTCAAGTTTAAACCCGTCAGGTTCCGGGTAAGACTAGGATCACTGTCTATCTCTACAGATGGGTAGGAATCCTCCAACTTCGAGTCATGTCTAAGTTTAAACCTGTCTGGTTCCGGATAAGACTAAGATCACTGTCTATCTCTACAGATGGGTAGGAATCCTCCAACTTCGAGTCATGTCTAAGTTTAAACCTGTCTGGTTCCGGATAAGACTAGGATCACTGTCTATCACTACAGATGGGTAGGAATCCTCCAACTAAGGGTCATGTACAAGTTTAAACCCGTCTGGTTCCGGGTAAGACTAGGATCACTGTCTATCTCTACAGATGATTAGGAATCCTCCAACTTAGAGTCATGTCCAAGTTTAAACCCGTCCGGTTCCGGATAAGACTATGATCACTGTCTATCTCTACAGATGGGTAGGAATCCACCAACTTAGAGTCATGTCTAAGTTTAAACCTGTCTGGTTCCAGGTAAGACTAGGATCACTGTCTATCTCTACAGATGGGTAGGAATCCTCCAACTTAGAGTCATGTTCAAGTTTAAACCCGTCAGGTTCCGGATAAGACTAGGATCACTGTCTATCTCTACAGATGGGTAGGAATCCTCCAACTTAGAGTCATATTCAAGTTTAAACCCGTCAGGTTCCGGGTAAGACTAGGATCACTGTCTATCTCTACAGATGGGTAGGAATCCTCCAACTTAGAGTCATGTCTAAGTTTAAACCTGTCTGGTTCCAGGTAAGACTAGGATCACTGTCTATCTCTACAGATGGGTAGGAATCCTCCAACTTAGAGTCATGTTCAAGTTTAAACCCGTCTGGTTCCGGATAAGACTAGGATCACTGTCTATCTCTACAGATGGGTAGGAATCCTCCAACTTAGAGTCATATTCAAGTTTAAACCCGTCAGGTTCCGGGTAAGACTAGGATCACTGTCTATCTCTACAGATGGGTAGGAATCCTCCAATTTAGAGTCATGTTCAAGTTTAAACCCGTCTGGTCCCGGTTAAGACTAGGATCAAGGTCTATCTCTACAGATGGGTAAGAATCCTCCAACTTAGAGTCATGTTATAGTTTAAACCCGTCTGGTTCCGGGTAAGACTAGGATCACTGTCTATCTCTATAGATGGGTAAGAATCCTCCAACTTAGAGTCATGTTCAAGATTAAACCCATCTTGTTCCGGGTAAGGCTAGGGTCACTGTCTATCTCTACAGATGGGAAAGAATCCTCCAACTTAGAGTCATGTTCAAGTTTAAACCCGTCTGGTCCCCGTTAAGACTAGGATTAAGGTCTATCTCTACAGATGGGTAAGAATCCTCCAACTTAGAGTCATGTTCAAGTTTAAACCCGTCTGGTACCAGGTAAGACTAGGATCACTGTCTATCTTTACTGACGGGTAGGAATCCTCCTACTTAGAGACATGTCCAAGATTAAACCCGTCTGGTTCCGGGTTAGACTAGGATCACTGTCTATCTCTACAGACGGGTAGGAATCCTCCAATTTAGAGTCATGTCCAAGTTTAAACCCGTCTGGTCCCGGTTAAGACCAGGATCACTGTCTATCTCTACAGATGGGTATTAATCCTCCAACTTAGAGTCATGTCCAAGTTTAAACATGTCTGGTTCCGGGTAAAACTAAGATCACTGTCTATCACTACTAACGGGTACGAATCCTACAACTAAGAGTCATGTCCAAGTTTAAAACCGTCTGGTTCCGGATAAGACTAGGATCACTGTCTATCTCTACAGATGGGCAGGAATCCTCCAACTTAGAGTCATGTTCAAGTTTAAACCCGTTTGGTTCCGGGTAAGACTAGGATCACTGTCTATCTTTACTGACGGGTACGAATTGTACAACTAAGAGTCATGTCCAAGTTTAAACCCGTCTGGTTCCGGGTAAGACTAGGATCACTGTCTATCACAACTGACGCGCAGGAATCCTCCAACTTAGAGTCATGTTCAAGTTTAAACCCGTTTGGTTCCGGGTAAGACTAGGATCACTGTCAATCTCTACTGACGGGTAGGAATCCTCCAACTTAGAGTCATGTCCAAGATTAAACCCGTCTGGTTCCGGGTAAGACTAGGAACACTGTCTATCACTACTGACGGGTACGAATCCTCCAACTTAGAGTCATGTTCAAGTTTAAACCCGTTTGGATTCCGGGTAAGACTAGGATCACTGTCTATCTCTACTGACGGGTAGGAATCCTCCAACTTAGAGTCATGTCCAAGTTTAAACCCGTCTGGTTCCGGGTGAGACTTTGGTCAATGTCTATCTCTACAGATGGGTAGGAATACTCCAACTTAGAGTCATGTCCAAGTTTAAACCCGTCTGGTTCCGGATAAGACTAGGATCACTGTCTATCTCTACTGACGGGTAGGAATACTGCAACTTAGAGTCATGTCCAAGATTAAACCTGTCTGGTTCCGGGTAAGACTAGAATCACTGTCTATCTCTACAGATGGGTAGGAATCCTCCAACTTAGAGTCATGTCCAAGTTTAAACCCGTCTGGTTCCGGATAAGACTAGGATCACTGTCTATCTCTACAGATGGGAAGGAATCCTCCAATTTAGAGTCATGTACAAGTTTCAATCCGTCTGGTTCCGGGTTAGACTAGGATCACTGTATCTCTCCATAGATGGGTAGGAATCTTTCAACTTAGAGTCATGTCCAAGTTTAAACCCGTCTGGTTCCGGGTAAGAAAAGGATCACTGTCTATCTTTACTGACGGGTAGGAATCCTCCTACTTATAGTCATGTTCAAGATTAAACCCGTCTGGTTCCGGGTTAGACTAGGATCACTGTCTATCTCTACAGATGGGTAGGAATCCTCCTACTTAGAGACATGTCCAAGATTAAACCCGTCTGGTTCCGGGTTAGACTAGGATCACTGTCTATCTCTACAGACGGGTAGGAATCCTCCAATTTAGAGTCATGTCCAAGTTTAAACCCGTCTGGTCCCGGTTAAGACCAGGATCACTGTCTATCTCTACAGATGGGTATTAATCCTCCAACTTAGAGTCATGTCCAAGTTTAAACATGTCTGGTTCCGGGTAAAACTAAGATCACTGTCTATCACTACTAACGGGTACGAATCCTACAACTAAGAGTCATGTCCAAGTTTAAAACCGTCTGGTTCCGGATAAGACTAGGATCACTGTCTATCTCTACAGATGGGCAGGAATCCTCCAACTTAGAGTCATGTTCAAGTTTAAACCCGTTTGGTTCCGGGTAAGACTAGGATCACTGTCTATCTTTACTGACGGGTACGAATTGTACAACTAAGAGTCATGTCCAAGTTTAAACCCGTCTGGTTCCGGGTAAGACTAGGATCACTGTCTATCACAACTGACGCGCAGGAATCCTCCAACTTAGAGTCATGTTCAAGTTTAAACCCGTTTGGTTCCGGGTAAGACTAGGATCACTGTCAATCTCTACTGACGGGTAGGAATCCTCCAACTTAGAGTCATGTCCAAGATTAAACCCGTCTGGTTCCGGGTAAGACTAGGAACACTGTCTATCACTACTGACGGGTACGAATCCTCCAACTTAGAGTCATGTTCAAGTTTAAACCCGTTTGGTTCCGGGTAAGACTAGGATCACTGTCTATCTCTACTGACGGGTAGGAATCCTCCAACTTAGAGTCATGTCCAAGTTTAAACCCGTCTGGTTCCGGGTGAGACTTTGGTCAATGTCTATCTCTACAGATGGGTAGGAATACTCCAACTTAGAGTCATGTCCAAGTTTAAACCCGTCTGGTTCCGGATAAGACTAGGATCACTGTCTATCTCTACTGACGGGTAGGAATACTGCAACTTAGAGTCATGTCCAAGATTAAACCTGTCTGGTTCCGGGTAAGACTAGAATCACTGTCTATCTCTACAGATGGGTAGGAATCCTCCAACTTAGAGTCATGTCCAAGTTTAAACCCGTCTGGTTCCTGATAAGACTAGGATCACTGTCTATCTCTACAGATGGGAAGGAATCCTCCAATTTAGAGTCATGTACAAGTTTCAATCCGTCTGGTTCCGGGTTAGACTAGGATCACTGTATCTCTCCATAGATGGGTAGGAATCTTTCAACTTAGAGTCATGTCCAAGTTTAAACCCGTCTGGTTCCGGGTAAGAAAAGGATCACTGTCTATCTTTACTGACGGGTAGGAATCCTCCTACTTACGAGTCATGTTCAAGATTAAACCCGTCTGGTTCCGGGTTAGACTAGGATCACTGTCTATCTCTACAGATGGGTAGGAATCCTCCAATTTAGAGTCATGTTCAAGATTAAACCCGTCTGGTTCCGGGTGAGACTAGGATCACTGTCTATCTCTACTGACGGGTAGGAATCCTCCAACTTAGAGTCATGTCCAAGATTAAACCCGTCTGATTCCGGGTGAGACTTTGGTCACTGTCTATCTCTACAGATGGGTAGGAATCCTCCAACTAAGAGTCATGTCCAAGTTTAAACCCGTCTGGTTCCGGGTAAGACTAGGATCACTGTCTATATCTACAGATGGGTAGGAATCCTCCAACTTAGAGTCATGTCCAAATTTAAACCCGTCTGGTTCCGGATAAGACAAGGATCACTGTCTATCTCTACAGATGGGTAGGAATACTCTAACTTAGAGTCATGTCCAAGTTTAAACCCGTCTGGTACCAGGTAAGACTACGATCACTGTCTATCTCTACTGACGGGTAGGAATCCTCCAACTTAGAGTCATGTCCAAGATTAAACCTGTCTGGTTCCGGGTAAGGCTAGGATCACTGTCTATCTCTACAGATGGGTAGGAATCCTCCAACTTAGAATCATGTCCAAGTTTAAACCCGTCTGGTTCCGGATAAGACTAGGATCACTGTCTATCTCTACAGATGGGAAGGAATCCTCCAATTTAGAGTCATGTACAAGTTTCAACCCGTCTGGTTCCGGGTAAGACTAGGATCACTGTATATATCTACAGATGGGTAGGAATCCTCCAACTTAGAGTCATGTCCAAATTTAAACCCGTCTGGTTCCGGATAAGACAAGGATCACTGTCTATCTCTACAGATAGGTAGGAATACTCTAACTTAGAGTCATGTCCAAGTTTAAACCCGTCTGGTACCAGGTAAGACTACGATCACTGTCTATCTCTACTGACGGGTAGGAATCCTCCAACTTAGAGTCATGTCCAAGATTAAACCTGTCTGGTTCCGGATAAGGCTAGGATCACTGTCTATCTCTACAGATGGGTAGGAATCCTCCAACTTAGAATCATGTCCAAGTTTAAACCCGTCTGGTTCCGGATAAGACTAGGATCACTGTCTATCTCTACAGATGGGAAGGAATCCTCCAATTTAGAGTCATGTACAAGTTTCAACCCGTCTGGTTCCGGGTAAGACTAGGATCACTGTATATCTCCATAGATGGGTAGGAATCTTTCAACTAAGAGTCATGTCCAAGTTTAAACCCGTCTGGTTCCGGGTAAGAAAAGGATCACTGTCTATCTCTACAGATGGCTAGGAATCCTATTACTTAGAGTCATGTCCAAGTTTGAACCCGTCTGGTTCCGGGTAAGACTAGGATCACTGTCTATCTCTACAGATGGGTAGGAATCCTATAACTTAGAGTCATGTCCAAGTTTAAACCCGTCTGGTTCCGGGTGAGACTAGGATCACTGTCTATCTCTACATACGGGTAGAAATCCTCCAACTTAGAGTCATGTTCAAGTTTAAACCCGTCCGGTTCCGGGTAAGACAAGGATCACTGTCTATCTCTACAGATGGGTAGGAATCCTCCAACTAAGGGTCATGTCCATGATTAAACCCGTCTGGTTCCGGGTAAGACTAGGACCACTGTCTACCTCTACAGATGGGTAGGAATCCTCAAATTTAGAGTCATGTCCAAGTTTAATCACGTCTGGTTCCGGGAAAGACAAGGATCACTGTCTATCTCTACAGATGGGTAGGAATCCTCCAACTTAGAGTCATGTCCAAGTTTAAACCCGTCTGATTCCGGGTAAGACTAGGATCTCTGTCTATCTCTACAACTGTGTTGGAATCTTCGAACTTAGAGTCATGTCAAAGTTTAAACCCGTCCAGTTCTGGGTAAGACTAAGATCACGGTCTACCTCTACAGATGGGTAGGAATACTCCAATTTAGAGTCATGTTCAAGTTTAAACCCGTTTGGTTCCGGGTAATACTAGGATCACGGTCTATCTCTACAGATGGGTATAAATCCTCCAACTTAGAGTCATGTTCATGGTTAAACACGTTTGGTTCCGGGTATGACTAAGATCATGGTCTATCTCTACAAAAGGGTAGGAATATTGCAACTTAGAGTCATGTCCAAGGTTAAACACGTCTGGTTCTGGGTAAGACTAAGATCACGGTTTATCTCTACAGATGGGTAGGAATCCTCCAACTTAGAGTCATGTCCAAGTTTAAACCCGTCTAGTTGTGGGTAAGAGAAGGCTCACTGTCTACCTCTTCCGATTGGTAAGAATACTCCAACTAAGAGTAATGTCCAAGTTTAAACCTGTCTGGTTCTGGGTAAGACTAGGATCACTGTGCCCCTCTACAGATGGGTAGGAATACTCCAACTACATGTAAGAGTCATGTCCAAGTTTAAACCTGTTTTGTTCAGGGTAAGACAAGGCTCACTGTCTACCACTACAGATGGGTAGGAATACTCCAATTTTAACTCATGTCTAAGTTTCAACTCGTCTGGTTCTTGGTAAGAAAAGGATCACTGTCTATCTCTATAGATGTGTAGGAATTCTTCAACTTAGAGTCATTTTCAAGTTTAAACCTGTCTGGTTCCGGGTAAGACTAGGATCACTGTCTATCTCTACAGATGGGTAGGAATCCTCCAATTTAGAGTCATGTTCAAGTTTAAACCCGTCTGGTTCCGGGTAAGACTAGGATCACTGTCTATCTCTACAGATGGGTATGAATCCTCCATTTAGAGCCATGTTCAAGTTTAAACATGTCTGTTTCCGTGTAATATTAAGTTCACGGTCAATCTCTACAGATGGGTTGGAATCTTCCATCTTAGAGTCATGTCCAAGTTTAAACCTGTCTTTTTCTGGGTAACACTAAGAGCACTGTCTGTCTCTACAGATGGGTAGGAATACTCCAATTTAGAGTCATGTCCATGTTTAAACCCGTCTGGTTCCGAGTAAGACTAGGATCACAGTCTATCTCCACAGATAAATAGGAATCCTCCAACTTAGAGTCATGTTCAAGTTTAAACCCGTCTGGTTCCGGGTAATATTAGGATCACTGTCTATCTCCACAGATCGGTAGGAATATTCCAACTTAGAATCATGTCCAAGTTTAAACTCGTCTAGTTCCGGGTAAGACTAGGATTACTGTCTATCTTTACAGATGGATAGGAATCCTACAACTTAGAGTCATGTCCAAGATTAAACCCGTCTGGTTCAGGGTAAGACTATGATCTACAGATGGGTAGGAATCCTCCAACTTAGAGTCATGTCCAAGTTTAAACCCGTCTGGTTCAGGGTAAGACTATGATCTACAGATGGGTAAGAATCCTTCATCTTAGAGTCATGTCCATGTTTAAACCCGTCTGGTTCTGGGTAAGACTAGGACCACTCTCTATTTCTAAAGATGGGTAGGAATCCTCCATCTTAGAGTCCTGTTCAAGTTTTAACCCGTCTGGTTCCAGGTAAGACTAGGATCACTGTCTATCTCTACAGATGGGTAAGAATACTCCAACTTAGAGCCATGTTCAAGTTTAAACCTGTCTGGTTCCGTGTAAGACTAAGATCACTGTCTACCTCTACTGATGGGTAGCAATCCTTCAACTTAAAGTCATTTCCAAGTTAAAACCCGTCTGGTTCCAGATAAGAATAGGATCACTGTCTATCTCTACAGATGGGTAGGAATCCTCCAACTTAGAGTTCTGTCCAAGTTTAAACCCATCTGGTTCCGGGTAAGACTAGGATCACTGTCTTTCTCTACAGATGGGTAGGAATCCTCCAACTTAGAGTCATGTCCAAGTTGAAACATGTCTGTTTCCGTGTAATATTAGGATCACGGTCTATCTTTACAGATGGGTTGGAATCTTCGCACTAAGAGTCATGTCCAAGTTTAAACCCGTCCAGTTCTGGGCAAGACTAGGATCACTGTCTACCTCTACAGATGGGTAGGAATATTCCAACTTAGAGTCATGTCCAAGTTGAAACCCGTTTGGTTCCGGGTAAAATTAGGATCAATGTCTATCACCACAGATGGATAGGAATACTCCAACTTAGAGTCATGTTCAAGTTAAAACCCGTCTGGTTCCGGGTAAGACTAGGATCACGGTCTAACTTCACCGACGGGTAGGAATCCTCTTATTTAGAGTCATGTCCAAGTTTAAACCCGTCTAATTCCGGGTAAGACTTGGATCACTGTCTGTCTCTACAGATGGGTAAGACTCCTCCAACTTAGAGTCATGTCCAAGATTAAACCCGTCTGGTTCCGGGTAAGAGTAGGATCACGGTCTATTTCCACAGATGGGTAGGAATCTTCCAACTTAGAGTTAAGTCCAAGTTTAAACCCGTCTGGTTCCGGGTAAGACTAGGATCACTGTCTATCTCTACAGATGGGTAGGAATCCTCCAACTTAGAGTCATGTCCAAGTTTAAACCTGTCTGGTTCCTGGTAAGAGTAGGATCGCTGTCTACCTCTACAGATGGGTAGGAATACTCCAACTTAGAGTCATGTCCAAGTTTAAACCCGTCTAGTTCCGTGTAAGTCTTGGATAACTGTCTATCTCTACAGATGGGTAGGAATCCTCCAACTTAGAATCATATCCAAGATTAAACCCGTCTGGTTCCGGGTAAGACTAGGATCACGGTCTATTTCAACAGATGGGTAGGAATCCTCCATCTCAGAGTCATATCCAACTTTAAACCCGTCTGGTTCCGGGTAATACTAGGATCACGGTCTATCTCTACAGATGGGTAGAAATCCTCCAATTTAGGGTCAAGTTCATGGTTAAACACGTCTTGTTCCAGATATGACTAAGATCATGGTCTATCTCTACAAAAGGATAGGAATACTCCAACTTAGAGTCATGTCCATGTTTAAACACGTCTGGTTCTGGGTAAGACTAGGATCACGGTTTATCTCTACAGATGGGTAGGAATACTCCAACTTAGAGTCATGTCCAAGTTTAAATCCGTCTGGTTCTGTGTAAGACTAGGATCACTGTCTATATCTACAGATGGGTAGGAATAATTTAACTGAGTGTCATGTTCAAGTTTAAACCCGTCTGGTTCCGGGTAAGACTAAGATCACCCTCTTTCTCTACAGATGGGTAGGAATCCTCCAACTTAGAGCCATGTTCATGTTTAAACCCGTCTGGTCCCGGTTAAGACTAGGATCACTGTCTATCTCTACAGATGTGTAGGAATACTCCAACTTAGGGTCATGTTCAAGTTTAAACCCGTCTGGTTCCGGTTAAGACTAGGATCACGGTCTGTCTCGACAGATAGGTAAGAATCCTCCAAATTATAGTCATTTCAAGTTTAAAACCGTCTGGTTCTGGGTAAGACTAGGAACATGGTCTGTCTCCACAGTTGGTTAGGAATCGTCCAACATAGAGTAATGTCCAAGTTTTAACCCGTCTGGTTCCACGTAATACTAGGATCACTGTCTATCTCCACATATGGATTGGAATCCTCTAACTTAGAGTCATATTCCAGTTTCAACCCAACTGGTTCCGGGTAAGACTAGGATATCTTTCTATCTCTACAGATGGCTATGAATCCTCCAACTTAGAGTCATGTCCAAATTTAAACCCGTCTTGTTTTGGGTAAGACTATAATCACAGTTTATCACTACAGATGGGTAGGAATACTCCAACTGAGAGGCATATCCAAGTTTAAACCCGTCTGGTTTCGGGCAAGACTAGGGTCATGGTCTATGTCTAAAGATGGGTATGAATACTCCAGTTGAGAGTCATATCAAAGTTTAAACACGTCTGGTTCCGGGTAAGACTAGGATCACTGTATATCTCTACAGATGGGTAGGAATCCTCCAACATAGAGTCAAGTCCAAGTTTAAACCCGTCTGGTTCCGATTAAGACTATGATCACTGTCTATCTCCACAGATGGGTAGGAATACTCCAACTTAGAGTCATGTCCAAGATTAAACACGTCTGGTTCCGGGTAAGACTAGGATCACTGTCTATCTCTACAGAAAGGGTAGGAATCCTCCAACATAGAGTCAAGTCCAAGTTTAAACCCGTGGTTCCGATTAAGACTATGATCACTGTCTATCTCCACAGATGGGTAGGAATACTCCAACTTAGAGTCATGTCCAAGATTTAACACGTCTGGTTCCGGGTAAGCCTAGGATCACTTTCTTTCTCTACAGATGGGTAGGAATCTTCCAACTTAGAGTCATGTCCAAGTTTAAACCCGTCTGGTTCCGGGTAAGACAAGGATCACTGTCTATCTCCACAGATGGGTAGGAATACTCCAACTTAGAGTGATGTCCAAGATTAAATCTGTCTGGTTCCGGGTAAGACTATGATCACTGTCTATTTCTACAGATGCGTAGGAATACTCCAACTTAGAGTCATGTCCAAGATTAAACCCGTCTGGTTCGGTGTAAGACAAGGATCACTGTCTATCTCTACAGATGGATAGGAATCCTCCAACTTAGAGTCATGTCCAACTTTAAACCCGTCTGGTTCCGGGTAAGATTAGGATCACTGTCTATCTCTACAGATGGGTAGGAATCTTCCAACTTAGAGTCATGTCCAAATTTAAACCCGTCTGGTTCCGGGTAAGACTAGGATCACTGTCTATCTCTACAGATGGGTAGGAATCCTCCAACTTACAGTCATGTCCAACTTTAAACCTGTCTGGTTCCTGGTAAGAGTACGATCACTGTCTACCTCTACAGATGGGTAGGAATACTCCAACTTAGAGTCATGTCCAAGTTTAAACCCGTCTGGTTCCAGGTAAGAGTAGCATCACTGTCTATCTCTACAGATGGGTAGGAATACTCTAACTTAGAGTCATGTCCAAGTTTAAACCCGTCTGGTTCCGGGTAAGACTAGGATCACTGTCTATCTCTACAGATGGGTAGGAATCCTTCAACTTAGAGTCATGTCCAAGTTTAAACCCGTCTGGTTCCGGATAAGACTAGGATCACTGTCTATCTCTACAGATGGTTAGGAATCCTTTAACTTAGAGTCATGTCCAAGTTTAAACCCATCTGGTTCCGGGTAAGACTAGGATCACTGTCTATCTCCAATGATGGGTAGGAATCCTTCAACTTAGAGTCATGTCCAAGTTTAAACCCGTTTGGTTCCGGGTAAGGCTAGGATCACTGTCTATCTCTACAGATGGGTAGGAATCCTCCAACTTAGAGTCATGTCCAAGATTAAACCCGTTTGGTTCCGGGTAAGACCAGGATCACTGTCTATCTCTACAGATGGGTAGGAATCCTCCAACTTAGAGTCATGTCCAAGATTAAACCCGTCTGGTTCCGGGTAAGACCAGGATCACTGTCTATCTCTACTGATGGGTAGGAATCCTCCAACTTAGAGTCATGTCCAAGATTAAACCCGTCTGGTTCCGGGTAAGACTAGGATCACTGTCTATCTCTACTGATGGGTAGGAATCCTCCAACTTAGAGTCATGTCCAAATAATGAGACACAATGACCTATATCAATTATCACGGAAACATGACTGGGTGAAGATTCAAACTGGATTGATAGTCAGACGCGCTACCGACTGAGTTATCCGGTCCTGTTTACTATTCAGAAAACCTTCAGACGCTGCCGACTTAGCAAACCTGTCCTGGCAACTCCTTTAAAGGTAGACACGGATACAATTGCACGTGTATTTTTTTGTATTGTGCACATTTACATAATACAAATAGGTGAATAGAATACGCAGGAATGTGTGTAGAACCTTAGTTTTGTTTTTATTATGGAAAGGGGCATAACTCTTGTAAATTGTTGAAAGTCATCATATTTAACATAATCGTGGTTATAACAAAACTGTAACGAATGTCAATTTTTTCAGATTTTATTCGACATGTTAGAAAAAAAATCGATTTGTATTTTAAGAGTTCTTATTCATATTCTGAACATCACTAGTTTTATAATAATGTTAATACTTTCTCAGATGTGAAGTTTATAAACAGAAATATTTAGGTATTGGTAGATTTGTATGACTATCAAGGAGACTTGGCCGGGCGGAGAATTGAACTCACGATCCCTGGATTAATTGTCAGACGCGCTACCCACTCAGCTAACCTGTCCCGACAACTCCTTTAAAGAAACCACGAATACATTTTCACGTGTATTTTCATACGTTCATATATGTAGATGTACTACTTGATTCGACACGTGGACATGCGGGATGTTGGATTACAACGTTGTCTTGTGTCCCTTTAATATACCATTGCTTGTACCAAACTTAACTGGATTATGGCCTTTTATGGCCACGGACGTCTCACGGGTCTCTCTCATACCCAAGCGGAGCCCGTGATCCAGTGTTGAGCATCGGTTCCGCAATCAGAGTGTCGTGGATTCGATCCTGCGCCACGTTGTGCTCTTGTGCAAGACACTTTTCTTTCCTAGTACTGTTTCTACCCAGAAAGATTTCGATCTGGGTTTAATAACTTGTTTCATAATGGATGTAAAATTAATTAGTTTCAACTAAGTATTCTCTTTCCAAGGTCTTGGACATAAACATGTCATAATTTCGGAGAAACTTAAACATGGAAGGAGAACCTACGTCACACGCACCGCTCAATACGGTCTTCGCAATTCCAGATTCCCTCAAAACAGTCGCACTTCACGTAAATGTGAAAGTTACCGGACTTGACGCTCATCTGTTTTGAGGTAATCTGGAATTTTGTAGGTCGCACTAAATTGTATATCTGTGAAATTCATTCTTCTAATACCCAGACGGTCGGTTGGAACTATAAAACCTACACGTTTACCCAAAACTGATACAAAAAAACACTTAAACCAACTTTTGAAACACCGTTCCGGCGCCGTTTTTAGCGGTACGCGTGATGAAGGTTCCCACCCCTATTACACACAGATTGCAAAAAAAAATAAAAAATGTAGGACCCTAAATCAAAATACAGGAAGAGTGTCAATTTACGGCCATATTTCATAACAACTTAAGGACTTAAACAAACTGAAAACCACTCAAGGTGAATTGTAAATTATTTTGCACAAAAACAAAAAATATTTATGATGATACAAATTATAATTCAATTTTATTGACAAAACTTGGGTCCCATGGTTTGAAGCGCAAATGAAAATACCGAAATTATGGTTTAAAACGAGAAAAAAAATGAAGGCTCCTTGTCATTTTGTACCGCTGTTATGCCCCAATAATTGTTTTATTATTTATTTTTTTTTTTTTTTTTAACTTATTTATTTTACCTTGATTGTGAAACAAGTTATTACAACTTATACAAATCACGCTCGACACCTTCCCGGGTAGAACCACTACTAAGCATATGGGGGTAACGTGTCTTAATAAGGACACCACACATGGCCGCGGTGGATCCAACGGCCGATTCGAACCCACGACTTCCGACTGCAAGGTCCTTCAAAAGGCAAAAAGCCTGGAAACTAGATTGGTGTTTACCGTTAGTTCAATGTTTGGGTTACTAAATATACTAATGTACGCATGTCTTTTGTTTACACAGGTAGTTCGAACAAATAATACAAACTATAGACTCTTGTAAAATCAATTTTGGTAGTAAACATACAGTTTCGTGTTCAACGAAATCAGTTTAAAATAATGTTGTCCAATTGTTGACAAATGTTCCAGCAGTTTTGATATTGTACGAATTTTAAAACGATTCTGACACGTTAATGTCTACTATAGCTCTGTACACAACGTTGCAATATTTCATGAAGAGTAATTTGAAGCAAGCGTTTAAATTTAAAAAGTCTTATATTTACATAAATTACATTTTCATTTTTAGGACTATTCCTAAATTTACAGTAAAGTAAAGAAATAACAACCCATTAAAAGATACTCGTAGACCTATTATTTTATAATTACAATTGGTTTCCTTTTTCAGTCTCTTGATCATCGTGTCTAATTATCAATACAATAAAACAAGAATACTGTTAAACAAATTGCGAAAAAGTATAATACAACAAAATGAGCTCAAACCTACTTCGCACGATTAAAAATTGCCATATTACAGTAAGATCTTTTTTTCAAGTAGGTCATTGTTAAAGGTTATTTGCAAGTTGGTTACTTCCGTTTTAACTAAACGCTTTACATATGTTGCCAATAAAACATATATTTTTATATTGATAAGAAAAAATCTCACTTATCACTGAATCACGTAAACGCTCTATTTTCTTGAAGTGTTTACGTACTTTAAATTGTATGCCAGTCAATGTTCAAAGCATTATATAATGCACTTGGTATGTACGTTACAGCACATTATCTGTTACAGCTCAGCTAATAGTACAGTCATATGGTGAAAAATCGTGCATTTTGTGGGAAAAGCATAAACATGAGCAGGAAGTAAGTATATGGTGTCCCGAACTGTATATCAAAAGAAACCTTGGAAAAAATAGTCATGATCATATGCGACGCTTGTAAAAGACAAACGTCTTGACAAGTCCGGCCGAGAATAAAAAACACTTTTATTTAGCGAAAATCGAATAACGTTTTTGATTTGTTGTTTCAAACAATCGGACTACCTCGGCGATTTTCATAGTATTTTTAAAGAGTATCGTTTGGGTGTTTATTTTTTTATTCATTATTTCTGTAGTATTAGATATTTTCTATGACAACGATCTTGTACAAGGTTACTGCCGTCATTTCCGTCCGAATTAATGTTTTTAATTTTTATTATAACAAAACCATTGCAGAGGTGTGTTTGTTTCAGCCAATCAGATCTTACTTCCAAATCCAAACGTTTCTTTTGCACAACTTGTCAAGACGTTTGTCTTTTAGAAAAGTAAGGTCGCATATGATCAATACTATAAAAAATCATAATGGTAAAAAAATCAAAATGGCCGCCATACTTGAAAAAGATACTAAAAACATATAAGTCATATGGTAAAAAACGAACTAGTAGGAAACGCATGGAACAAGGCAGGAAGTAAGTATAAGGGGCTCCAACTTAAATATCAAAAGGAACCGTGGAAATGTCAAGAAAGCCGAAAAAATCAAAACGGCCATCATACATAAGCAGTGCATGCATATTTTTATTATACGTGTTTCGTTTTGATTACTTTAATTTTCCAACATGATATTTTTAAAGTTTTTTTAATTATATTCATTATGTAAGGTAACCTGGTTGTTTTTTATTTCTCTCAAAAATTTGCTCATTGTTTGACATTTTTCATTGTTTAAAGCATTTTCTTCTTCGTGCATGCATACAGCAATGTTGCATTGTTGTTTGAGTTTGCATGCATGCAGCAATGTTACATACATCAATGTTAGATACATCAATGGTACATTGTTGTTTGAGTTTGCATGCATACAGCAATGTTACATACAGCAATGTTAGATACAGCAATGTTACAGTGTTGTTTGAGTTTGCATGCATACAGCAATGTTACATACATCAATGTTAGATACAGCAATGTTACATTGTTGTTTGAGTTTGCATGCATACAGCAATGTTACATTGTAGTTTGAGTTTGCATGCATACAGCAATGTTACATTGTTGTTTGAGTTTGCAAACATCAACGTTGCATTGTTGGTATTGAGCTGCGCGATAAAACCGGTATACCGCGGTTTTTAGCTGCGCCAGTACATACCTTGGTTCTATTATGGAGTATCGATTTTCGGCAATTTCCGTCACCACGTGATACCATCGATTAAACCGAGCATAATCAAAATGGCGGGGCGAATGTGAAATTGTTTATAACAGGCGTGGCGACAATGTTGATGTTTTCAGTAAAAACAAACGGAATATATAATTATATATAAAATTCATTTCATTGGAACATTTTCCTGTCATACCGTTGGAAACTGGTGTAATAAAAACAACAATATTTCGCCATATTAATGCAAAACGGTACCAAGTGTATATGAAATAAGAAGGCTTATTGCTCTAATTGGACGATATTTTAACATATATCAATTGCCCGAAGCAGGAAGCTTTTCAAAGTTTTACAAGAGTTATACCACTTTCCAAACTACAAACAAGATTGAATGTCTACATACAGTCATACCGGGGTATTTTGATTTCACATTTGAACAACGTGGATACATTATTGTTAGATGAACACTTATTATTTAATATATAAATTGCCGTTCGTGCCTTTAAATCCGAGCTGTCAAAGGTCTTTATGAAGACTAAGATAGTAACGAAAAACAAAATATAATAAAACTGAATGTCTTTTGGATGCTGATATTGATCACTTCTTTAATTACAAAATGGATTTTTACTTAATAGGCTGACAGCTAAAACCATTTTACTTTTTAAAGGAAAAACAAAATAACAGGTGTCATTCTTAACGTTCGCTTCTGCTATAAGATTCCATAAGATGTGTTTCTTTGACTATTTTCCATTGAAGAAAGTGTTATTTTTTCCTTTACTTATTTTCCATTGAAATAAACGTCCGTTTTCGTTTTTTTCTCACCGAAGCGTCATTTTTTTGTCTTATCTATCATTAATACTATTTATGAAGATTTGG
Source organism: Panopea generosa (assembly GCA_029582155.1). Lineage (NCBI taxonomy): Eukaryota > Metazoa > Mollusca > Bivalvia > Adapedonta > Hiatellidae > Panopea > Panopea generosa. The sequence goes on along the minus strand of CM055899.1, from coordinate 22,762,351 downwards.
AATTTTCCGTGTTTCCTGTTTTGTTTTTCTATCAAAAGTGCCCATCCTACAAGTACACCCAACAGGAACTGTCTCGATGGTGACCATGTAGTTAAACACATTGTTGACACACACCCTTCTTATCACCGGCATGTACGTCTTCACTTGCTCACAGACCGACCTCTTCTTTGTTGTACAACCCTTCTTCTTTGAACAAGGATCAGTGAGTACAGCGATACAGCTCGAGCAGGAACATTTCGCTTTTGTGATTGTCATGGGTATCCGGTCTGTGTCATACTCCAACACCACATGCCAAGGGCAGGTTGAAGCTGAATCAATCTGATTCAAATTTGCTGCATTTATTTTTTTCAGTTTTTTACATTTTGATTGGCCATATACCCTAGACTCGTGTCGTCTGCTCGAACTCAGCAAGTCGATGAGTTTGTTTTCTTGTTTTAGTTTAGCCTTTGCGTCGACAACGTAGGCAGGGATGTTGAAGAACGTCATGTCTGCAATGTACTCGTTTTTGATTTTCTCCATCAGTGCTGCCTTTATATCTGTTGCATTATCCGGATCTTCACACATCCCATTTATACGGTTCACGGATTGCAATATGTAAACTAGAAACAAGACCGCCGAACTGAAACCAACCTGGAATTAGAAATTAGAATGTTAAAAAAAATCACAAAAGTTTACTTATACAGTCAAGTGGACATTGAAGTAAGAAACATGCAGCCATCATGCATCGTGTATATCAAATTCATGTAAATAATAGCTGATAAAAGGATATCATTCGGAAGACCAGAATGCAACCAAGGAAATAAAATAGACTCGGTTTTATTAGCTCTGTTCATGAGGGATAGTTTTAAATGACTCCAGCACTATTGTTTCATAAGGGATAGTGTTAAATTGCTCCAGCACAATTTTTTCATGAGAGATATTGTTAAATGACTTCAGCACTATCATTTCATGAGGAATAGTGTTAAATGATTCCAGCAGTATCATTTCATGAGGGAAAGTGTTAAATGGCTTCAGCACCTTCACGCTCATGCCTTGTTGCCCGAGGAACAGAAAACATTTTAAGATGGTGATAGGTAACAGGGGAGTGTTATATACTAAACAAAACAGCTAACCAGATATCTAGTACTATGGTTGATATCTCAAATAATTTAGATAGGATTTTACCTAAATTTGGCAGAAAATAAGAACAATATGTTATGGCAATTTTCTCAAAATTCTATTTGTTTATTTTAATAAAATCATTGTGAAATTGTACTTTTAATACCACCACCCCCACCCCCACCCCCACCCCACCCCCATGAGGTTGTTACTTCCCTATCTTGTTTGGATCGTGTTCTTCCAAGGGGTCCTTTATCATATATATTTTGAACGACTTGGAAGGAACTTCATGATCCAAAAGGACCAAAAATAAAAGTAATACTTACCCTGTCAAAACGACCAAAAACAATACTAACCCTGTCAAAAGGACCAAAAACAATACTAACACTGTCAAAAGGACCAAAAATAACACTAACACTGTCAAAAGGACCAGAAACAATACTAACACTGTCAAAAGGACCAGAAATAGTACTTACACTGTCAAAAGGACAAGAAATAATACCAACACTGTCAGAAGGACTAAAAGTAATATCAACACTGTCAGCAGGACTAAAAGTAATACCATCACTGTAATACCAACACTGCTAACAGGACTAAAAGTAATATCAACACTGTCAAAAGGTCACGAAATAATGCCAACGCTGTCAGAAAGACCAGAAATAACACAAACGTAATCAAAATCGCCAGAAATAATAATAACACTATTCAAAGGACCAGCTGCAAAACCAGCACTGTCAAAAGGGTACAAAATTAATACCAGCACTGTCAAAAGGGTACACAAATAATACCAACACTGTCAAAAGGGTATAAAAATAATACCAGCCTGTTATAAGGGTTTAAAAATAATACCAACAATGCCAAAAGGGTACAAAAAATAATACCAACACTGTCAAAGAGTACACAAATAATTCTAGCACTGTCAAAATGCGAGTGTTAAGAGCCGCTTAACGGCACGTACGTCTCCCGTTATGAAAGTCAATGATATTTTAAACCGCTTTCTTTCAATTGATATCTTTGCGGAAGTTTTCTGTAAGGTAAATATTTCAATGTTTGTAGATTACTTAAACCTCAGGTGTATACTTTACTTACAGCAAACTAGACAAATATATCTTTAAACTTTTCACACGGACTGCGTTTAATTCGAGTTTAATTGATAACATCGAATATCTCCCTTGATATGCGGTCTAAACAAATCACCGTCGACTGTGTCGGTAATTGGGATAACCGTCCTGTCAGCGAGATAAGGGCATAGGGTTAAACTCGAGATATATGCACTGTTTAACATGGGGATTTGAATCCGGTTCAATGTTGTTATATTGTGTTAAGTGTCGCTTTTATCGCGGCGGTGTCTACATGAGACAGTATTCTAAGCGCTGCCACACTGAAGTATCGTGCTGCAGACACATTTTATGATACCCCACCCAGCCACAATATACTGACACCGCGATGCCCAGACCTAGAACTATCCTCTAAATGCTGAGCATCAAGCGAGAAAGCTTCTAGTATCAGTTTTAAGTCATTGGTATGACCAGCCAGGAATCCAACCCACGACCTTTCACATGTGAGGCGGACGCTCTAACACTTGACCACCGCTGAGCAACGAATCCCGTTCAAATTGATGTCATTACACAGCAAAAATTCGGATCAAGATATGCATGGCTATGTTAACATTCGTGAAGTAGCTATTCATTGGACATAATTATAAATTAAGAGATGTTACAAACACACACGAATAAATCGAGGCAAATGTGCAAGAGACACGCCTTTTATTGTACCGTTGATCGACTTAAGTCTATAGTTACAAACAAATAATGAGCAGGTTTTAAAACTGATCTATAATTGATAAATGGGACATGTTGGATTAGGCTGGGTACGTAAAGAATATTTATAAATGAAATAAATTCGTTTGTTAACGTTCTACACGCAACGAATAAATATACGTGAACTTCATCAGGGTTTATTTTATAGTGCGCATATCATGAAAATTAATGTAAGTTCATAATTATGTTAAAAAGGTTAAATGACGGGTCCGGTTGTGCTCAGTTGGTCACGTGTCTGACTATCAATCCAGAGATCGTGCGCTCGAATCTCCGACCGGCCACAATATCCGACCGTCACGACGAATATAGGACATTGCGTCGTATCGACGTTCTTCTCTCACTGTGTGAGCAGGTTATCAGTTACTTATTGAGATGGATGTGCCCGAGTACAGGTTATCAGTTACTTATTGAGATGGATGTGCCCGAGTACATGTTAACAGTTACTTATTGAGATGGATGTGCCCGAATACAGGTTATCAATTACTTATTGAGATGGATGTGCCCGAGTACAAGTTATCAGTTACTTATTGAGATGGATGTGCCCGAGTACAGTTTATCAGTTACTTTTTGAGATGGATGTGCCCGAGTACAGGTTATCAGTTACTTATTGAGATGGATGTGCCCGAGTACTGGTAATCAGTTTCTTATTGAGATGGATGTGCCCGAGTACAGGTTATCAAGTACTCATTGAGATGGATGTGCCCGAGTACTGGATATCAGTTACTTATTGAGATGGATGTGCCCGAGTACAGGTTATCAGTTACTTATTGAGATGGATGTGCCCGAGTACAGGTTATCAGTTACTTATTGAGATAAATGTGCCCGAGTACTGGTTATCAGTTACTTATTGAGATAGATGTGCCCGAGTACTGGTTATCAGTTACTATTTGAGATGGGTGTGCCCGAATACTCGGTTATCAGTTACTTATTGTGATGGATGTGCCCGAGTACTGGTTATCAGTTACTTATTGAGATGGATGTGCCCGAGTACTGGTTATCAGTTACTTATTGTAATGGATGTGCTCGAGTACTGGTTATCAGTTACTTATTGAGATGGGTGTGCCCGAGTACTGGTTATCAGTTACTTATTGAGATGGATGTGCCCGATTACTCGGTTATCAGTTACTTATTGAGACGGATGTGCCCGAGTACTGGTTATCAGTCACTTATTGTGATGAATGTGCCCGAGTACTGGTTATCAGTTACTTATTGAGATAGATGTGCCCGAGTACTGGTTATCAGTTACTTATTGAGATGGATGTGCCCGAGTACTGGTTATCAGTTACTAATTGAGACGGATGTGCCCGAGTACTGAGTACTGGTTATCATTTACTTATTGAGACGGATGTGCCCGAGTACTGGTTATCATTTACTTATTGAGACAGATGTGTCCGAGTACTGGTTATCAGTTACTTATTGTGATGGATGTGCCCGAGTACTGGTTATCAGTAACTTATTGAGATGGATGTGCCCAAGTACTGGTTATCAGTTACTTATTGAGATGGATGTGCCCGAGTACTGGTTATCAGTTACTTATTGAGATGGATGTGCCTGAATACTGGTTAACCTTTCAGGATCTTAGAGAGTTATTAGGCTAACCACTCTGTTAGCCCTCGATGGCATTAAAATGACGCTAAATAATCATAAGCAAACAAACGTTAAAAAAACGTCCTTTACAAAAACGAATATTTAGAAAGAAAACATATCAAAAATGATGTCCATGTGTTTGATGTGAAGAAGCTTTTCATTTGAGGGTGTTTTATTTAGTTTGGTCACAAAATGATGAAATTACGGTAAGTAAAGTTTTATTAATAAACTAGGTACTGGTCGGTAGCTAAATTTGAATGATATTTGAATGATTATTTCACGATGTTTTTATAATGAGTTTTATTATTCTACTAGTAGAAATAAGATATACAAGACATTGATGAAGAATAATGTCATATTAATGATCGCCATGATCAACCATAGCGGTGGTCTAGTGGTAGAGCGTCCGCAACGCATGCGGACGGTCGTGAGTTCGATTCCAGGTCGTGTCATACCAAAGACTTGAAAAATAGTACTAGAAGCTTCCTCGCTTGGCGCTCAGCATAAAGAGGATCGTTCTAGGTCTTGTCAATCCATTGGCAGTATGATATGACTGAGTGGGGTATCATACCATGTGTCTGCGGCATGATACTCCAGTGTGACAGCGCTTAGAATACTGTCTCAAGTAGACACCGTCGCGATATGACTGAAATATTGTTGAAAGCGACGCTAAACACCATACAACAAACAACAACACGATCACCATGATCTCATGAGCTTTTAACTACCAACTGCATTCTACCGCTACCTGCACAATATTCAAATTTGGACGTAGTCCTGATGTTGAACTGTTTGCTAGTACATAAAGTCCATACAACGGCTTTATGAAACCTCATTTGTTGGAATTTAGTTTTTCTAGATTAGTTATCAATACCGACCAGAGAGTGAAAGTGCACAATTAACAAACAGTTTCCCTAAGCTGGTCATGTCATTAAGTATAACTCGTTCTGGTTACATTGTTCAAAGAAATGACAACTACACAAGATTATTCCATATATATCCTACTTATCACCGATCCCTTTGTCTTATTCAAAAACACTTGATTTATTATGAAAAATCGATGTTAGATTTCCGCTATTTAATTCTAATATATTTAATATGAAATAGGTATCATCAGGATTTTTTTTACCAATATATTATTTCTATATAGACTCATAAACCACGTATTTCCACAATTATATATATATAAACATATCGAAATAATATATTGTAAGGGGGTTTCTTTGGTGTACTCACCTAGATTAGACTAAAATAGAATTTCCGCATATAGTTGAAACCTATTTTGTGACATATTTAAGGAGACACGTGGTTTCAATTTAATTTCAATTTCATTTGCAAAAAGTTGTTAAATTTGTTTGGTCCGAATGACGGTGTTTAGGTGGTCAGTCAGTTTTTGAGTGATGTCCATCTTAAGAAGGGGATTTCGCTTAAAGTTTACCACTCCGATTGAAACATCGATTTTGTCACGTTTCGGTGGATTTGATGTATTAATTTATGAGATGGTTTTTGTCCATTATGTTTTTAAGACATTTATAGTCGTTTTTTCCCTAATATACTCCGTTTACCCTTTACTTCAATAAAGACGCCTTTGGACACCTTTAATATTGAAAGCATTAATTCACCACGTATCAGCAATGGGTGAATTATGTTTATATTAACTGACAGAGTGGAAAACAGTGCAGGAAGAGTTCAGAGTGTTCGTTACGAGCAATCTGAACTCTTCCTGCACTGTTTTCAATGACCTTCTGTGATTGGTGCGGGAAAACGCGTATCTATGGAGTAAGGGGTTAATATAGAACTTTAGATGTCTGACCCTTGAATTATATGTTTAAATGTCTAATTGACTCTTTGTTTTAAATATCCCATTTTCGACCCTCGGATAGTCTTGTTTTAACCAAAATACACGTATCGAAATTTTATAAGAAAACAACATTCATTTTGGTAATACAAAGTTTTAACAATTAACAGAGAATTAATGATGGTTGATATTTGAGGAGAGAGACAGAATTAATGAAAGGTTAGTGTTACAGAAGGGAACACAAACTGCAGCGTATTTGACTTTAACATATATATCCTCCATAAGAATAGACGATCAGAATGTAAAAGTCTTAAAAAAAATCAAAATTAACAAAAAAAACGAACTTCCAATAAGCGGTTCCTTAAACAAATAAACAGAGAATGTGGCCGAGTAAACCCCAAAAGCATGTCCAGTAAGAAGCAGTTTAAACAAATAAACAGAGAATGTGGCCGAGTAAACCCCAAAAGCATGTCCAGTAAGAAGCAGCTTAAACAAATAAACAGAGAATGTGGCCGAGTAAACCCAAAAAGCATGTCCAGTAAGAAGCAGCTTAAACAAATAAACAGAGAATGTGGCCGAGTAAACCCAAAAAGCATGTCCAGTACGAAGCAGCTTAAACAAATAAACAGAGAATGTGGCCGAGTAAACCCAAAAAGCATGTCAAGTACGAAGCAGCTTAAACAAATAAACAGAGAATGTGGCCGAATAAACCCAAAAAGCATGTCCAGTAAGAAGCAGCTTAAACAAATAAACAGAGAATGTGGTCGAGTAAACCCAAAAAGCATGTCCAGTAAGAAGCAGCTTAAACAAATAAACAGAGAATGTGACCGAGTAAACCCCAAAAGCATGTCCAGTAAGAAGCAGCTTAAACAAATAAACAGAGAATGTGGCCGAGTAAACCCCAAAAGCATGTCCAGTAAGAAGCAGCTTAAACAAATAAACAGAGAATGTGGCCGAGTAAACCCCAAAAGCATGTCCAGTAAGAAGCAGCTTAAACAAATAAACAGAGAATGTGGCCGAGTAAACCCAAAAAGCATGTCCAGTAAGAAGCAGCTTAAACAAATAAACAGAGAATGTGGCCGAGTAAACCCAAAAAGCATGTCCAGTAAGAAGCAGCTTAAACAAATAAACAGAGAATGTGGCCGAGTAAACCCAAAAAGCATGTCCAGTAAGAAGCAGCTTAAACAAATAAACAGAGAATGTGGCCGAGTAAACCCAAAAAGCATGTCCAGTACGAAGCAGCTTAAACAAATAAACAGAGAATGTGACCGAGTAAACCCAAAAGCATGTCCAGTAAGAAGCAGCTTAAACAAATAAACAGAGAATGTGGCCGAATAAACCCAAAAAGCATGTCCAGTAAGAAGCAGCTTAAACAAATAAACAGAGAATGTGGCCGAATAAACCCAAAAAGCATGTCCAGTACGAAGCAGCTTAAACAAATAAACAGAGAATGTGGCCGAGTAAACCCAAAAAGCATGTCCAGTAAGAAGCAGCTTAAACAAATAAACAGAGAATGTGGCCGAGTAAACCCCAAAAAGCATGTCCAGTACGAAGCAGCTTAAACAAATAAACAGAGAATGTGTCCGAGTAAACCCCAAAAGCATGTCCAGTAAGAAGCAGCTTTAATCACTTAACGTTCGATGTGGACGTGCAGCAAGTATTCACAGTCGTACCTATTTCATTGCAGGTTATCTAAATTCTTTGGTACGATTTTCTGAATACCCACACAGCCGCTTTGTAAATATTCTTCTCATATCTCCGGCATGTGATATATAATCTCTAAAATTTGTACCGATCTCGTATTTTAGAAACTTATAAGATGAAACGATATGATTATTGACGAAAGCCTCAAATCACACCATGTCACTTTAGGTATTGAGATAAAAAATGTTATCACCCTTGAATTTGTATGTGTTTTTGTATTATTCGGTCTCGATCTTTCATTTAAAGATTATGTCATTATTTTGCTAATATATTTTTTATTATCTTGTTGTACTCATTAAAAATATAGAAATAATAGTTATGAAAACCAGGAAATATGTATGTTCACCAAGAATCGTATCATTTAAGTTGCCACTACAATAGCATAACATGATCAGTATATGAAATACATATCCCTCTAATGATGTGGAGTGCGTGGTCCAGTGGTAGAGCACCAAACCCATGATCGGAGGGTCGTGGGTTCGATCCTCCGCCACGGATATGTGTTGTGTCCTTGAGCAAGACACTTTTCCGCATATGATTAGTACTGGTTCTAACCAGGAAGACTTCGAGCGTGATTTGCCTAAGTTGTAAGAACTTGTTTCACAATCGAAGTAAAATAAATAAGTTTAAACTAATGATGTTTGTATGTTTTCATTTAAACGATTGTTTATAGATATCCTTATTTCTTGAAATCAAAACATAAATCGTGTTATTTATGTTAACTATAGATGTACACGGAGTATCGATTTGGCACGGTCAGAAACAAAACTGCACCCCCACCCCCACCCCCGGGGAGCTTAAACCTGGTTTACGGGTGCACCCAACCTCGCCCTTCTCCCGTCAACACATCAAAAAACAATATGGTGTTAATAAAACAATTCCCGCTGGACAAATTGTGAAATAATGGAAAATGGATTAAATGATATAGACAATACAAAATATTTTAAAACTTACCTCGCACGTTCCGAAGTTCATTTTATTTCTGTATTCGATGCTAGTTTTTGGAGGACTCTAGTCTGTATCCACTGAGATGAATTATATATATTGGTAATCTGGAAGTTATGTTGCAGTATTTTGAAATGCCAATGTTTTTTTTATCTTTCAAATCCACAAACGGTGATTAAAGTTAATAGCCGTATCGATTTAAGCACACTTAATTTGGCAATGGATATTCATTGGATATTCATTGAATATTGCACATCCTGAGTGAAAACTTTCAAACCTGTTTGATTTTCAATACAATCATTGCAAATAAATGCATCCAATCTGCAGTTGACGTTAGTGATTATACTATTTATTCGGTTTGATCTGGCTATTTCAAACAAAGCGAAACACCGCGGGAACTTGTATTTTATTTCCGCAAAGCAGACGGCAAGGAAGTACAGTTGCGTTTTGTGCAAACGCTCCACATATATTATAATATACGATTATGGCGGTTAATAAGCCTTTCATTGAATAATAAGTTCATCGGTAGTTTATTTCCTTGCAGTGTGAAAATGTCGTTTGAAGATTTCATGAATCATCCCTTGCTGACATTTTGATCGCCAGTGCATATTTTTATTTTAATCGCTGATCAAAAGCTTGTTATTACATTGTATAATAATAAAAAATGTTGTTTTTTTTGTGTGTGACGAAACGTTTATTGATAATTTACGAGAGACATTTCAAATAATTACATTAATACATAATATTTCAGTAATTTATATTGAAAGAACTTTGGACAAAACCCATTCACATATTTGCAAAATGAAAGGAATAAGATATGTTTAGGTTAAATCAACGGTTCTGTTCTCGCTACACAGTTGCACACCCTTTTTTCCACGGTAGCTCGCTATTTTCCGCTTAAAACACGTCCTGTGCAATTGGGTTTAAAACCTTTTCAAAATGTTTCATAAGTGCTGGGATTTTTTTGCTGCAGATGAGTTAAGAAAAAGCTTACACACTATATGCCACAATAAGACAAAACTGGTGTTAACCCTTTACTCCATAGATACGCGTTTCCCCGCACCAATCACAGAAGGCCTATGAAAACAGTGCAGGAAGAGTTCAAATTGCTCGTAACGAGCAATCTGAACACTTCCTGCACTGTTTTCTACTCTGTCAGTTAATATAAACATAATTCTCCCAATAATTCAAAAGCCTTCTATATTAGAGGTGTCCAAATGCGTCTATATTAGAGGTGTCCAAAGGCGTCTATATTAGAGGTGTCCAAAGGCGTCTATATTAGAGGTGTCCAAAGGCGTCTTTATGTAGTAAAGGGTTGAAAAGTGACTTCTATAAGATTTTAACAGATACATGTATTTATGAGCATTTGAGGACTTCTTTTAAAATAAAAAAAAAAATCTTGAAAACACTTGAAACACTTGAAAAAATCGATGTCACTGCACTGTCTTAAATAACAAGCTGACCAATCTACTAGTTATTGTACATTTTTACATTCCTGCTTGAAAATATACCTTAAAAAGATTTTATGTGGATGTCTTTAAACCGGGGAAATCCTTGTCCTTCAAAGAACAAAATTCAACTGTGTAGTGAGATTGAAGAATGGCAACTATATAGCATACTTCATCGGCCGAGTCTAGCAGATTGTTAATGATTTCAGACACGTCACGTTAGTTTGTTTCTAAGTAGTTTATAACAAAACAAATTGTGATTTTCCTCAGACCGGACAACTTTGTTTTATTAGTTGTCCTTATGTAAAATTTATGGCTTGTTTTTGTGGAATTTTTTAGCTATATATTTTATTACATATTTTCCACTTCTATTAAAAAATATACTTTGTTATGTGGGTGTTTTTCACATCCAACCAGTCAATATCACCCTTTTTTGTTTGTTCTCCCTCTATTAGTATTTTACCATCGACACACAGTGTGTAGGTCTTCAGTCATTTATCTCTGAGACCAGTCTGTGTACCATTTGGTTAAACGTACTGGTCCTAAAATTGGGCTTTCATTAACACAGCTAGCTTTCCAGAGTATTATTTTAAATGGTAAAGCAACTTTTATCTTAGCGTCACTAGGATTTAAATCTTGTACTTGAATTTCAATCTTATTTCTCCCATTTTCTGCCCGCTCATGAAGTGATGCCATTTGCTATGGAATAAAAAGTACCCAATTCGCCAAAATATTTGACTATTTGTTTGAAGTACATGGCCGATGTTGCAACTTTACTGAAACTACCTTTACACCCAACTTGAAATTTGATAAAATCTAGTAGGTGGAAGTGATGTTATATTGAACAATGTGATGAAATTGCAATTATTCAAATACACACTCTTAAAAATTCTTTCATATTAGGGTTTCTTTTATTTCATCCATTATGACTTCAGTCTTAAATATTTGCTGAAAAGTCAGATACATACATTCTTAAACTGATTTCTGATTTCTCCTTCTTTTAAGAAGAGATCGCCACTTGCTTTTGACTAAGTTATTGTTTAATTTGATGAAAACAAACCACGAATCAAATATCGTGACGGCAGTCACTAGCCACCATAGAAATATGATCAAGAGGAATATATATATTATACTTACAATTTCATTTAATAGTTAATTAAAGTCCCTCTAAGTTAAACTATTTTTATAATAGAAAGAGCTTTATCGATAGTGACGATATTTTTTATTTTGTTAAATGTGATAACGTTTACATCTATAAAATTTTTCACCATAACGTAAAGTAGTTAATTTATGTAAATACTGTTCATGTATACATTTTATATACTTTCTTTGTTCAAGTATGTATGAAGAAAAACATTAAAATGTTTAGAAAATAATGTTGTTTGTGCATACTTGTATATACATCTAAATGAAAGAAAGTCTAAGACAATCTTTGGACAAATGGATTTGCCAATTTAAAATCAGTTTTTTTCATGACAGCAGTATTTGCATTTTATTTATATGCAACCAACCATTCTGACATGTCTAGCTCCAGTCAAAAGGATAAACACCATCAATCCTGTAGAGCGGCATTATGTTTTATGTACATTCTGACATGTCTAGCTCCAGTCAAAAGGATATACACCATCAATCCTGTAGAGCGGCATTATGTTTTATGTACATTCTGACATGTCTAGCTCCAGTCAAAAGGATATACACCATCAATCCTGTAGAGCGGCATTATGTTTCATGTACATTCTGACATGTCTAGCTCCAGTCAAAAGGATATACACCATCAATCCTGTAGAGCGGCATATTGTTTTATGTACATTCTGACATGTCTAGCTCCAGTCAAAAGGATATACACCATCAATCCTGTAGAGCGGCATTATGTTTCATGTACATTCTGACATGTCTAGCTTCAGTCAAAAGGATATACACCATCAATCCTGTAGAGCGGCATTATGTTTCATGTACATTCTGACATGTCTAGCTTCAGTCAAAAGGATATACAACATCAATCCTGTAGAGCGGCATTATGTTTCATGTATATTCTGACATGTCTAGCTCCAGTCAAAAGGATATACACCATCAATCCTGTAGAGCGGCATTATGTTTCAAGTACATTCTGACATGTCTAACTCCAGTCAAAAGGATATACACCATCAATCCTGTAGAGCGGCATTATGTTTCATGTACATTCTGACATGTCTAGCTCCAGTCAAAAGGATATACACCATCAATCCTGTAGAGCGGCATTATGTTTCATGTATAGTCTGACATGTCTAGCTCCAGTCAAAAGGATATACAACATCAATCCTGTAGAGCGGCATTATGTTTCATGTACATTCTGACATGTCTAGCTCCAGTCAAAAGGATATACACCATCAATCCTGTAGAGCGGCATTATGTTTCATGTACATTCTGACATGTCTAGCTCCAGTCAAAAGGATATACACCATCAATCCTGTAGAGCGGCATTATGTTTCATGTACATTCTGACATGTCTAGCTCCAGTCAAAAGGATATACAACATCAATCCAGTATAGCGGCATTATGTTTCATGTACATTCTGACATGTCTAGCTCCAGTCAAAAGGATATACACCATCAATCCTGTAGAGCGGCATTATGTTTTATGTACATTCTGACATGTCTAGCTCCAGTCAAAAGGATATACAACATCAATCCTGTAGAGCGGCATTATGTTTCATGTACATTCTGACATGTCTAGCTCCAGTCAAAAGGATATACAACATCAATCCTGTAGAGCGGCATTATGTTTCATGTACATTCTGACATGTCTAGCTCCAGTCAAAAGGATATACACCATCAATCCTGTAGAGCGGCATTATGTTTCATGTACATTCTGACATGTCTAGCTCCAGTCAAAAGGATATACAACATCAATCCTGTAGAGCGGCATTATGTTTTATGTATATTCTGACATGTCTAGCTCCAGTCAAAAGGATATACAACATCAATCCTGTAGAGCGGCATTATGTTTCATGTACATTCTGACATGTCTAGCTCCAGTCAAAAGGATATACACCATCAATCCTGTAGAGCGGCATTATGTTTCATGTACATTCTGACATGTCTAGCTCCAGTCAAAAGGATATACAACATCAATCCTGTAGAGCGGCATTATGTTTTATGTATATTCTGACATGTCTAGCTCCAGTCAAAAGGATATACACCATCAATCCTGTAGAGCGGCATTATGTTTCATTTACATTCTGACATGTCTAGCTCCAGTCAAAAGGATATACACCATCAATCCTGTAGAGCGCCATTATGTTTTATGTATATTCTGACATGTCTAGCTCCAGTCAAAAGGATATACAACATCAATTCTGTAGAGCGACATTATGTTTTATGTACATTCTGACATGTCTAGCTCCAGTCAAAAGGATATACACCATCAATCCTGTTAAGCGACATTATGTTTTATGTATATTCTGACATGTCTAGCTCCAGTCAAAAGGATAAACACCATCAATCCTGTAGAGCGGCATTATGTTTTATGTATATTCTGACATGTCTAGCTCCAGTCAAAAGGATATACAACATCAATCCTGTAGAGCGGCATTATGTTTCATGTACATTCTGACATGTCTAGCTCCAGTCAAAAGGATATACACCATCAATCCTGTAGAGCGGCCTTATGTTTCATGTACATTCTGACATGTCTAGCTTCAGTCAAAAGGATAAACACCATCAATCCTGTAGAGCGGCATATTGTTTCATGTACATTCTGACATGTCTAGCTCCAGTCAAAAGGTTATACATCATCAATCCTGTAGAGCGGCATATTGTTTCATGTACATTCTGACATGTCTAGCTCCAGTCAAAAGGATATACATCATCAATCCTGTAGAGCGGCATTATGTTTCATGTACATTCTGACATGTCTAGCTCCAGTCAAAAGGATATACATCATCAATCCTGTAGAGCGGCGTTATGTTTCATGTACATTCTGACATGTCTAGCTCCAATCAAAAGGATATACAACATCAATCCTGTAGAGCGGCATATTGTTTCATGTACATTCTGACATGTCTAGCTCCAGTCAAAAGGATATACACCATCAATCCTGTAGAGCGGCATTATGTTTCATGTACATTCTGACATGTCTAGCTCCAGTCAAAAGGATATACATCATCAATCCTGTAGAGCGGCATTATGTTTCATGTACATTCTGACATGTCTAGCTCCAGTCAAAAGGATAAACACCATCAATCCTGTAGAGCGGCATTACGTTTCATGTACATTCTGACATGTTTAGCTCCAGTCAAAAGGATATACATCATCAATCCTGTAGAGCGGCATATTGTTTCATGTACATTCTGACATGTCTAGCTCCAGTCAAAAGGATATACACCATCAATCCTGTAGAGCGGCATATTGTTTTATGTACATTCTGACATGTCTAGCTCCAGTCAAAAGGATATACACCATCAATCCTGTAGAGCGGCGTTATGTTTTATGTACATTCTGACAAGTCTAGCTCCAGTCAAAAGGATATACAACATCAATCCTGTAGAGCGGCATATTGTTTTATGTACATTCTGACATGTCTAGCTCCAGTCAAAAGGATATACACTATCAATCCTGTAGAGCGGCATATTGTTTTATGTACATTCTGACATGTCTAGCTCCAGTCAAAAGGATATACACCATCAATCCTGTAGAGCGGCGTTATGTTTTATGTACATTCTGACAAGTCTAGCTCCAGTCAAAAGGATATACATCATCAATCCTGTAGAGCGGCGTTATGTTTCATGTACATTCTGACATGTCTAGCTCCAGTCAAAAGGATATACAACATCAATCCTGTAGAGCGGCATATTGTTTCATGTACATTCTGACATGTCTAGCTCCAGTCAAAAGGATATACACCATCAATCCTGTAGAGCGGCATTATGTTTCATGTACATTCTGACATGTCTAGCTCCAGTCAAAAGGATACACATCATCAATCCTGTAGAGCGGCATTATGTTTCATGTACATTCTTACATGTCTAGCTCCAGTCAAAAGGATAAACACCATCAATCCTGTAGAGCGGCATTATGTTTCATGTACATTCTGACATGTCTAGCTCCAGTCAAAAGGATATACATCATCAATCCTGTAGAGCGGCATATTGTTTTATGTACATTCTGACATGTCTAGCTCCAGTCAAAAGGATATACACCATCAATCCTGTCGAGCGGCGTTATGTTTTATGTACATTCTGACAAGTCTAGCTCCAGTCAAAAGGATATACAACATCAATCCTGTAGAGCGACATTATGTTTCATGTGCATTCTTACATGTCTAGCTCCAGTCAAAAGGATATACAACATCAATCCTGTTAAGCGACATTATGTTTCATGTACATTCTGACATGTCTAGCTCCAGTCAAAAGGATATACAACATCAATCCTGTAGAGCGGCGTTATGTTTTATGTACATTCTGACAAGTCTAGCTCCAGTCAAAAGGATATACATCATCAATCCTGTAGAGCGGCATTATGTTTCATGTACATTCTTACATGTCTAGCTCCAGTCAAAAGGATAAACACCATCAATCCTGTAGAGCGGCATTATGTTTCATGTATATTCTGACATGTCTACCTCCAGTCAAAAGGCTATACATCATCAATCCTGTAGAGCGGCATATTGTTTCATGTACATTCTGACATGTCTAGCTCCAGTCAAAAGGATACACACCATCAATCCTGTAGAGCGGCATATTGTTTTATGTACATTCTGACATGTCTAGCTCCAGTCAAAAGGATATACATCATCAATCCTGTAGAGCGGCATATTGTTTTATGTACATTCTGACATGTCTAGCTCCAGTCAAAAGGATATACACCATCAATCCTGTAGAGCGGCATTATGTTTCATGTACATTCTTACATGTCTAGCTCCAGTCAAAAGGATATACACCATCAATCCTGTAGAGCGGCATTATGTTTCATGTACATTCTGACATGTCTAGCTCCAGTCAAAAGGATATACACCATCAATCCTGTATAGCGGCGTTATGTTTCATGTTTAGTCTGACATGTCTAGCTCCAGTCAAAAGGATATACAACATCAATCCTGTAGAGCGGCGTTATGTTTTATGTACATTCTTACATGTCTAACTCCAGTCAAAAGAATATACACCACTAATCCTGTAGAGCGGCATATTGTTTCATGTACATTCTGACATGTCTTGCTCCAGTCAAAAGGATAAACACCATCAATCCTGTAGAGCGGCATTATGTTTCATGTACATTCTGACATGTCTAACTCCAGTCAAAAAGATATACATCATCAATCCTGTAGAGCGGCATTATGTTTCATGTACATTCTGACATGTCTAGCTCCAGTCAAAAGGATATACACCATCAATCCTGTAGAGCGGCATTATGTTTCATATTTAGTCTGACATGTCTAGCTCCAGTCAAAAGGATATACATCATCAATCCTGTATAGCGGCGTTATGTTTCATGTGTAGTCTGACATGTCTAGCTCCAGTCAAAAGGATATACAACATCAATCCTGTAGAGCGGCATTATGTTTCATGTACATTCTGACATGTCTAGCTCCAGTCAAAAGGATATACATCATCAATCCTGTATAGCGGCGTTATGTTTCATGTTTAGTCTGACATGTCTAGCTCCAGTCAAAAGGATATACAACATCAATCCTGTAGAGCGGCATTATGTTTCATGTATAGTCTGACATGTCTAGCTCCAGTCAAAAGGATATACACCACCAATCCTGTTAAGCGACATTATGTTTCATGTATAGTCTGACATGTCTAGCTCCAGTCAAAAGGATATACAACATCAATCCTGTAGAGCGGCATTATGTTTCATGTACATTCTGACATGTCTAGCTCCAGTCAAAAGGATATACAACATCAATCCTGTAGAGCGGCGTTATGTTTTATGTACATTCTTACATGTATAACTCCAGTCAAAAGAATATACACCACTAATCCTGTAGAGCGGCATTATGTTTCATGTACATTCTGACATGTTTAGCTCCAGTCAAAAGGATAAACACTATTAATCCTGTAGAGCGGCATTATGTTTCATGTACATTCTGACATGTCTAGCTCCAGTCAAAAGAATATACACCACTAATCCTGTAGAGCGGCATTATGTTTCATGTACATTCTGACATGTCTAGCTCCAGTCAAAAGGATAAACACCATCAATCCTGTAGAGCGGCATTATGTTTCATGTACATTCTGACATGTCTAGCTCCAGTCAAAAGTATATATACAACATCAATCCTGTAGAGCGGCATTATGTTTCATGTACATTCTGACATGTCTAGCTCCAGTCAAAAGGATAAACACCATCAATCCTGTAGAGCGGCGTTATGTTTTATGTACATTCTTACATGTCTAACTCCAGTCAAAAGAATATACAACATCAATCCTGTAGAGCGGCATTATGTTTCATGTACATTCTGACATGTCTAGCTCCAGTCAAAAGGATATACACCACTAATCCTGTAGAGCGGCATTATGTTTCATGTACATTCTGACATGTCTAGCTCCAGTCAAAATGATATACACCATCAATCCTGTAGAGCGGCATTATGTTTCATGTACATTCTGACATGTCTAGCTCCAGTCAAAAGGATATACACCACTAATCCTGTAGAGCGGCGTTATGTTTTATGTACATTCTGACATGTCTAGCTCCAGTCAAAAGGATATACACCATCAATCCTGTTAAGCGACATTATGTTTCATGTACATTCTGACATGTCTAGCTCCAGTCAAAAGGATATACACCATCAATCCTGTAGAGCGGCATTATGTTTCATGTACATTCTGACATGTCTATTTCTAGTCAAAAGGATATACACCATCAATCTTGTAGAGCGGCATTATGTTTCATGTACATTTGGTCGAACAATAAATGAAATAACTAACTAATTTTTTTTCAGGTTAACATTTCTTTCCTCCAAAATGTGCATAATAAGTAAAGCACCTAAATGTAAATTTACTGTACACCGAACACCGTCATAGTTGCAATTTCAAAATGTTTTGTAGAAAAATGTTCTTTGTTATAATAATTAAGAAGGAAATCAATGTAAGTTTCAGAGCAGAACATATCAGAATCATAATTACAAATAAGTATTAGTAATACAATTTGAACACATAAAATGATACACAAATGACGTGGAAGCGGTATGCTGGAAATGATGATAATTTTACATACGTGTATACATTTTTTTAGTTATCATTGGTGTAATGATAATATGTTTACAATAAAAAAAAAAGATTATTTTTGTCCTTATATGTCATGTAAGCATTGTTGCACTTTTAGTTAGTTTAGACATATGTTATTGCTTTATATACCACATGTTTAGTCATATTTTATTGTTTTATATATATCACAAGTTTAGACATATTTTATTGCTTCATATATCACAAGTTTAGACATATTCTTTTGCTTTATATATATCACAAGTTCAGACATTTTTTTTTTGCTTTTGCTTTATATACCACAAGTTTAGACATAGGTTATTGCTTTATATATCACACAATTAGAAAAAGGGTCGGGCTAAAAGTTGTAACAACATTAATTAAGGCCCCTCCCGCAATATGTTACCGTACACATACCGATCAAGAGGAATTACAATACATTTAACATATTTGTAAAATTATTATTACGCTTTCTCTACAGCTTATGAGACGACTGGAAAAACTTGTGACTAAATAATTGCGAATTCCTTCTAAGTTGTGGGCGTATGAAAAAACTGGATTCGTGTCCGTATCTCCGTGCTATTGTGCTTTTAAACATCATATTCTTGCTGCAACGGTTTCGGCAGTCATCGAGCTCATCTGTGTTTAGCATCATTGTTTATATATCTACGAGTATATGTACCTGAATATCTTTGCATATTCAGGTGAAAACGCGTTTCCGCATTTGTAAGGAAATGCCCTCATACTGATATTCTGCTGTCCCATTTATTGATGTGTCGACTGGGTAAAAAACGAAGTTGCGTGCACCCGTACGTCAGGTTCAAACGAGACGATGGTTTGGATGCTGTTTGTTGACCCGTTCAGACCTTTTTTTATTCTTGTGTACGTAAGCAGTCCTATACATCTCACTACACATTTGCGTCTTATTCTGTCACGGTAGCAATATTCTTGTGCTTAAACAAAGTCCTACACAATTTGGTTTGAACTATTTTCAAAATGGCTCATAGGGGCTGTGTTTTTCTAGTTGCGGTGAAAAGAGCAAAAGCTGGCATAGTATTTACTGCAATAAACATTAACGCATTCATTTTCGGGAAAACGGTTAGATATCAATCATCACGTGTTTCATCCATCAATAATTATTCAAAACATAAGTTTTCTTAACCGGCTGAGTTTAAACGTGTGATATGAGCATTGATTCATGGATACTTCGGATTCTGGATTTTTAGATACTACATAAACAGAAGCCGGACTTGGATATCTCATTCGATATTGCGCCTGACTGCCAACCCATGGGTCGTGAGTTAGAGTCCTGACAAGACCCAAACCCATTTCTGCGATAACTGACCATAAAAATCTGAATATATGGTAAGTAGTAAAAGACTTTCAGAGAATCGCCAAGTGTCATAGGAAGTCGGCCTCTGTCTTTAGATGAAATAATGAAAAGGCACACAACTCCCTACATCCCCACTTCTCATACACCAAACTGAAATAGAAAACAACTTCAGCATGACAGCTGATTTAAGATAAAAACATGTTAACATGTACTTCTGTTCCTGTTTACGTCAACATACTCTTAGCGGTTCTATTGATTACTGTTTTTTTTCTCCAATTATTATTAACTGATGGATAATTGTGCAGGCTACACACTCTGGTTATTATTAACTGAGGGATAATTGTGTACACACTGTGGTTATTTTCTTTTCTTTTGTATTAAAATTGACCTTTTATCATGTGTTATGCCATGTCAAGTTTTAACAATTATTTGTAATATTTTAGATGGAGGGCCGTAACTAATGTTGTGAGAATTTATGGCCCAACTCCATTGCGGTAAAATTAATGGTAATTACAATATTATTAAATCTTAAACCTTTTAACGGTTGTAAAATTTATAAAACACACGAGAAACGACATTTAGCTGTAAATACTTAACTTTGTGATAATGAGACACCGTTCATATCACTATCATTGTTAAATCGGTGTGCCATAAAAAACACCAAAACCTGATAGCCTTGTACTTAAAAGATAAAACATAAATGGGACAACACAGTTGTTATTTACTTAACAGCTATTCAAATACTATGTTTCCCTGACATTGAGTCCAGTTGCAATGTAACTTACCGCTCGCCTTTGTGGCCGTACGTTTGAGCACAACTCTGTCTAAACACTGTAGATCTGTATTAGATCTATATGAGAATCTCCCCACCTCCCCCTCTCTTTTTTTCAATTTTTTCAATCGTAAGTTTAAACAAATTGATTTTATCTCGATTTCGAAGTCAGCTCAGAATGCTTTTCTATCACTTTCATGTCTGTTTAAAAAAAAACTATGAGTGTTTTGTTTTTAGATGGCCACGGGTCGAATGAGGGATCAAACCCGCTAAATCTAGAACAGGCGACCATAGATCCACAACCCCAGAAACTTGTGAAAGGACGGTGCTTTACGACGCCATCTATAACACGTGATACGATGTCTAATTGGTATAATGCTACAAAAATGTCTTGTGGAAACGTCTCTAATTCATTTAAAAGCTACATGCAATGCTTAACGTTGTACTGGAGAAACTAAACAAATTAAATAAATTGTCTTTCTCAATGACACAACAGCACGAGGGCCATGTAAAGAATCGAACTGGGTCAATCGGTAACCTGTTCTACACTCTATTTTTTTAATTGATGTCGCTTTAAGCAACATTTCAGTCGTACCAAGACTGTGTCTGCATGAGAGCGGACATGAAGAAATGCACGCATCATGACGCAAACATGACGTAATAACCGGCACAGACATGACGTAACAGTGACATCGGTCCGACTGCAATTGAAGTATTCTCCTAATAATTAATGTCAGCAAAAGATCAATAAGTATTACTTAGTATTTAGATATATATTTTCCAATCAATAGCCTATATATTTGAGTATTTATAATTTATTTACCAAATTATTCTGCTTACGAAGGCTTTTGTTGGTTTTTTTTATCCCACAAAAACAAACTGTGTTATATCACATACGGCATTATCCGCTGTAAATAAATGCAAATAAAAAGCCTGCTGTCTTTGCAAGATAAATTTTCCGCAGATGTGTTGTTTCAGAAGCTGTTCCAAGATACTGAGTAGCTTACCTTTCAATGCTAATTGTCTCATTTACATGCGGAAGAACTGTGGTTCTTTTCATATTCATTATTACGCCTTCCGTCGCACCTATACAACTGGAAGTCATATAGACCTCATATTCTCCTGTTATTTCATTGTCAAACATGTACATTCAATCATTTCCGTTGAAGTGTTTTATTTTTTAAACTTTAGAATTATCGTTTCCGGTGAAGAACAAATCCAAATGTCAAATGGGGTAGTCTATCATACAATTTATTCAGCCGATCATTTGCAAGGCTTTTCTCTTTTTTATGGCATTGTTTGTATTATCAGCTTTCACTGTAATGTTGTGTGTCATGCGTATTTACTTGTTCACCATGGCATGTTATATATATCCCCAATACAACTGTGAATATTTTGACACAATTTTGAAAGATTTCAGAAACAACCGCAGATAAAGCAGAAAAAACGATAACCTTCCACTGAGGTTAAGGACACGTGACCCGCACCAGGGTCGAAATGATACTCCTCGCTGATAGGGTCATTCCAAGGTGAACATACATCCGTTCACCTACCAATCAAAATAAAGGATAATGCAAATCTTAAATGCCCTTTGCAATGAAAAATGTAAATTTAAAGGTGATTTATTTTCTTCCGTATTCTGGTTATTTATCATAGATAAAGATGTTATGGAATGCTTGTATTATCTGAAAGAATAAGCAATGTATGTATGGTGTGTTATTGGTCATAGTAAAAAACACTTGCGTAACGATGGATATCTGCTGGCTGGATGTATTCAGGAGTGGGTTAATCGAAAGAGAAGGTAATTTTTTGAAATTTGACAAATACTGACTTTTTAAAAAAAATATTTTTATGTTGATTGTGCAATTAAAAGTCTTCGGAAATATTTAAATCGAGAATTCAGCACATTTTATTTCATTAGCTCAACAGCGACTACTACTGATATTTGTATTTGTTTTCTTAAAAATATGAAGAAAAGTATTTAGCAGTGGTTTATGAAGCACACAATTAAAACGTTTTGTTTATTATCACTGCGCAGACACGCATTTGCATTTTATTATCATGGTTGTATTGAGACATTTACCAGCAATACTATTAAATGTGGTGTGTTTTTATTTTTTGACACTTCAGACAATTAGAATATGATTCACGAGCA
The DNA here is from genome assembly GCA_029582155.1 of Panopea generosa. Taxonomy (NCBI): domain Eukaryota; kingdom Metazoa; phylum Mollusca; class Bivalvia; order Adapedonta; family Hiatellidae; genus Panopea; species Panopea generosa. Next base: position 22,739,506 of record CM055899.1, on the reverse strand, counting down.
AGTCACGTTTTGTTAAATAAAAAATTACAAAAGAAAACGCCGTTATTTAGTTCATATTTTGTAATCCATGCTAATTTACTTTAAGGCATTTATATCTTAAACAAGCCACACACATTTCTAGAAGATTTCACTCGTAATATAATATGAGTTTGTGCTTTCAATTACAGATCGTAGTGTTTGTGATAGCGGTGACAAGCCAGTGTTCCAGCGATGATTCTTGTAATAACATCTGTAACGATAAGGCGATAGATCCACATGTGGTAGAATTGAAAAAACAATATAAAGATTGGATAATGGATGATACCACGTTCCATGAATCATTTTACATGCATCCGGATTTACGACATGAGCTTGAAAAAACTACAAAATATATAAATCATTTCAAGCATAAAAAGAAGAAGGTGTATGTGTTTGGAGAACGGATATGTCACAAAACACTTAAACGCAGCAGTGGTTCGAAAATGTTAAGATCGCTTTGCCCTTGGTTCTTGAAAATGACGGTAGATAAACGAAGATATCCAAAATACATGCTGTCCGCAGAGTGTACGTGCACGTCGTGTTATAGTTTAGCAGGGATACAAATCAATACAACTGATAACACTCGTGAACCAAAATGTGAGAAGATATTTCATAAAACTAAAGTTTTAAGACGAAAGATGACCGAAAAAGGAACAAAGTGTTGTAACAGCAATAATGATGTGTTTGAATATGAGAAAACGTGGGCTGATATAGCCGTAGGATGCACTTGTGTACTACCTAAAGCAGATAAAAAAGATCTGATTTCAAAATATAAAAAGGTGATAAAAAGAGTATCAAAAGAGTAAACTGTTTAGATAATACATTGAATATTTTTAGACGAAAAAGTGATTAATAGGAACGACAAAAAGAAATTTAAACATAAAAATGTGCAGTTCATAATGATAAAATGTGATAAAAAATGATCAATATGGTATTAAATTATAAAAACAATACGTCGTATTTATATAAGTTTTTTTTTGAGCTGTTGATTAAAAGCAAGGACAAAGAACTTTGAAAACAAAAGAAGTGCATTTTAGGATATAAATGATATCAAATTACATCGAAACTGTTAGTAATATATAAATTATTATTAATGCCAAGGAATATCTTCAGTTACTGTATATGTTTATCTGATAAATACATGTCTATTTTTCTACACTATGAGTTTATGTAAATGGAAACTTGGAATCAGCGCATATTTGTATAAGTTGTACATTAAATGTAAAACAACATTTATATCATGACTATGATGTTTTTTTTATATATCACAGTGGCATATCCCTGCATTTAAATGCATCTAATAATATGTGAGCTAGCATATGCTAAATATGATAAATAAAAAAGATGACACTTTTGGGTACCAAGCTTTAACCGATTTTGTGAGAACAATCTAAATTATGACGTGATGTTAAATGGGATGTGTTCTAATTTTAGCAATAATGTTCTTAATTTGTAAGCCATAATAATAAAACACTTGCTCTCAGATGATGTCAATATTCAAATATATGGACCTGATATGGACCTGATATGGACCTGATATGGACCTGATAATATAAAATATATTTTATGTGACATCAACCAGTGCAGGTCCATAGATTTCGATATTGACATTATCATCAGAAAATAGTGTATACTGTTTTAAAAAAAAATGTTGAAATAAAAAAAAAGTGTTTTGCTTATGTTTACGTCAGAGGTTTATTCTTAATACAATAAAACATAATATAACGAGTTTTCTGCGGTCGTGTCAGTTTAAATAAATACGAACGGCCACTCAACTGCCGATGAGACGATTTAATAAGATGATAATACATTGATGTAAAAGTTTAATGGCAGTGAAACAGAGTGATTAAAATCACTTGGGGCTGACGAAACGTAATACGCATGGGTAAACCTGGGTACGTGAATTTGTGAACCTGTCCCATGTCCTATGTGACCATCATTGCAAGGGCCCATATTCAGTACACATGTTAGTCAAATATCCACTTAACTCTGAAGTTAGATGTGTATATTATCATATGTGAAATATAATTTGTATTTTATCATATGTGAAATATAATTTGTATTTTATCATAATTATTATGTGAAATATAATTTGTATTCTATCATATGTGAAATATTATTAGTAGCAAAACTCCATTGCGATGTACACATGTGTCAAATTATGTTATACAGTATTACGAATTAAAATATGTTATGTTCTGTTCCGGTTATGCGAAACATTTCCTTCTAAATGCTTTCCCATAAATATACCTTGGGATTTTTTTATTTTTTTTTTTTCAATTTTAATCCATTTATTGTATTACAACTGTATTGTTTTCATTATATGACTTATATATTCCACTGTTACTATTAGTTTATTACTGATCATATGTCCGCCCATAGAAATTGATATTTACCTGAGAAAAGTGATAAGAATCGACAATGCTTACCATATAATATAGATATGACGTTAAACATTAAAACATTTTATTTTTTACGTCGACTTCATCTAATTTTAGCAATGATCATTAATGGGAAAAGTTCTTGTTTTAGCAAAAGATGTCATAAATGTGTAAGTTATAATCTGTCCTAGAGTGTCGGTCAATATTCAAATATATGGACCAGGGGCTCGTTTCACTTACTTTCGTAAGTTTACGAACTTCTTAGTGTAAAATTTGCAGTTATAAAAAATGCCTGGAAATTTATTAAGTGTTTAGCTTCCACCATTTTACGAATTTTAGCAAGTCTTGCAAATAGTACCCTCATTAAATTTTTCAAAAATACGTTCTTAGGTGCCACAATTTGTTCGTAAGAAAATCGTAAGACTTACGAAGGTTAGTGAAGCGGACCCCGGATATGGACCTGGTGTATGGGGTATTCTATCGGAATATCAACTAAATCAGGGATGCGTTACACAAAATAACTAATGATAAAAGTCGCCGTAAATCTATTTGAAAATTACATGTTGTTTGCTTAAATTTTGATCGACATTTAAAATAATTGTAGTTCCAGAAAATATATCATTTTCTGCATGAATTCAGCAATTTTGGATTCATTTCGATGACTATTAAAAATAATATGATTAAGTGTAAGTTTACGTTTACGACGATTTTTTTCGTAAGTTTTTATGTGAAACGCACCCCAGGTCCTTAGATTTGGATATTTACATTATCATCAGGCAATAATTGTATACTGTTTTAAAAACATGTTGAAATAAAAAAAACAACAGCATTTAGCTTATGTTCACGTCAGAGGTCTTGATCAAATCAAACATAATATAACGAGTTTTCTGCGGTCATGTCAGTTTAAATAAATACAAACGACCACTCGACCGCCGACGAGACGGTTAAATAAGATGATAATACATTGATGTAAAAGTTTAATGGCAGTGAAACAGTATTCAAATTATTTTGCACACTCAGAGTGATTTAAATCACTTGGAGCTGACGAAACGTAATACGCATGGGTAAACCTGTGTACGTGTATATGTGAACCTTTAATGGCAGTGAAACAGTGTTCAAATGATATTGCACACCCAGTACCAACCCTGGTGTGCTTCGTAGAAGGATTACTTTCAGAACGCCATTTCGTACTTTGAGACAGCATTGCCATTCAGGTCCATTGCACAATCATAATAAACAAAAGTTAATGTTCTATGAATTCAGAAAGGTTCTGTTTCAATCAAAAGAAAGAAATACGTTTAAAAATCATGGAGGTTATTCAGCGCTCACCAAAACTATAGAATTACAGTCAAACCTGTGTAAGTGGCCATCTTTATTAAGCAGCCATCTGTCTTAAGCAACCATATTTTCTATCTCCCTTTTCAATGCAGTAAATAAACCGGTATCAAGCAACAACCTGTCTAAAAAGGCCATTTTTGCTCCTTTCCTTGACTGGCTGCTTAAGACAGGTTTGACTGTACATAAACCAGTGTTAGGGGACTTGACGGCGTTAACTATTTCATTAATTTTCATAAACAGACTTCGAGTCAAAATCGAGTCTGCTAATTTCATTTCTTGTTTGTGTTCTTTGTTTTAAAAATATTAATTAATCAGATAATAGTTCATTTATGTCTCTCCCGTCTTCGCCATGAGTGAAGACGCAGAAGACACCATGACTGGTGATGCAGAAGACGCAATGATTATAGATGCAGAATACGCCATGACTGATGACGCAGAAGACGCCATGACTGGTGATGCAGAAGATGGCATGATTATAGATGCAGAAGACAACATGACTGATGATGCATAAGACGCCATGACTGATGATGCAGAAGACGCCATAATTATAGATGCAGAAGACGCCATGACTGATGATGCAGAAGACGCCATGATTATAGATGCAGAAGACGCCATGACTGATGATGCAGAAGACGCCATGACTGATGATGCAGAAGACGCCATGACTGATTATGCAAAGACGCCATGATTATAGATGCAGAAGACGCCTTTACTGATGATGCAGAAGACTCCATGACTGATGATACAGAAGATTCCATGATTATAGATGCAGAAGACACCATGACTGATGATGCAGAAGACGCCGTGATTATAGATGCAGAAGACGCCATGACTGAAGATGCAGAAGACGCCATGACTGATGATGCAGAAGACGCCATGACTGATTATGCAAAAGACGCCATGATTATAGATGCAGAAGACGCCTTTACTGCTGATGCAGAAGACGCCATGACTGCTGATGCAGAAGATTCCATGATTATAGATGCAAAAGACGCCATGATTATAGATGCAGAAGACGCCATGATTATAGATGCAAAAGACGCCATGACTGATGATGCAGAAGACGCCATGATTATAGATGCAGAAGACGCCATGACTGATGATGCAGAAGACGCCATGATTATAGATGCAGAAGACGCCTTTACTGATGATGCAGAAGACGCCATGATTATAGATGCAGAAGACGCCATGATTGATGATGCAGAAGACGCCACGATTATAGATGCAGAAGACGCCATGACTGATAATGCAGAAGACGCCATGACTGATTATGCAAAAGACGCCATGATTATAGATGCAGAAGACGCCTTTACTGATGATACAGAAGACGCCATGACTGATGATGCAGAAGATTCCATGATTATAGATGCAGAAGACGCCATGACTGATGATGCAGAAGACGACATGACTGATGATGCAGTTTTAGTTTCAATATTATATTTGTTTTTTTATAAAGCGCTTACATGTTTATGTTTATTTATCTGTTATTACATAATGTCACAATAAAGTTACAATAATGTTATAATAATGTCACAATAAAGTTACAATAATGTTATAATAATGTTGCAATTATAATGATACAGTTATGTTTCCGTATTGTAAAATACTATAAAGTAATAGATTTTATAAGTTTAAATAGATACAAAAAGTCTGAAACAACTCAGCTGGACATACTGCCAATGTTCGTTGTTTCGACATACCCGAACAAAGCTCGGTTAAAGTAACTAAAATGAAGTATTATGATTTTTAATCACATTGGCATAGACACGGGTGCGACATAATTGATAATGCAAACTTTTAGTTTCCAAATTTTTCAACATTTTTACGCCCCTGAATTATGCAAATATGACTTATTCATTCATTTCATACAATTGTTTATAAGTTATTACATTCACGTGGGGTTTGGCAGGCTTTTCTGGCTGTTGTCATGACACCGGCGTCGTCGTCGTCGGCGTCGTCGTCGTCTGCAGACACCCAGGTTAAACTTTTGCGTACAAGTTTCAGATATCTATTCAACCACTCATCGGATATGAATGAAACTTTGCATGTGTGTTTACCATCATCAATGGAATACACAGAGATAAGAATCATAACTCTGGATTGCATTTGGCACAGTTATGGCCATTTTTGGACTTAGACACCCAGAGGCGAACTTTGTTGGTCTTCTGACAACTCTTCTTATATTATGTTTTATATGTTTATTAATTTAAATGTCCGATACCTCGACATAAGCAGATCTAAAAAGAAATTGTATAAACTGTTGATATATATTCAGACTAGAATGTGGTGAATTTAATTTTATATTCGTAGTATTGAAAGTTGTTTATTAGGATATAGGCCGAGGAATCTGGGAACGTATTTTGAGATATTTATATTGTATTTATAATGAAGTATTGAACATCGGCATTTTGAAGTGTAAGATATATGTAATTAAATTATGTCTGCTATTTTGAAAAGCAAAAAGAATTTGCCCGTCAATATTTACATTGTATAATGTGGAAATATGTAGAGCTGTATATACTATTACGAGAGTGAATAGTAGATGCTAAGAAATGAAAGAACTGTTATTATAAATTCATAAAACTACCATGAATTGTGATATTTGGTAAGAAATAAAGGGACTGTTGTGATATTTTAATGAAAATTCCATATATATATGAAATAGAGAGATGGTAAGTGATAAACGTAATACTATTACATATTGAGTACATAGTAAATCTGAGTTAATATATTTAGTATATATATAATATACTAGTGACTAGCAGTTTATATCGCGACATCAGTAATATACTTATCAGAAGCAGTTTATATCGCGACATCAGTAATATTCTAGTGAGAAGCAGTTTATATTGCGACGTCAGTAATAAACTAGTGAGTAGCAGTTTGTATCGCGGCGTCAGTAATATACTAATGAGAAGCAGTTTATATCGCGACATCAGTAATATACTAGTGAGTAGCAGTTTGTATTGTAACATCACTAATATACTAATGAGAAGCAGTTTCTATTGTGACATCAGTAATATACTAGTGGGTAGCAGTTTGTATCGCGACGTAAGTAATATACTAGTGAGTAGCAGTTTGTATCGCGGCGTCAGTTATATACTAGTGAGTAGCAGTTTGTATTGTGACTTTACTTATATACTAATGAGAAGCAGTTTCTATTGTGACATCAGTAATATACTAGTGGGTAGCAGTTTGTATAGCCGCGTCAGTAATATACTAGTGAGTAGCAGTTTGTATTGTGACATGACTAATATACAAATGAGAAGCAGTTTCTATTGTGACATCAGTAATATACTAGTGGGTAGCAGTTTGTATAGCGGCGTCAGTAATATACTAGTGAGTAACAGTTTGTATCGTGGCGTCAGTAATATACTAATGAGTTGCAGTTTATATTGTGACATCAGTAATATACTAGTGAGAAGCAGTTTTTATCACGACATGAGTAATATGCTAGTGAGTGACAGTTTGTATCACGACATCATTAATAAACTAGTGAGTAGCAGTTTTTATCACGACATCAGTAATATGCTAGTGAGTAACAATTTGTATCGCCACATCAGTAAAATGCTAGTGAGTAGCAGTTTGTATAGCGACATCAGTAATATGTAAGTGAGTGACAGTTTGTATCAGGACATCAGTAATATGCTAGTGAGTGACAGTTTGTATCACGACATCAGTAATATGCTAGTGAGTAGCAGTTTGTATCGCCACATCAGTAATATGCTAGTGAAAAGCAGTTTGCATTTCGACATCAGTAATATGCTAGTGAGTAACAGTTTGTATCGCCACATCAGTAATATGGTAGTGAGTAACAGTTTGTTTCGCGACATCAGTATTATGCAAGTGAGTAGCAGATTTAATCACGACATCAGTAATATGCTAGTGAGTAACAGTTTTAATCACGACATCAGTTACATACAAGTAAGTAGCATTTTGTATCGCGACATCAGTAATATACTAGTGAGTAGCAGTTTGTATCAGGACATCAGTAATATACTAGTGATAAGCAGTTTGTATCATGCTAGTGAGTAGCAGTTTGTATCGCCACATCAGTAATAAACTAGTGAGTATTAGTTTGAATCGCGACATCAGTAATATACAAGTGAGTAGCAGTTTTTATCATGCTAGTGAGTAGCAGTTTGTATCACCACATCAGTAATATGCTAGTGAGTATAAGTTTGTATCGCGACATCAGTAATATACTAGTGAGTAGCAGTTTGTATCGCGACATCAGTAATATGCTAGTGAGTAACAGTTTTTATCACGACATCAGTAATATACTAGTGAGTAACAGTTTTTATCACGACATCAGTAATATACTAGTGAGTAGCAGTTTGTATCGCGACATCAGTAATATGCTAGTGAGTAACAGTTTTTATCACGACATCAGTTATATGCTAGTGAGTAACAGTTTTTATCACGACATCAGTTATATACTAGTGAGTAACAGTTTGTATCGTGACATCAGTAATATACTAGTGAGTAACAGTTTTTATCACGACATCAGTATTATACTAGTGAGTAGCAGTTTGTATCGTATGCTAGTGAGCAGTAGTTTGTATCACGACATCAGTAATATACTAGTGAGTAGCAGTTTGTATCGTATGCTAGTGAGTAGTAGTTTGTATCCAGGTAATTATTTCATGTTGAGTAAATCTTGTTGTATATAATTGTATATTCATAATTTTATTTATGTAAATATAAAATTGTAAACTTTATTTTGAATATGGTTTTATTCTACCCTGGCAAGTTGTCGGCCTTTGGTCGTTTTGCTAAAAAAAGATCGTATTCATTCAAATGGCTGAAGCTTCGAATCACAGACCACATTTGTCCCTCCGTCCCTCGAGTGTTTATGACAGAGAGAACGGACAATCCACCGGCTTTGCACATATATGCTGGTCTCTCCGTGGCATAAATGTCGAATACATTTACGGGACATCTGGTTATATTATCATTATTTCAGAATGTTGGTTTAAATTTCCTAACATCTGTTGTATAGCTCCTTGTTCATGTTTTTTGTTGATCTTCCTTGCCGTGTACAAGGTAGCGATCCCCGTCTGCATAACGGGCGACTTTAAATCAATGCTTTGCTGAAACAAGTTAATTATAGCTAAGGGATCGTGGGCAATTAACTGTTCCTCTCCATGTAAATATATCCTTTTGACTTTAAATATTTCTGTTTAACAGTTGATGCTGTGTTGCTGTGTGGAAATAATGCATTCTTTAGAACCCTGTCCTGACACCAGTACTGGCCATGACAGCAGTCTAAACTAGTTATCAATCCGCGTAAAATAGACGGTTCATATTTCCCATTGCCCTTGACCTTTCTGACCCCTTACAAGAAGTTGTCCAAATAACGTTATGTAATCTAATCCTACTGACAGGATATCTTCTATATCATTGATTTCTAGCTTACAGAATACATCTCAGGTATGCTCTGAGCTCATTTCTGTCATTAGATTTGATCGTGGCTTCATTTTCTGCGCTACTTATGAACTCACTTCATGCAACATCGGCCTTGTAAAAAACAGGAATCTGCGCTTGCCACTGGAAATGGAGATAAACAATGTTTTCATGCCTTTGATGAATAATAATCATAAATTAAATCTCTCTCTCTCTCTCTCTCTCTCTCTCTCTCTCTCTCTCTCTCTCTCACACACACACAGATAAATTGAGATAATACCTAATTCGCGCATTTTTATTGCGTTTGGATCAGAACAATAGGTAGGAGAGTATTATTTTAGTTATATAAGTAAACGGTGACCAGCACCTAGTAACCGTTCCTGTGATCCGACAGACTGGGGGATTCAAACTCAAGACCCTTGGTATGAGACCGACTGATATGCTGTGTCCGGTCGAACACTGATAGTTAGCTAAAAGTATAAGGAATACTAAATATAGTTGCCCCGTAACGGTAAGTAACAATCACTAATTTAAAATATAAACATTATAAACATTAATAGATTTATAATGAAAAAGCAATATTATATACCACAATCAATTCATTGATCCACAAGTGTTCATCTGATATATTTTTCTCTTTCATATTTTCAAAACCTGCGTTACACAAAAACTGCTGATATTTTTTTAGATAGTTATATTTGGTATAAATTGGGTGTAAGTGTGCTTTTAGGTGTAAGGATTAATAACATGCGATTTAACTAGATTCAACATTGTCATTAAGCGTAGCGGTAGTGTAACGGGTAGAGTTTTTGCCGCCCACGCTAAGGTTGTGAGTTCGATCCCCTGCTCAATCCGATGCCTCTCATAAAACAGCACTACTTAACACCGTTTTTTACCCAGCAGACTCGAGAGTGGTTCATATAATGCTCTGAGCTTTCGTCGCAATCGAGCTTAAATAAGTTAGTATAAAAAAATATTGTCATGCGCTCCTGTAACAAACTAAGTTATGTGAGAAAGTTTGCCAGTTACTTGCAGGATTATGGTGATTCTACTCAGATTCATCCTGAGCTCTTCCATGCATAAAAAACTGGCATTCCATGCATAAAAGACTGGCATACCATGCATAAAAGACTGGCATACCATGCATAAAAGACTGGCATACCATGCATAAAAGCAATTTTGAAAATGTTTTGACAATATGTAGGTCATATTATCATACAGGATATTTGAAATTGATTCCGTTGATTTCATATTGGTTTAGTTTAAATATATTTTAGAGCCTATATATCTACACATATACATATAGCAAGCATACAAGGAACATTGAAATGAATAAGGCAAAAGGTTCCGACCACACAAGAGTTGGGAGACAGATTAACAAAAGCTATGAGCTTTCTTCTGAATCCCTTTCATAATTGTATACACATATGTTAACTAATATGTGATATTTTCAATGTAATTGTATACTATTTGTGAATAAAATATGTTTACACTAAGTGTTCAGCACATTAGTTACGGCCATCCCCTTAAACTACGAGTTGCACTATATGAAGATGACTTAGTAACAAAATAAGGAAAATATAACAACTAGACAAACTTTGTATTAATGAAAGTAAGAAATATGTAGGCACATTCAATAAAAATTCCATGAAAATATTTCTTTAATGTGTGCAATTTTGTTGTAGGCGGGACATAAATACCCCACAAATCACTGACTAGTGGAAGTTAAACATACAAGGTGCACATAGTTTCTCTTGAATTACAAAACAAAAGGGAGTCAGATTTTTAGATATAAGGTTTAAGCATTTTTGGAATGCTTGTTTAAGAGACAATCTATTGAAATCAAGAACAAAAGATATATTGATACACTATTTAGTCTGTTATTAACAAGTTGGACAGCTAACCAGTTTAGATTTAAATACCAATACACTGATATATATTTGTTTGAACACCCGGATATATCAGTTATTTCAAAATGCTATTATAGTTTAATGTACTATTGTCCATATATGTTCATATACATAAACAATATATTAGCTTCATTTAGTATCGCCCATATATTCAAATTATACGTAAAAAATACATTATCTTCATTTGGTATTGTCGTTATATTCACATATAAATAAATAATATATTAGTATTAACTTCATTTGTTATTCCCATATATTTACATATACATGAATTTTACAAAGGCTTTATATTGTATTGCCCATATATTCACTTATAAATAAAAATACATTATTTTCATTGGGTATTGCCCATATATTCACATATAAATAAAAAATATATTAGACTTAACTTCATATGCTATTCCCATATATTTATATATACATATATATGCTTTATTTTCATGCTAAATATTTTCATAACTTTGAATGCAACCAGTTCATAATGTTTAGAAATGTTCATATTGAAATATTATTGGAATGATAATGAACATATAATTATGTATAAGTAAATAACACTACAAGCATATTCAACATAAATACATCATCATATATAAGTATCAAAGTATATATTTCACACTTTCAACACATTCATGTTTCTGCTTTATTACTGCTTTGAAAAAAAGCACCAATCTTTGTTTGCTTTTGCACATTTTTTTTATTTTCTACTGTTTTACCGTAGCATAATTAGTTATTCAAACACTCTTTGCGACTTTCACACCTGTGCTGATCAAACGCATGCACCGGATAAACAGGCGGCGAACATCTTGTTGTTTGTCAACACCTTTTTAAGTGTCAGGGATTAAACTGATTAGCGGTCTTGTATTGTCAATATCAATAATCAGACGAGACTAAGATCTGCCGAGACATGCTTCGGATCCGAAAGGTAAAATATATAGTTATTTAATGAAAGAAATCTTCCAAACGAGTACGGTTTTCGGAATTGAAAGGTTTCAGATTGCCGAGGTATTTTTTACAATAAAGATAGAATAAGAAATTTCGGGACCGACAAAAATGTTCGGTTTAGAGAGATTTCCGGATGAAAGGAGTACAGATTAGCGAGGTCCCACTGTATATGAATTATACATAAGCTTTATATTGTATTGCCCATATATTCACTTAAAAATAAATTATACATTATTTTCATTTGGTATTTTCGATATATTCGCTTATAAATAAATAATACATTATTTTCATTTGGTATTTTCCATATATTCACTTATAAATAAATAATACATTATTTTCATTTGGTATTTTCCATAAATATTCGCTTATAAATAAATAATACATTATTTTCATTTGGTATTTTCCATATATATTCGCTTATAAATAAATAATACATTATTTTCATTTGGTATTTTCCATATATTCGCTTATAAATAAATAATACATTATTTTCATTGGTATTGCCCATATATTCACATATAAATAAATAATATATTAAAATAAACTTCATACGATATTGCCAATAAATGTACATATACATGAATTATACATAAGCTTTATATTGTATTGCCCATATATTTACGTATAAATAAATAATAAATTAACTTCATAATATATTTCATATATATTAACATATACATGAATATTACATTAACTTTATATTGTATTGCCCGTATATTTTCCAGTAAAATATGCTTATATATACTCACTGAGCACTTATTGCAATAAAGGTTAATTATTTATATTAAAAAATGCCAAATTAATGTATTGAAAATTGATTGCCTAACTAGGCCTACACGCTCAGGTTAGACTTATACAGAATTCTCATTTTAAATTTCAATGATTATGACGTATCAAATGATTTCATATATATGACATACTGCTGATTCTTTATATCTGAGAAAGGATCTAAATATCAAGGTAAAGGTCGCCAAGCGGTGTATATAACATTTATTTTAAGAATAGATATTCCGTTTCGATTTCACACTGTATTTGAAATATCATTTTGTGTCACGTTTGAGCGTTATTAAAACAACAATTTCTTGTTTAAGTTATAAATGGTAATCAAATACTTTATATTCAATTTAATTATTTTTCCAACCATGTATAGCGACATTTCCCGACATGCTGTCTTTAATTCGGCAAAGTTTACACATGCATAAAATCCGCTAGAAATAGGTTTACTTCTATGATGCTGTTGTTAAGCATCGTTTTCAACAATTTGTCAGTTATATAGCTGCCACACTGGAGTGTCATGCCGCAGACACATTTATACCCAACCCTGTCACATTATACTGACACCGGGCAAACCAGACTAAGAAATACCCTCCAAATGCTGAGCGCCAAGTGAGGAAGCTTCAAGTGCCGTTTTCCAAGTCTTTGATATGACCCGAACGGGGATCGAACCCATGCTCTTCCGCCTAAACCACCGCTGCGGTCTCTTATTATGTAGATTAAAATTCACCCGAAGCGAAAACATACTTTCATTTTCACTAACGATAACTCCTTTCAACCTGCACTTCCAAATTTCTCTGTTGTTTCAATAGCACTGCAGAAGAGTTACACAAACGACGGAATCATGTACTGATTTTAATTTACCCGTAAAACTACCTAAAATAAAAAGAAATATAAGCCCAACATTAAAATCATATAATATACAGATTTAATTACTCGACTATATTTGTTATAACCATACTACGGCAACCGCAAAACCGCAGTTTTATATCGAGTTTAAAACTATTGGTTAAATCTAGACAGGTCATATTTTTCAATGACCTTATTTCCGCTGAAATTGACCAATACAGTATGGTTACGTTACATGTTTTATATGCTGAAACTGCCTAACTTACTACTGAAACTTCAACTGTACCTAAAAACATCATGACTATTTATGATAAATCAGTAGTAAAATGAATCATATCTTTCTTAGTATCTATTTACATAGCGGATTTTTGCATCAAATGTAGTTAGTTTTCTTCTGTATGACAAACGAATATAATAATTGAATATTGATAGATAATGTGTAATCCTTTAAAAAAGTACGTAGGAAATACCTGCATATGTTTATATATTTAAGAGAAGGTTTTAATAACATTTCATTACAACATTACATATCACATTCAATAGACCAAAGACTACTTTAATTTGGTTTAATTAGAGATTAAAAGCGTTTAGTATTTATTGGAGGTGAAAATGAAAACATGGATAGCAGAACAGGTAAATAGTGGAACTGAAGTTGATATCCAAAAATTATAATAATTGTTTTTGTAAAGTTATATTAAAAATACCAGCTTATTTGATGAACTTTTAAAATTAATTATTAATTAAATGTAATAAAATTGAGGGAACTAAGAGAACTGAAATATCAAAAACAATTTGTCAATCTTTAATAGTAATTTATTTATTCATTTTTCAATAATATAATAACAAATTGAACACATTGAACAAAACCAAAACAAACGGCATTTTTAATGACGCAAGCAGTATCCTATTTTTAGAAACACTGAATAGACGCCATGGTCTTAATAATTTGAGATATTTTTCTTCCATCTTGATCGAAATAAAAACGCTATTTAATATATGTATTTATAGTAAGTATAACATATTTTTTGTTTCATTAAATATATGGCTGTTTTATTATAAATGATATATATTTTTATTGTTTTTATTTATAATATCGGAGTATTCTATTTATAGACTGCTTTTTAAAACAAAAAGACATGTTATGTTTGAATATATACGTTATACACTAGGAATAATGAATTATAAATTATTTTTTATCAAAGTTGCTGTGTCTGGTTATGATATTGTATTCGGTGTGGGGAAAGCACCAGTGTGACGGTAATAGCAGACGTCCATCAGAAGAAACCCTGCAGAAACAGTACACAGAATGGCTGTTCCAAGACGATTTCATAACAAGCGCTTACTACCTGAACCCAGAGTTAGCGAAAGCATTTGAGCAAGAGCACAGTTCAAAGATGCCATCAAAATACCGAGAACTTAGTACCCATGTTTACGGTAAAAGGAAATGTAAAAAGCAGCTTCGCGCTAGGGACTTACAAAGCAACAACACGTTAGATAGATCGTCGTGTCCAAGCTACGTAGACTTTTCCTACTCGCCAGAGCGATATCCTACAACAATGTTAAAAGTAGGATGTAGGTGTAATTCATGCTATGGATTTGACACTCGTTTAGATAATAGAAAAGATCAAACGAATAAACCGACTTGTGAACCTATATCAATTAAAACAAAAATCCTAATACAGAAAAAGAGTGAAAAGGATAATTTTTGGTGCAATGACAAAAACGAGTATATATACGAGGAAGCGTGGGAGGACATGGCAGTGGCTTGTGTCTGCGTGATGCCAAAGCACAGCAAACGTTCGGTTAAAATAGAGCACAAGCCCTCACCACCATAAATTATCATCGGCATATATTTTTTAAAGTACACCTCGACAGCATCTATAGAAAAAAACATGTGCTCATTTATTATGTTTAAGCCATTACACAGCCAATGTGGATATCAGATTGAAGAAAAGGGTTGAAAAGAATGACCGCTTGAAAAATGATGTGTTGAAATGCAGAAGTTGGACAAACATGAGATTCAACTCAATAGTTATGTTTTGGAATAACTAATATGCAAAATATTTCACCAAAGAAGATTAAATATTGTCTAAAGAAAACTAGGGCTTAATCGGTATCAGACTATCATTTTATTTTGCATGTTAGAGTTAACAAAGACGACATCACCATGAAAGTATTATTATCATAGTATTTGAATTTGTTTATTTATATTATATATTGTTACACTCAATTTGTTAAATTTTGCAATGTCAATTTTATTTTTAATTGAACTTTTAAGTTTATGAAAAGTTTTTAAATTGTTGTATGTCTGTTATAAAAAAAGCATTATGAAGAAATAAAAAAAATAAAAACAGTAAATTTCTTTGTTTTCTCTGTACGCGCGTGTGTGTATCCGTGCCTAGGTGTCTTTGAAAATATCATTTTTTCCATTAGGTTGGCTGATGTCATGTTATTTGAAAACATGTAACAAGTAGTGCAAAACATATTTATGCGAATGTTACATCTTTTTACCATATATTTTCTAGTTTGTATCGCTTTCTACAGATACATATTTGACATATTCTTTATTTACGGAACAACCTCAAATAAGTAAATACAATGCAATACAGTGTAGATACCGTTAGCTTATCTAAGGAAAATGTCAGTACTGAAAATGATATTGATCGCTGATTATTCACCGACGTGTATGATTGACAGCTTGCGTCCGGTCAATTAATGAGGCAAATGATTGCATTCAGAGATTCACACGATTCATAAACTTTCCTTCAATCAAAGATAATATTTTGGTGAAAGTAATTGAAAACTTGTATACTGAAACTAAAATACAAATGAAAAGCACGATATTAATGAGGTTACATTATACAACGATGTTTGTCATGGCAAAGAATATGTTTTGTCCGAAAATAACTTTCTTAGATTGTGTTGTGGCCTTTATATATATAACGGTTTCAGAGTCACGGTAACGGTTTCGTTTGTTTTGTTTCGTTTTTATTTTGAAACCATTATATGAAACAAATCCCTCTGTTTCAGTTTAAATGTCATATTACAATGATTGGGGATCTAGCTTGGCCTCCTTTTATGTTACTTTAATTTTATTGTTATATAAGTAGTTCTACTTTCTTACATTTATGAATCTTTAAGAGTTAAAACCCCTTTGATGTTTTTTCATAACAATGAACAATCAATTTGTTTAAAGCCTGATAAAACAGGTCAATAGTTTGTAAACAAAGAAAACTCATTGACTCCCATTCGGATCGTTATTGTTCATCGACGAAAGTCAATACAAATATCTGAACCGGTGTATCGCATAAGAATAGATAAAGTTGTGGCCCTTGATTTGGTTGAATAGGTTGACATTTGCCATGTTAACACCGTATTATATTATTAGTTTTAATTTCATTGTGACCAGATTTAGTCAATTTTTATCTTTATATTAATAACTTCGGAAAGAAACATCAGTAATGCTCCTTTAATTCTTTAAAATACTGCTTTGTAACACAGTCGATTACTGGGTTCTAGCGTATAATGATAACTAAATTTTGATCAGAATGTTATTATGGGTGATTTCAATGCGAAATTTGCCAAATTAAATAGGAACAATAAAGAAATGCGATCGAGAGACGTTTCCTCATTTGCAAGTAATATAAACATAACAGTTGTTACTAATACAGACATATGTGGCGGATCTAAAGTTTCCTTTCTTCCTTATGGTGACGGAACTCCATTTCTTATTATATTCTTGTTAACAAGTCGTTACAGCCGCTGTAACATTGTAAACTGACCTCCATAGAATAATGACCCCCGGTCATTATTTTATATAGAATAATTATAGTAATGGTGATTTTGTCCGAAATTTTAGAGGAAACCTCATTTTGTTATTGCATCCTACATATTGCACTAATTTCGTAATAGCATGGGTTCGCGGGCTCATTACGAAAAAATGCTTTTGACGGTAAAATAGTTCATTTTCTGGAGTGCAAGATTGCAAAAAGGCAATTTATACGTGGAAAAGCACAATGTTTTATGCCACCCCTGAAAGTGATATCAAATACCCTTAACCTTTATTATGTCACCTATATGTCACTCATATATACCTCCAAAAATAGGCGAAACGGATGTGGGGTAGCCCAGTGGTTTTATTACCTGTGACGCTCCTCGTCGTTAGAAATTATTAAAATTTCAGTATATTGTTGAAGAGACATCCTTCTTTGGATTTTGGGTATTCACTTTTCAGGCGTTTTTTAAATAGAAAAAGTCAACAATTTGAAAAAAGAGCCATAACTCCAGAACGGGTTGAGCAAATCCAAGATTTGTTTCTTCCTCCACAACTAAGCATTAGTAGTAGTAATCCCTGAAAGTTTGAATCGATTCCATCCAATACTATATATAAGAAAAAAGTAACAAAGGGCCATAACTCCCGAACAGGTGGAGCAAATCCATTTTTTTTCTTCCTGCACAACTAAGCATCGGTAGTAGTAATCCCTGAAAGTTTGAATCAATTCCGTCCAATAATGAATGAGGAGTTGCGGTCACAAACATGTTGCACGGACGCACGCACGGACGCACGCACGGACGGGTGCCATTATTATATTCACTTCCGATACCTATCGGCGGGGGATAATTATGTTGTAAGTGTACCTTAGAAGGGTTAGGGTTTAGGTTAGGGGTCGTTATTCTATAGGGGGTCACAATTCTATGTGAGGGTCATTTTTCTACGTGTGGGGGTCATTATTTTATATAAAATAATGACCCCACGGTCATTATTCTATGGGGGTCAGTTTACAACGTTACACCGGCTATTTCAAACTGTACAATAAAAACCGACTCTTCCCTGAACGTGTCGCGACATCCATCATTCTAAATTACTTTAACTGTCAACTCAACGCCTGAAAGACATATAACGTCATCCGTATTGAACAAAATAGTAATAGCGCAGAACTACACCGTTATGAACAAAACGTTTCTATAAACTTAATGAAGAAAAATATTGACTACAAATAGATAGATGAAGCATACGATACAATAATACAATGTATGTTTTCAGCAGCCGAGACATCTTTGACAAAAAGACAATTAAAAAAAATCTCAAATCAAATTGGTCTCCAGTCCTAAAACAGTTTAAGCACGAAATGTTATTATCGAGACAGTTACGGATTACGACTGGTAAATGCCGTGACTAGGGATTACGACTGGTAAATGCCGTGACTAGGGATTACGACTGGTAAATGCCGTGACTAGGGATTACGACTGGTAAATGCCGTGACTAGGGATTACGACTGGTAAATGCCGTGACTAGGGATTACGACTGGTAAATGCCGTGACTAGGGATTACGACTGGTAAATGCCGTGACTAGGGATTACGACTGGTTAATGCCGTGACTAGCCGTCATATAAACAATACAAAGCAGACAAGTGTAATTTTCGTAATTATATGTGTGTGTGTGTGTGTGTGTGTGTGTGTGTGTGTGTGTGTGTGTGTGTGTGTGTGTGTGTGTGTGTGTGTGTGTGTGGTTTTCTTATGGACAGTCAATTTTGTTAAGACTATGTTACTTTTCGCTTTCGATGTAACGTTATTTCAGTTAACAAAGCGCTGCTCTAATGAACCTGGCATAATCAACATTGAGTTTTTGTATTAATCACAAGGGCTCGTTTCGTAAAATGCATTTCTTTTAATATTATGTACTATGTAAAATGTAAAACTCCATACAATGGAGGAAATAAAGATATATATATATATATATATATATATATATATATGGTCCTCTAAATATCCTCTTCGCCACCGTTCCGCTTCGCTTATATAATTATGTTAACAACTTTGTTGCTAGCTTTCAAAATAAAATATCACTTAGTCTTTTTTTAAGTCTCACTTATTTGTGAACTATTTTTACAACATATATTCAATATTTCACTATTACCGTCCCATTTGTTATCTTTACGCTCGCAAAATAGGTGATTTATGTGCTTTAAAACCCCATTCATTCAGTAATGCATTATTAAATAGGAAATAAAATGAAAATATTCACACGACACTAAAATTACTGTGTTTATCAATAACAAAATAAAGTAGCACATGTCCTTGAAAGGGTTATTGTTCGGTTTATCTTTCATCACACTATCAAGCAATACAGTCTCATCCACAAATAAATGTATAGAGCATTAAATCGCAATACGATATGATAAAAGGATAATAATGATTAACTATGATTGGATAAATATTTGCACTTAAACAGTATATTACCCGTCAAACCATCTTAAAGATAAGAGCTCGCAGTTTTAAGTTGTTTTGGTTCATTTTGTATGAGAATAAGATATAAACATCCAGAAAAAAATGCATAGAAATCCGCGATATGGTTAATTTTCAGGAAAAACATTGTGAATAGAATGCAGCAAAATAGTAAGTTGATACATACATTTTATAACTTGTTTTCTTTTTCTGAAACAGGAATAAATTTTTAATCAATTTATTGATTAGATATCAATAAAATAGTGTTACATATGAATAAAACATGACTAGATACAAATAAAACATGACTAGATACAAATAAAACATGACTAGATACAAATAAAACATGACTAGATACAAATAAAACATGAGTGGATACAAATAAAACATGAGTGGATACAAATAAAACATGACTAGATACAAATAAAACATGACTAGATACAAATAAAACATGAGTGGATACAAATAAAACATGAGTGGATACAAATAAAACATGAGTGGATACAAATAAAACATGACTAGATACACATAAAACATGAGTGGATACAAATAAAACATGAGTGGATACAAATAAAACATGAGTGGATACAAATAAAACATGACTAGATACAAATAAAACATGACTAGATACAAATAAAACATGAGTGGATACAAATAAAACATGACTAGATACAAATAAAACATGAGTGGATACAAATAAAACATGAGTGGATACAAAACTATAAGCGGGGCGGTAGCCTAATGGATAGAGTGTTGGCCGCTTACGCCAGAGGTTGTGGGTTCGATCCCCAGCTTGACCCGAGGCCTCTCATAAAACAACACTTAGTACTGGTTCTACCTAGGAAGCAGATTTGAGAGTGGTTCATATAAGCTCTGAGCTTTCATCGCAAAACATGTTAATAAGATTTATAGTATAATTATATGTAATTAAAACATGATTAGAAAGGTGATTATAATCAAACAACAGGCTATTTTTGTGGTCATTACAGTAAAGTGATTGTTTTATATGCTGTTATTTATAAGGAAAAAACAGTGTTCAATGACAATATAGGAGAGAGTAAACTTTTAAGTTATGATTATCTCTGATCGATAATTTAATTTTTTACGGATTTTAACAGCCCATACCAAACTCGTTCTGACTGACTGTTTATAATATCAAATTATAAACTTAGTGGTATTGTTCTACCTTTCGATTAACCGGTATTCTGTTTTATAATTAGTGGTTTTCCCCACAAGATGTAAGACATATTAACTACTATTTAAAAGACTATGGCGTTGCAATAATTTCAATATATGGACGTTAAACCTCGTGAAGATATTGCTCTCCGAATATTACTACCTGGAACTCCATATTTAGGAAACTATTAACATTATCTTCAATGTGAAGTCACGCTGTTTTTTATAAGTATGAGTAAAAACATTTACAAAATACAAATTCATATATATTTTGAATGTTATCTATCATTCCCATAGAAATGATAAACAAATAGATTCTACACTTTCATCATTATATGTGATGCGAATATGCGAAATATGACATCTTTCAAAATTTTACAATAGTTAAGACTAATTACTTAAATTAAGTAACAAAATTAAGGATCTACACACGTATCGGGATATTCAAAATTCATTATACTTTTCAGAAATGCAATTTTTTTTTTTTTTTTTTTTTTAATCCTTTCATTTCCCCGTCAATAAGTGTGTTATAGGTCGGGGTCATCCCATCGCACACTGTACATTGTTTACATATGTTTAAGCTTTTCTAGTCTCTCTTTCACTCAATCTCACTCATATTCAGTATATCCTATAAAAGTGTATAAACATGAGGTCTTACTAAATTTAGGGGAAATTGATATTTTCTAGTTGCTTCCAGTAAACAATTCTTTTTAAAAAAAAAAAAAAATAAAAAATATGAGAGAAATTCCTTAATTATGCTCTCTCCATCATTCAAGACCATAGTAATAGTTCATCGTTTCATTTTTTAGTACATTCATCTTTATTAATATGACTTGTGTAAGTGACAGGGATTTTAGTTTTATGTAGTTATATAGATCTATAATCAGGTTTATGTAATATTTTGAAAATTTGGAACTATTGTGATAGAATAACTGAAAATTTAATTCTACCCATCATAGGCAACGATGCATGTATTAGGTAAACAAATAGATTGAATATTTGTGAATGCTCGTTAAATGTTGACAATGGGCTAGACAAACAAACAATAAACACCATAAAGGACTAAAATATAAACCGCTCATACCACAAAATGCTATCGTACAAGTGATCAAATTCAGAGGGTAATTACGGGGGATTTTAGCAAATGAATTCTTAGCCGGTGTGTAGGAGGTCTTTATTGACATTCCAGAGGAAAGTAAATAGTATAAAATATCCTTAAACAGCATAAATACATTAATTCAATGAGGAACTTAATTTCAGCAAAGAAAGATCAAGTTCATAATTTTAGTTTATTACTTAATATATAGTTGACACCTCCAGTGCCTGTCGGTTGTAACACGATGTTTAATTGGGTTAAACCATGAAGTGTTGCTCGCAGTAACTCCTCCACACATCGTTTTTTGTTTGCGGTTTTGTTCATTTATATTATAGTCCCTCCTACAATCAATATCCAACATATTATTTTTAAAAGGACTAAGTTTGACAAATATATCTGCTTCATTGGCATGAGTATAAGGCCGATTCACACTTTAATAGCCCTGGCTTCTGTTTCACCAACATTTAACTTAAATACTTAAAAACTTAACTAAGTTTTGACTGGTTATTTATCTATTATATAATCAATATCAATGACACAATATCCAGTTTTACTGGAACCAGTCTAAAATCATGATCACATGGCTGCTTTTCCTAGATTTAAGTTTTTAAGTATTTAAGTATATGTTGGTGAAACAGGAGCCTGTCCAATATCTTACAAACTCAATTACTTGCTGCAAATGCCGTCTTATATCTCCTGTCATGATGATGACCTCCTGCCCTCCATTGGCTTATTATTATCCTTATTACTTATATAGTGAATTAAATTATTTAAGGGTAATTCATAGAAAGAACCAAATCAAATAAACTTACATTGTATTGTTTGTTGACACCTTCAGTGCCAAAATGTAATAAGAAAAGTAGGGATCACGTTGCATCCAAGTTTATTGTTATCTGGTCAATGTAGACACTATTGATATACTAGTAATGAAAGAAGACATCAGAAATAATGTATTCATACATCTTATTCCTACAATTATTTATTTTAATTCACAATACAAACATGGCAATCGTTTCAAATTATTTCAGATTCATCAATAATACTATTCAAATCACAAAATGAGCATTAAAATAAGGAAAAATGCATCTTTAAACAAGAAGAAACGTAAATAATTAATAATACATTATTATTATTATTATTATTATTATTATTATTATTATTATTATTATCATTATTATCATTATTATTATTATTATTATTATTATTATTATTATTATTATTATTATTATTATTATTATTATTATTATTATTATTATTATTATTATTATTATTATCAAATTGGAAATAGATAGAATAACCATAATGTTTTCTATTATAGACCACCATTTGAGAATCTGGTTTGAGTTCACTATATTCTGATTTATATATTATGTGCTACCAATTCAATGATTATAAATGAACAATTGATGTTAAGAATATTATTGCCGTGTTCAGATGTAGTGTTACATGTAACAAATGCAACAACCAGTTCTTACTTAACCCTTTACTCCATATAGACGCCTTTAGAGGTGTAACCCCACCATTGATTTTTGTTCTTTATTCTATAGTAAATAATAAAAGTTTGAAGGCTTGTCATTCATAGAGGGTCCCAAATGAAAGAAGTGAAACCTACATTTTATTGTTTGTCAACCTCTGCACTATCAAAATATGATGAGAAAAGTAGGGGTCATGTGTCATATAAGAGATTTTTTTTCTGTTCAGTGTGTACACTGGTGACAAAGTGAAAGTAGACTTCCGAAATCATGAATTCATACCCCAATTTCCAAGCATCATTTTTTTTTTCTAAATTCACAATTCAAACATGACAATGCTATCAAAATGTTCAAAATACATCAATAATGCCATTCAAATAAAAAAATGAGCATTAAAAATAGGAAAATGCATTTTTAAAGAAGAAGAATTGAGGATTATTTACAACCGCCATTATGCAACTACCCCACGGAAGCACTTCCTTTTTGCAATGGTGGCACTATGCCTAGACAGCTCTAATACAGACGCCTTTGGTCACCTCTAATATAGAAGGCTTTTGAATTATTGGTTGAATTATGTTTAAATTAACTGACAGAATGGAAAACAGTGCAGGAAGTGTTCAGATTGCTCGTTACTAGCAATCTGAACTCTTTCTGCACTGTTTTCAAAGGCCTTCAGTGTTTTTGCGGGAAAACGCGTATCTATGGAGTAAAGGGTTAACTTTATGAAATCATACTGTTACACGGGAATTGATTTGTCGTCGCGATACTTAACCAGAGTGTACAACTTTTTTCTAACTTCACACTTGATTCACACTTGGTTCAGTTAGTTAATATTGACATATTTCACTGAACATTGAACATTGTATTTAATAAAACACAGCAACGAGAACGATCTGAAGTAATTTCATTGAACCGGAATATCTTAAAACGTTACGGTAAAACCAAAACATACCTTATGTGTAAATGTTAAAACACTTGAGAATAAAATTACCTGAAGTCATGCGATGCGAGATAACACTTAAACGCTCTCGGGTGTGCTGTTGAACCTCACAAAAGATAATGTCCCATTAAATAAAGATAGATAAGTGTTTAAACGGTCATATATTACCCTGGGATAACTTGAATATTTCAAAAAAGGTTATGAGGAACTATTTCTTCTTGATAAAAATTGGTACAAAAAGTTCGTTAATCGATTTACAGTTACACGTCTTAAGCCCCCTCTGATCCCCACCTCCACCCTACCATTCGACCCAACCTGACCCTACCCTTCCTTCATCTTCATCATCGTAAAACTAAACATTTGAATGTCACTATGACAAAATACAATATGTAAGATTTTGTGTGTCTTTTTTTCCTATGTTTTTTTTTAAAACTCTTATAAAAATGATGTCATCTTTTTCTACCATTACCTACTACCATTTTCTTTTTATCCCATGTAACACAAAAAGCAACACAAGCTATATACATGTGTATTTTATAGTACCAAAATTACCAAAAATAATTATTCAAACGTATCATAATAATAACCAGTTATCTTTTTATGTTTGTATAATCTATATATCTATTTTTGTATAATTATAATGTAAAAAATCCTACATTCGATGTATATACATGGAAAAGTATCTAACAAATGTAAATCATCATCATTATTATTATTATTATTTATTATTATTATTATTATTATTATTATTATTATTATTATTATTATTATTATTATTATTATTATTATTATGATTATGATTATGATTATGATTATTATTATTATTATTATTATTATTATTATTATTACTATTATTATTATTATTATTATTATTATTATTATTATTATTATTATAATTACTGTAAATTAATTAATTAAAATAGTTTATTTTTAGTAATGACATAAACAAAACGTAATTGTTGATTAGATCAGTGATTGTTACTTAATATAATATACAGGTACTTTTCACAGTTACCCATGCACATGCCTGACTTGATTAACCAATATCGATCACGGTCAGTAAACATACATATTACAAGTCTCTAAAAATAAATAACATACGTAAAGACCAATCAAACAAGCACAACATCCTATTTCAATCATGCCTCATGCTTCCCGATGTGTAATGTTCCACGTGATCTTTTTTTTTTCCAACCAAATTTCACTTCCATCCATGTGAAACAGGAAAATATTTTTAAACTAAGATACCCAAAGACTGCCCATTAAATAAACACCAAACCACTCTATAGACGAACAACTTCGTACGTCAACCAGATCAATAGCCAACTTTAAGTAAAAGCTTCCCATTCTGTATTTTGCAACGTGGACCTATCCGGTCAAGGTACTTGCCAGCAAGGCGAGTGTTATTTCTTCCGTGGAAAATTTCGCTGATAACATTATCATAAATACTTAAGTAGTTTGTAATCTTTAAAGAATCATTGGTACATAATATATATTATAGATATATTCTAAATATGTACACCTGAATACCCACTAACTATATTCCTGGATCGGACGGAACTGACTACACAAGCATATATAGTTACTTGTAAAATGTGTATATCTGTCTACCAGCGGTACGTTGTGATGTTTTATCTGCAAATACTAACCCCAATTAAGTTCTTCCCTTACACCGATACAAAATACAGAACTGATTAAGTTAATACACAGTGTACGATATATTTTGTAGTTAACTGACAGAGATATCCAACATTGAAGATGAGCAAGTCAAATATGTCGTGTCAAAATACCATTAGAATGTGAATACATGCGGTTTTACGGCCTACCAATATATTTAAGGTTATTCGACGCCGACAGGAAGGCAGATTTCAGATTCACTCTACATGTACAAAAACAACAAATTGACATACAAATTAAAAATAATCAAACAAATGTATATGCAGAATGAACCTAGAACCTTGATACCTGCAGAACTGCAGAGTTCCAGCAAATTATATCGTACTACAAATATCATAAGACAATAAGGGGGTCAGTTTCATTTCATCCAACAGTTTTTTTTCTCTGTTCAGCATATACACCGTTGACAAAGGGCATGTTAACTTCAGATATAATGTTTTCGTACCGCAGTTTCTATACAACAATGTTATTTATTTGTTTATGAGTTCACAATTTTAACATTGCTTTCAAAATGTACCAAATACACCAATAATATCATTCAAATCACACAGAATAAAAATAAGATAAGGAGCATATACATTTTTAAATAAAAATGTTATGTCTAAATTATTTAGAGCTATCAAAATAAACTAGTTTAATATTTAAACGAGATGCTGGTAAGATATTTGGTCTATTATATTAAATCTGTCTAATAAACAATCAAACGTTCTACCTCCTAAAACACTTTTAAAGAAAAAAAAACAGGTCAAAATTAATTACCATACACACATTCACACGCACAT